>OX415253.1:6750818-7350818 GCA_948329865.1 Linaria vulgaris | reverse complement strand
GAGTGCATTTTGGTTCATACGATGCCCGTTGGCCCATTTGACCCACTATTACTTTCTCACGAAGTAACAAAGTAAACTGTAACTTCTTGGTGAAGTAATAGACTAACCAAGTTACGTTTGATCAAATCGTTGAAGGAAAGATCATTTCTAAGCTAATTAACACTAATCGAGTGCATTTTGGTTCGTACGATGCCCGTTGGCCCATTTGACCAACTATTACTTTCTCACGAAGTAACAAAGTAAACTGTAACTTCCTTGTGAAGTAATGGACTAAACGAGTTACGTTAGATCAAATCGTTGAATGAAAGATCATTTCTAAGCTTATTAACACTAATCGAGTGCATTTTGGTTCAAACGATGCCCGTTGGCCCATTTGACCCATATTACTTTCTCACGAAGTAACAAAGCAAACTGTAACTTCCTAGTGAAGTAATAGACTAAACGAGTTACTTTTGATCAAATCGTTGAAGGAAAGATCATTTCTAAGCTTATTTACACTAATCGAGTGCATTTTGGTTCATACGATGCCCGTTGGCCCATTTGACCCACTATTACTTTCTCACGAAGTAAAAAAGTAAACTGTAACTTCTTGGTGAAGTAATAGACTAACCAAGTTACGTTTGATCAAATCGTTGAAGGAAAGATCATTTCTAAGCTTATTAACACTAATCAAGTGCATTTTGGTTCGTACGATGGCCGTTGGCCCATTTGACCCACTATTACTTTCTCACGAAGTAACAAAGTAAACGGTAACTTCCTGGTGAAGTAATAGACTAAACGAGTTACGTTTGATCAAATCGTTGAAGGAATGATCATTTCTAAGCTTATTAACACTAATCGAGTGCATTTTGGTTCATACGATGCCCGTTGGCCCATTTGACCCACTATTACTTTCTCACGAAGTAACAAAGTCAACTGTAACTTCTTGGTGAAGTAATAGACTAACCAAGTTACGTTTGATCAAATCGTTGAAGGAAAGATCATTTCTAAGCTTATTAACACTAATCGAGTGCATTTTGGTTCGTACGATGCTCGTTGGCCCATTTGACCAACTATTACTTTCTCACGAAGTAACAAAGTAAACTGTAACTTCCTTGTGAAGTAATAGACTAAACGAGTTACGTTTGATCAAATCATTGAATGAAAGATCATTTCTAAGCTTATTAACACTAATCGAGTGCATTTTGGTTCAAACGATGCCCGTTGGCCCATTTGACCCATATTACTTTCTCACGAAGTAACAAAGTAAACTGTAACTTCCTGGTGAAGTAATAGACTAAACGAGTTATGTTTGATCAAATCGTTGAAGGAAAGATCATTTCTAAGCTAATTAACACTAATCGAGTGCATTTTGGTTCGTACGATGGCCGTTGGCCCATTTGACCCACTATTACTTTCTCACGAAGTAACAAAGTAAATTGTAACTTCCTGGTGAAGTAATAGACTAAACGAGTTACGTTTGATCAAATCATTGAAGGAAAGATCATTTCTAAGCTTATGAACACTAATCGAGTGCATTTTGGTTCATACGATGCCCGTTAGCCAATTTGACCAACTATTACTTTCTCACGAAGTAACAAAGTAAACTGTAACTTCCTTGTGAAGTAATAGACTAAACGAGTTACGTTTGATCAAATCGTTGAATGAAAAATCAATTCTAAACTTATTAACACTAATCGAGTGCATTTTGGTTCATACGATGCCCGTTGGCCCATTTGACCCACTTTTACTTTCTCACGAAATAACAAAGCAAACTGTAACTTCTTGGTGAAGTAATAGACTAACCAAGTTACGTTTGATCAAATCGTTGAAGGAAAGATCATTTCTAAGCTTATTAACACTAATCGAGTGCATTTTGGTTCGTACGATGCCCGTTGGCCCATTTGACCAACTATTACTTTCTCACAAAGTAACAAAGTAAACTGTAACTTCCTTGTGAAGTAATGGACTAAACGAGTTACGTTTCATCAAATCGTTGAATGAAAGATCATTTCTAAGCTTATTAACACTAATCGAGTGCATTTTGGTTCGTACGATGGCCGTTGGCCCATTTGACCCACTATTACTTTCTCACGAAGTAACAAAGTAAACTGTAACTTCCTGGTGAAGTAATAGACTAAACGAGTTACGTTTGATCAAATAATTGAAGGAAATATCATTTCTAAGCTTATGAACACTAATCGAGTGCATTTTGGTTCATACGATGCCCGTTGGCCCATTTGACCCACTATTACTTTCTCACGAAGTAACAAAGTCAACTGTAACTTCTTGGTGAAGTAATAGACTAACCAAGTTACGTTTGATCAAATCGTTGAAGGAAAGATCATTTCTAAGCTTATTAACACTAATCGAGTGCATTTTGGTTCGTACGATGCCCGTTGGCCCATTTGACCAACTATTACTTTCTCACGAAGTAACAAAGTAAACTGTAACTTCCTTGTGAAGTAATAGACTAAACGAGTTACGTTTGATCAAATCGTTGAATGAAAGATCATTTCTAAGCTTATTAACACTAATCGAGTGCATTTTGGTTCAAACGATGCCCGTTGGCCCATTTGACCCATATTACTTTCTCACGAAGTAACAAAGTAAACTGTAACTTCCTGGTGAAGTAATAGACTAAACGAGTTATGTTTGATCAAATCGTTGAAGGAAAGATCATTTCTAAGCTAATTAACACTAATCGAGTGCATTTTGGTTCGTACGATGGCCGTTGGCCCATTTGACCCACTATTACTTTCTCACGAAGTAACAAAGTAAATTGTAACTTCCTGGTGAAGTAATAGACTAAACGAGTTACGTTTGATCAAATCATTGAAGGAAAGATCATTTCTAAGCTTATGAACACTAATCGAGTGCATTTTGGTTCATACGATGCCCGTTGGCCAATTTGACCAACTATTACTTTCTCACGAAGTAACAAAGTAAACTGTAACTTCCTTGTGAAGTAATAGACTAAACGAGTTACGTTTGATCAAATCGTTGAATGAAAAATCAATTCTAAGCTTATTAACACTAATCGAGTGCATTTTGGTTCATACGATGCCCGTTGGCCCATTTGACCCACTTTTACTTTCTCACGAAATAACAAAGCAAACTGTAACTTCCTAGTGAAGTCATAGACTAAACGAGTTACTTTTGATCAAATCGTTGAAGGAAAGATCATTTCTAAGCTTATTAACACTAATCGAGTGCATTTTGGTTCATACGATGCCCGTTGGCCCATTTGACCCACTATTACTTTCTCACGAAGTAACAAAGTAAACTGTAACTTCTTGGTGAAGTAATAGACTAACCAAGTTACGTTTGATCAAATCGTTGAAGGAAAGATCATTTCTAAGCTAATTAACACTAATCGAGTGCATTTTGGTTCGTACGATGCCCGTTGGCCCATTTGACCAACTATTACTTTCTCACGAAGTAACAAAGTAAACTGTAACTTCCTTGTGAAGTAATGGACTAAACGAGTTACGTTAGATCAAATCGTTGAATGAAAGATCATTTCTAAGCTTATTAACACTAATCGAGTGCATTTTGGTTCAAACGATGCCCGTTGGCCCATTTGACCCATATTACTTTCTCACGAAGTAACAAAGCAAACTGTAACTTCCTAGTGAAGTAATAGACTAAACGAGTTACTTTTGATCAAATCGTTGAAGGAAAGATCATTTCTAAGCTTATTTACACTAATCGAGTGCATTTTGGTTCATACGATGCCCGTTGGCCCATTTGACCCACTATTACTTTCTCACGAAGTAAAAAAGTAAACTGTAACTTCTTGGTGAAGTAATAGACTAACCAAGTTACGTTTGATCAAATCGTTGAAGGAAAGATCATTTCTAAGCTTATTAACACTAATCAAGTGCATTTTGGTTCGTACGATGGCCGTTGGGCCATTTGACCCACTATTACTTTCTCACGAAGTAACAAAGTAAACGGTAACTTCCTGGTGAAGTAATAGACTAAACGAGTTACGTTTGATCAAATCGTTGAAGGAATGATCATTTCTAAGCTTATTAACACTAATCGAGTGCATTTTGGTTCATACGATGCCCGTTGGCCCATTTGACCCACTATTACTTTCTCACGAAGTAACAAAGTCAACTGTAACTTCTTGGTGAAGTAATAGACTAACCAAGTTACGTTTGATCAAATCGTTGAAGGAAAGATCATTTCTAAGCTTATTAACACTAATCGAGTGCATTTTGGTTCGTACGATGCTCGTTGGCCCATTTGACCAACTATTACTTTCTCACGAAGTAACAAAGTAAACTGTAACTTCCTTGTGAAGTAATAGACTAAACGAGTTACGTTTGATCAAATCATTGAATGAAAGATCATTTCTAAGCTTATTAACACTAATCGAGTGCATTTTGGTTCAAACGATGCCCGTTGGCCCATTTGACCCATATTACTTTCTCACGAAGTAACAAAGTAAACTGTAACTTCCTGGTGAAGTAATAGACTAAACGAGTTATGTTTGATCAAATCGTTGAAGGAAAGATCATTTCTAAGCTAATTAACACTAATCGAGTGCATTTTGGTTCGTACGATGGCCGTTGGCCCATTTGACCCACTATTACTTTCTCACGAAGTAACAAAGTAAATTGTAACTTCCTGGTGAAGTAATAGACTAAACGAGTTACGTTTGATCAAATCATTGAAGGAAAGATCATTTCTAAGCTTATGAACACTAATCGAGTGCATTTTGGTTCATACGATGCCCGTTGGCCAATTTGACCAACTATTACTTTCTCACGAAGTAACAAAGTAAACTGTAACTTCCTTGTGAAGTAATAGACTAAACGAGTTACGTTTGATCAAATCGTTGAATGAAAAATCAATTCTAAACTTATTAACACTAATCGAGTGCATTTTGGTTCATACGATGCCCGTTGGCCCATTTGACCCACTTTTACTTTCTCACGAAATAACAAAGCAAACTGTAACTTCCTAGTGAAGTAATAGACTAAACGAGTTACTTTTGATCAAATCGTTGAAGGAAAGATCATTTCTAAGCTTATTAACACTAATCGAGTGCATTTTGGTTCATACGATGCCCGTTGGCCCATTTGACCCACTATTACTTTCTCACGAAGTAACAAAGTAAACTGTAACTTCTTGGTGAAGTAATAGACTAACCAAGTTACGTTTGATCAAATCGTTGAAGGAAAGATCATTTCTAAGCTAATTAACACTAATCGAGTGCATTTTGGTTCGTACGATGCCTGTTGGCCCATTTGACCAACTATTACTTTCTCACGAAGTAACAAAGTAAACTGTAACTTCCTTGTGAAGTAATGGACTAAACGAGTTACGTTTGATCAAATCGTTGAATGAAAGATCATTTCTAAGCTTATTAACACTAATCGAGTGCATTTTGGTTCAAACGATGCCCGTTGGCCCATTTGACCCATATTACTTTCTCACGAAGTAACAAAGCAAACTGTAACTTCCTAGTGAAGTAATAGACTAAACGAGTTACTTTTGATCAAATCGTTGAAGGAAAGATCATTTCTAAGCTTATTTACACTAATCGAGTGCATTTTGGTTCATACGATGCCCGTTGGCCCATTTGACCCACTATTACTTTCTCACGAAGTAAAAAAGTAAACTGTAACTTCTTGGTGAAGTAATAGACTAACCAAGTTACGTTTGATCAAATCGTTGAAGGAAAGATCATTTCTAAGCTTATTAACACTAATCGAGTGCATTTTGGTTCGTACGATGGCCGTTGGCCCATTTGACCCACTATTACTTTCTCACGAAGTAACAAAATAAACGGTAACTTCCTGGTGAAGTAATAGACTAAACGAGTTACGTTTGATCAAATCGTTGAAGGAATGATCATTTCTAAGCTTATTAACACTAATCGAGTGCATTTTGGTTCATACGATGCCCGTTGGCCCATTTGACCCACTATTACTTTCTCACGAAGTAACAAAGTCAACTGTAACTTCTTGGTGAAGTAATAGACTAACCAAGTTACGTTTGATCAAATCGTTGAAGGAAAGATCATTTCTAAGCTTATTAACACTAATCGAGTGCATTTTGGTTCGTACGATGCTCGTTGGCCCATTTGACCAACTATTACTTTCTCACGAAGTAACAAAGTAAACTGTAACTTCCTTGTGAAGTAATAGACTAAACGAGTTACGTTTGATCAAATCATTGAATGAAAGATCATTTCTAAGCTTATTAACACTAATCGAGTGCATTTTGGTTCAAACGATGCCCGTTGGCCCATTTGACCCATATTACTTTCTCACGAAGTAACAAAGTAAACTGTAACTTCCTGGTGAAGTAATAGACTAAACGAGTTATGTTTGATCAAATCGTTGAAGGAAAGATCATTTCTAAGCTAATTAACACTAATCGAGTGCATTTTGGTTCGTACGATGGCCGTTGGCCCATTTGACCCACTATTACTTTCTCACGAAGTAACAAAGTAAATTGTAACTTCCTGGTGAAGTAATAGACTAAACGAGTTACGTTTGATCAAATCATTGAAGGAAAGATCATTTCTAAGCTTATGAACACTAATCGAGTGCATTTTGGTTCATACGATGCCCGTTGGCCAATTTGACCAACTATTACTTTCTCACGAAGTAACAAAGTAAACTGTAACTTCCTTGTGAAGTAATAGACTAAACGAGTTACGTTTGATCAAATCGTTGAATGAAAAATCAATTCTAAGCTTATTAACACTAATCGAGTGCATTTTGGTTCATACGATGCCCGTTGGCCCATTTGACCCACTTTTACTTTCTCACGAAATAACAAAGCAAACTGTAACTTCCTAGTGAAGTAATAGACTAAACGAGTTACTTTTGATCAAATCGTTGAAGGAAAGATCATTTCTAAGCTTATTAACACTAATCGAGTGCATTTTGGTTCATACGATGCCCGTTGGCCCATTTGACCCACTATTACTTTCTCACGAAGTAACAAAGTAAACTGTAACTTCTTGGTGAAGTAATAGACTAACCAAGTTATGTTTGATCAAATCGTTGAAGGAAAGATCATTTCTAAGCTAATTAACACTAATCGAGTGCATTTTGGTTCGTACGATGCCCGTTGGCCCATTTGACCAACTATTACTTTCTCACGAAGTAACAAAGTAAACTGTAACTTCCTTGTGAAGTAATGGACTAAACGAGTTACGTTTGATCAAATCGTTGAATGAAAGATCATTTCTAAGCTTATTAACACTAATCGAGTGCATTTTGGTTCAAACGATGCCCGTTGGCCCATTTGACCCATATTACTTTCTCACGAAGTAACAAAGCAAACTGTAACTTCCTAGTGAAGTAATAGACTAAACGAGTTACTTTTGATCAAATCGTTGAAGGAAAGATCATTTCTAAGCTTATTTACACTAATCGAGTGCATTTTGGTTCATACGATGCCCGTTGGCCCATTTGACCCACTATTACTTTCTTCACGAAGTAAAAAAGTAAACTGTAACTTCTTGGTGAAGTAATAGACTAACCAAGTTACGTTTGATCAAATCGTTGAAGGAAAGATCATTTCTAAGCTTATTAACACTAATCGAGTGCATTTTGGTTCGTACGATGGCCGTTGGCCCATTTGACCCACTATTACTTTCTCACGAAGTAACAAAGTAAACGGTAACTTCCTGGTGAAGTAATAGACTAAACGAGTTACGTTTGATCAAATCGTTGAAGGAATGATCATTTCTAAGCTTATTAACACTAATCGAGTGCATTTTGGTTCATACGATGCCCGTTGGCCCATTTGACCCACTATTACTTTCTCACGAAGTAACAAAGTCAACTGTAACTTCTTGGTGAAGTAATAGACTAACCAAGTTACGTTTGATCAAATCGTTGAAGGAAAGATCATTTCTAAGCTTATTAACACTAATCGAGTGCATTTTGGTTCGTACGATGCTCGTTGGTCCATTTGACCAACTATTACTTTCTCACGAAGTAACAAAGTAAACTGTAACTTCCTTGTGAAGTAATAGACTAAACGAGTTACGTTTGATCAAATCATTGAATGAAAGATCATTTCTAAGCTTATTAACACTAATCGAGTGCATTTTGGTTCAAACGATGCCCGTTGGCCCATTTGACCCATATTACTTTCTCACGAAGTAACAAAGTAAACTGTAACTTCCTGGTGAAGTAATAGACTAAACGAGTTATGTTTGATCAAATCGTTGAAGGAAAGATCATTTCTAAGCTTATTAACACTAATCGAGTGCATTTTGGTTCATACGATGCCCGTCGGCCCATTTGACCCACTATTACTTTCTCACGAAGTAACAAAGTAAACGGTAACTTCCTGGTGAAGTAATAGACTAAACGAGTTACGTTTGGTCAAATAGTTGAAGGAAAGATCATTTCTAAGCTTATTAACACTAATCGAGTGCATTTTGGTTCGTACGATGCCCGTTGGCCCATTTGACCAACTATTACTTTCTCACGAAGTAACAAAGTAAACTGTAACTTCCTGGTGAAGTAATGGACTAAACGAGTTACGTTTGATCAAATCGTTGAATGAAAGATAATTTTTAAGCTTATTAACACTAATCGAGTGCATTTTGGTTCAAACGATGCCCGTTGGCCCATTTGACCCACTATTACTTTCTCACGAAGTAACAAAGTAAACTGTAACTTCCTGGTGAAGTAACAGACTAAACGAGTTATGTTTGATCAAATCGTTGAAGGAAATATCATTTCTAAGCTTATTTACACTAATCGAGTGCATTTTGGTTCGTACGATGCCCGTTGGCCCATTTGACCCACTATTACTTTCTCACGAAGTAACAAAGTAAACTGTAACTTCCTGGTGAAGTAATAGACTAAACGAGTTACGTTTGATCAAATCATTGAAGGAAAGATCATTTCTAAGCTTATGAACACTAATCGAGTGCATTTTGGTTCATACGATGCCCGTTGGCCAATTTGACCAACTATTACTTTCTCACGAGGTAACAAAGTAAACTATAACTTCCTGGTGAAGTAATAGACTAAACGAGTTACTTTTGATCAAATCATTGAAGGAAAAATCAATTCTAAGCTTATTAACACTAATCGAGTGCATTTTGGTTCATACGATGCCCGTTGGCCCATTTGACCCACTTTTAGTTTCTCACGAAGTAACAAAGCAAACTGTAACTTCCTAGTGAAGTAATAGACTAAACGAGTTACTTTTGATCAAATCGTTGAAGGAAAGATCATTTCTAAGCTTATTAACACTAATCGAGTGCATTTTGGTTCATACGATGCCCGTTGGCCCATTTGACCCACTATTACTTTCTCACGAAGTAACAAAGTAAACTGTAACTTCTTGGTGAAGTAATAGACTAACCAAGTTACGTTTGATCAAATCGTTGAAGGAAAGATCATTTCTAAGCTTATTAACACTAATCGAGTGCATTTTGGTTCGTACGATGCCCGTTGGCCCATTTGACCAACTATTACTTTCTCACGAAGTAACAAAGTAAACTGTAACTTCCTTGTGAAGTAATGGACTAAACGAGTTACGTTTGATCAAATCGTTGAATGAAAGATCATTTCTAAGCTTATTAACACTAATCGAGTGCATTTTGGTTCAAACGATGCCCGTTGGCCCATTTGACCCACTATTACTTTCTCACGAAGTAACAAAGTAAACTGTAACTTCCTGGTGAAGTAATAGACTAAACGAGTTATGTTTGATCAAATCGTTGAAGGAAATATCATTTCTAAGCTTATTAACACTAATCGAGTGCATTTTGGTTCGTACGATGGCCGTTGGCCCATTTGACCCACTATTACTTTCTCACGAAGTAACAAGGTAAACTGTAACTTCCTGGTGAAGTAATAGACTAAAAGAGTTACGTTTGATCAAATCATTGAAGGAAAGATCATTTCTAAGCTTATGAACACTAATCGAGTGCATTTTGGTTCATACGATGCCCGTTGGCCCATTTGACCCACTATTACTTTCTCACGAAGTAACAAAGTCAACTGTAACTTCTTGGTGAAGTAATAGACTAACCAAGTTACGTTTGATCAAATCGTTGAAGGAAAGATCATTTCTAAGCTTATTAACACTAATCGAGTGCATTTTGGTTCGTACGATGCCCGTTGGCCCATTTGACCAACTATTACTTTCTCACGAAGTAACAAAGTAAACTGTAACTTCCTTGTGAAGTAATAGACTAAACGAGTTACGTTTGATCAAATCGTTGAATGAAAGATCATTTCTAAGCTTATTAACACTAATCGAGTGCATTTTGGTTCAAACGATGCCCGTTGGCCCATTTGACCCATATTACTTTCTCACGAAGTAACAAAGTAAACTGTAACTTCCTGGTGAAGTAATAGACTAAACGAGTTATGTTTGATCAAATCGTTGAAGGAAAGATCATTTCTAAGCTAATTAACACTAATCGAGTGCATTTTGGTTCGTACGATGGCCGTTGGCCCATTTGACCCACTATTACTTTCTCACGAAGTAACAAAGTAAATTGTAACTTCCTGGTGAAGTAATAGACTAAACGAGTTACGTTTGATCAAATCATTGAAGGAAAGATCATTTCTAAGCTTATGAACACTAATCGAGTGCATTTTGGTTCATACGATGCCCGTTGGCCAATTTGACCAACTATTACTTTCTCACGAAGTAACAAAGTAAACTATAACTTCCTGGTGAAGTAATAGACTAAACGAGTTACGTTTGATCAAATCATTGAAGGAAAAATCAATTCTAAGCTTATTAACACTAATCGAGTGCATTTTGGTTCATACGATGCCCGTTGGCCCATTTGACCCACTTTTACTTTCTCACGAAGTAACAAAGCAAACTGTAACTTCCTAGTGAAGTAATAGACTAAACGAGTTACTTTTGATCAAATCGTTGAAGGAAAGATCATTTCTAAGCTTATTAACACTAATCGAGTGCATTTTGGTTCATACGATGCCCGTTGGCCCATTTGACCCACTATTACTTTCTCACGAAGTAACAAAGTAAACTGTAACTTCTTGGTGAAGTAATAGACTAACCAAGTTACGTTTGATCAAATCGTTGAAGGAAAGATCATTTCTAAGCTTATTAACACTAATCGAGTGCATTTTGGTTCAAACGATGCCCGTTGGCCCATTTGACCCACTATTACTTTCTCACGAAGTAACAAAGTAAACTGTAACTTCCTGGTGAAGTAATAGACTAAACGAGTTATGTTTGATCAAATCGTTGAAGGAAATATCATTTCTAAGCTTATTAACACTAATCGAGTGCATTTTGGTTCGTACGATGGCCGTTGGCCCATTTGACCCACTATTACTTTCTCACGAAGTAACAAGGTAAACTGTAACTTCCTGGTGAAGTAATAGACTAAAAGAGTTACGTTTGATCAAATCATTGAAGGAAAGATCATTTCTAAGCTTATGAACACTAATCGAGTGCATTTTGGTTCATACGATGCCCGTTGGCCCATTTGACCCACTATTACTTTCTCACGAAGTAACAAAGTCAACTGTAACTTCTTGGTGAAGTAATAGACTAACCAAGTTACGTTTGATCAAATCGTTGAAGGAAAGATCATTTCTAAGCTTATTAACACTAATCGAGTGCATTTTGGTTCGTACGATGCCCGTTGGCCCATTTGACCAACTATTACTTTCTCACGAAGTAACAAAGTAAACTGTAACTTCCTTGTGAAGTAATAGACTAAACGAGTTACGTTTGATCAAATCGTTGAATGAAAGATCATTTCTAAGCTTATTAACACTAATCGAGTGCATTTTGGTTCAAACGATGCCCGTTGGCCCATTTGACCCATATTACTTTCTCACGAAGTAACAAAGTAAACTGTAACTTCCTGGTGAAGTAATAGACTAAACGAGTTATGTTTGATCAAATCGTTGAAGGAAAGATCATTTCTAAGCTAATTAACACTAATCGAGTGCATTTTGGTTCGTACGATGGCCGTTGGCCCATTTGACCCACTATTACTTTCTCACGAAGTAACAAAGTAAATTGTAACTTCCTGGTGAAGTAATAGACTAAACGAGTTACGTTTGATCAAATCATTGAAGGAAAGATCATTTCTAAGCTTATGAACACTAATCGAGTGCATTTTGGTTCATACGATGCCCGTTGGCCAATTTGACCAACTATTACTTTCTCACGAAGTAACAAAGTAAACTATAACTTCCTGGTGAAGTAATAGACTAAACGAGTTACGTTTGATCAAATCATTGAAGGAAAAATCAATTCTAAGCTTATTAACACTAATCGAGTGCATTTTGGTTCATACGATGCCCGTTGGCCCATTTGACCCACTTTTACTTTCTCACGAAGTAACAAAGCAAACTGTAACTTCCTAGTGAAGTAATAGACTAAACGAGTTACTTTTGATCAAATCGTTGAAGGAAAGATCATTTCTAAGCTTATTAACACTAATCGAGTGCATTTTGGTTCATACGATGCCCGTTGGCCCATTTGACCCACTATTACTTTCTCACGAAGTAACAAAGTAAACTGTAACTTCTTGGTGAAGTAATAGACTAACCAAGTTACGTTTGATCAAATCGTTGAAGGAAAGATCATTTCTAAGCTAATTAACACTAATCGAGTGCATTTTGGTTCGTACGATGCCCGTTGGCCCATTTGACCAACTATTACTTTCTCACGAAGTAACAAAGTAAACTGTAACTTCCTTGTGAAGTAATGGACTAAACGAGTTACGTTTGATCAAATCGTTGAATGAAAGATCATTTCTAAGCTTATTAACACTAATCGAGTGCATTTTGGTTCAAACGATGCCCGTTGGCCCATTTGACCCATATTACTTTCTCACGAAGTAACAAAGTAAACTGTAACTTCCTGGTGAAGTAATAGACTAAACGAGTTATGTTTGATCAAATCGTTGAAGGAATGATCATTTCTAAGCTTATTAACATTAATCAAGTGCATTTTGGTTCATACAATGCCCGTCGGCCCATTTGACCCACTATTACTTTCTCACGAAGTAACAAAGTAAACGGTAACTTCCTGGTGAAGTAATAGACTAAACGAGTTACGTTTGATCAAATAGTTGAAGGAAAGATCATTTCTAAGCTCATTAACACTAATCGAGTGCATTTTGGTTCGTACGATGCCCGTTGGCCCATTTGACCAACTATTACTTTCTCACGAAGTAACAAAGTAAACTGTAACTTCCTGGTGAAGTAATGGACTAAACGAGTTACGTTTGATCAAATCGTTGAATGAAAGATCATTTCTAAGCTTATTAACACTAATCGAGTGCATTTTGGTTCAAACGATGCCCGTTGGCCCATTTGACCCACTATTACTTTCTCACGAAGTAACAAAGTAAACTGTAACTTCCTGGTGAAGTAATAGACTAAACGAGTTATGTTTGATCAAATCGTTGAAGGAAAGATCATTTCTAAGCTTATTAACACTAATCGAGTGCATTTTGGTTCATACGATGCCCGTTGGCCCATTTGACCCACTTTTACTTTCTCACGAAGTAACAAAGCAAACTGTAACTTCCTAGTGAAGTAATAGACTAAACGAGTTACTTTTGATCAAATCGTTGAAGGAAAGATCATTTCTAAGCTTATTAACACTAATCGAGTGCATTTTGGTTCATACGATGCCCGTTGGCCCATTTGACCCACTATTACTTTCTCACGAAGTAACAAAGTAAACTGTAACTTCTTGGTGAAGTAATAGACTAACCAAGTTACGTTTGATCAAATCGTTGAAGGAAAGATCATTTCTAAGCTTATTAACACTAATCGAGTGCATTTTGGTTCGTACGATGGCCGTTGGCCCATTTGACACACTATTACTTTCTCACGAAGTAACAAAGTAAACGGTAACTTCCTGGTGAAGTAATAGACTAAACGAGTTATGTTTGATCAAATCGTTGAAGGAAAGATCATTTCTAAGCTAATTAACACTAATCGAGTGCATTTTGGTTCGTACGATGGCCGTTGGCCCATTTGACCCACTATTACTTTCTCACGAAGTAACAAAGTAAATTGTAACTTCCTGGTGAAGTAATAGACTAAACGAGTTACGTTTGATCAAATCATTGAAGGAAAGATCATTTCTAAGCTTATGAACACTAATCGAGTGCATTTTGGTTCATACGATGCCCGTTGGCCAATTTGACAAACTATTACTTTCTCACGAAGTAACAAAGTAAACTATAACTTCCTGGTGAAGTAATAGACTAAACGAGTTACGTTTGATCAAATCATTGAAGGAAAAATCAATTCTAAGCTTATTAACACTAATCGAGTGCATTTTGGTTCATACGATGCCCGTTGGCCCATTTGACCCACTTTTACTTTCTCACGAAGTAACAAAGCAAACTGTAACTTCCTAGTGAAGTAATAGACTAAACGAGTTACTTTTGATCAAATCGTTGAAGGAAAGATCATTTCTAAGCTTATTAACACTAATCGAGTGCATTTTGGTTCATACGATGCCCGTTGGCCCATTTGACCCACTATTACTTTCTCACGAAGTAACAAAGTAAACTGTAACTTCTTGGTGAAGTAATAGACTAACCAAGTTACGTTTGATCAAATCGTTGAAGGAAAGATCATTTCTAAGCTTATTAACACTAATCGAGTGCATTTTGGTTCAAACGATGCCCGTTGGCCCATTTGACCCACTATTACTTTCTCACGAAGTAACAAAGTAAACTGTAACTTCCTGGTGAAGTAATAGACTAAACGAGTTATGTTTGATCAAATCGTTGAAGGAAATATCATTTCTAAGCTTATTAACACTAATCGAGTGCATTTTGGTTCGTACGATGGCCGTTGGCCCATTTGACCCACTATTACTTTCTCACGAAGTAACAAGGTAAACTGTAACTTCCTGGTGAAGTAATAGACTAAAAGAGTTACGTTTGATCAAATCATTGAAGGAAAGATCATTTCTAAGCTTATGAACACTAATCGAGTGCATTTTGGTTCATACGATGCCCGTTGGCCCATTTGACCCACTATTACTTTCTCACGAAGTAACAAAGTCAACTGTAACTTCTTGGTGAAGTAATAGACTAACCAAGTTACGTTTGATCAAATCGTTGAAGGAAAGATCATTTCTAAGCTTATTAACACTAATCGAGTGCATTTTGGTTCGTACGATGCCCGTTGGCCCATTTGACCAACTATTACTTTCTCATGAAGTAACAAAGTAAACTGTAACTTCCTTGTGAAGTAATAGACTAAACGAGTTACGTTTGATCAAATCGTTGAATGAAAGATCATTTCTAAGCTTATTAACACTAATCGAGTGCATTTTGGTTCAAACGATGCCCGTTGGCCCATTTGACCCATATTACTTTCTCACGAAGTAACAAAGTAAACTGTAACTTCCTGGTGAAGTAATAGACTAAACGAGTTATGTTTGATCAAATCGTTGAAGGAAAGATCATTTCTAAGCTAATTAACACTAATCGAGTGCATTTTGGTTCGTACGATGGCCGTTGGCCCATTTGACCCACTATTACTTTCTCACGAAGTAACAAAGTAAATTGTAACTTCCTGGTGAAGTAATAGACTAAACGAGTTACGTTTGATCAAATCATTGAAGGAAAGATCATTTCTAAGCTTATGAACACTAATCGAGTGCATTTTGGTTCATACGATGCCCGTTGGCCAATTTGACCAACTATTACTTTCTCACGAAGTAACAAAGTAAACTATAACTTCCTGGTGAAGTAATAGACTAAACGAGTTACGTTTGATCAAATCATTGAAGGAAAAATCAATTCTAAGCTTATTAACACTAATCGAGTGCATTTTGGTTCATACGATGCCCGTTGGCCCATTTGACCCACTTTTACTTTCTCACGAAGTAACAAAGCAAACTGTAACTTCCTAGTGAAGTAATAGACTAAACGAGTTACTTTTGATCAAATCGTTGAAGGAAAGATCATTTCTAAGCTTATTAACACTAATCGAGTGCATTTTGGTTCATACGATGCCCGTTGGCCCATTTGACCCACTATTACTTTCTCACGAAGTAACAAAGTAAACTGTAACTTCTTGGTGAAGTAATAGACTAACCAAGTTACGTTTGATCAAATCGTTGAAGGAAAGATCATTTCTAAGCTAATTAACACTAATCGAGTGCATTTTGGTTCGTACGATGCCCGTTGGCCCATTTGACCAACTATTACTTTCTCACGAAGTAACAAAGTAAACTGTAACTTCCTTGTGAAGTAATGGACTAAACGAGTTACGTTTGATCAAATCGTTGAATGAAAGATCATTTCTAAGCTTATTAACACTAATCGAGTGCATTTTGGTTCAAACGATGCCCGTTGGCCCATTTGACCCATATTACTTTCTCACGAAGTAACAAAGTAAACTGTAACTTCCTGGTGAAGTAATAGACTAAACGAGTTATGTTTGATCAAATCGTTGAAGGAATGATCATTTCTAAGCTTATTAACATTAATCAAGTGCATTTTGGTTCATACAATGCCCGTCGGCCCATTTGACCCACTATTACTTTCTCACGAAGTAACAAAGTAAACGGTAACTTCCTGGTGAAGTAATAGACTAAACGAGTTACGTTTGATCAAATAGTTGAAGGAAAGATCATTTCTAAGCTCATTAACACTAATCGAGTGCATTTTGGTTCGTACGATGCCCGTTGGCCCATTTGACCAACTATTACTTTCTCACGAAGTAACAAAGTAAACTGTAACTTCCTGGTGAAGTAATGGACTAAACGAGTTACGTTTGATCAAATCGTTGAATGAAAGATCATTTCTAAGCTTATTAACACTAATCGAGTGCATTTTGGTTCAAACGATGCCCGTTGGCCCATTTGACCCACTATTACTTTCTCACGAAGTAACAAAGTAAACTGTAACTTCCTGGTGAAGTAATAGACTAAACGAGTTATGTTTGATCAAATCGTTGAAGGAAAGATCATTTCTAAGCTTATTAACACTAATCGAGTGCATTTTGGTTCATACGATGCCCGTTGGCCCATTTGACCCACTTTTACTTTCTCACGAAGTAACAAAGCAAACTGTAACTTCCTAGTGAAGTAATAGACTAAACGAGTTACTTTTGATCAAATCGTTGAAGGAAAGATCATTTCTAAGCTTATTAACACTAATCGAGTGCATTTTGGTTCATACCATGCCCGTTGGCCCATTTGACCCACTATTACTTTCTCACGAAGTAACAAAGTAAACTGTAACTTCTTGGTGAAGTAATAGACTAACCAAGTTACGTTTGATCAAATCGTTGAAGGAAAGATCATTTCTAAGCTTATTAACACTAATCGAGTGCATTTTGGTTCGTACGATGGCCGTTGGCCCATTTGACACACTATTACTTTCTCACGAAGTAACAAAGTAAACGGTAACTTCCTGGTGAAGTAATAGACTAAACGAGTTACGTTTGATCAAATCGTTGAAGGAAAGATCATTTCTAAGCTTATTAACACTAATCGAGTGCATTTTGGTTCATACGATGCCCGTTGGCCCATTTGACCCACTATTACTTTCTCACGAAGTAACAAAGTCAACTGTAACTTCTTGGTGAAGTAATAGACTAACCAAGTTACGTTTGATCAAATCGTTGAAGGAAAGATCATTTCTAAGCTTATTAACACTAATCGAGTGCATTTTGGTTCGTACGATGCCCGTTGGCCCATTTGACCAACTATTACTTTCTCACGAAGTAACAAAGTAAACTGTAACTTCCTTGTGAAGTAATAGACTAAACGAGTTACGTTTGATCAAATCGTTGAATGAAAGATCATTTCTAAGCTTATTAACACTAATCGAGTGCATTTTGGTTCAAACGATGCCCGTTGGCCCATTTGACCCATATTACTTTCTCACGAAGTAACAAAGTAAACTGTAACTTCCTGGTGAAGTAATAGACTAAACGAGTTATGTTTGATCAAATCGTTGAAGGAAAGATCATTTCTAAGCTAATTAACACTAATCGAGTGCATTTTGGTTCGTACGATGGCCGTTGGCCCATTTGACCCACTATTACTTTCTCACGAAGTAACAAAGTAAACTGTAACTTCCTGGTGAAGTAATAGACTAAACGAGTTATGTTTGATCAAATCGTTGAAGGAAAGATCATTTCTAAGCTTATTAACACTAATCGAGTGCATTTTGGTTCATACGATGCCCGTTGGCCCATTTGACCCACTTTTACTTTCTCACGAAGTAACAAAGCAAACTGTAACTTCCTAGTGAAGTAATAGACTAAACGAGTTACTTTTGATCAAATCGTTGAAGGAAAGATCATTTCTAAGCTTATTAACACTAATCGAGTGCATTTTGGTTCATACGATGCCCGTTGGCCCATTTGACCCACTATTACTTTCTCACGAAGTAACAAAGTAAACTGTAACTTCTTGGTGAAGTAATAGACTAACCAAGTTACGTTTGATCAAATCGTTGAAGGAAAGATCATTTCTAAGCTTATTAACACTAATCGAGTGCATTTTGGTTCGTACGATGGCCGTTGGCCCATTTGACACACTATTACTTTCTCACGAAGTAACAAAGTAAACGGTAACTTCCTGGTGAAGTAATAGACTAAACGAGTTACGTTTGATCAAATCGTTGAAGGAAAGATCATTTCTAAGCTTATTAACACTAATCGAGTGCATTTTGGTTCATACGATGCCCGTTGGCCCATTTGACCCACTATTACTTTCTCACGAAGTAACAAAGTCAACTGTAACTTCTTGGTGAAGTAATAGACTAACCAAGTTACGTTTGATCAAATCGTTGAAGGAAAGATCATTTCTAAGCTTATTAACACTAATCGAGTGCATTTTGGTTCGTACGATGCCCGTTGGCCCATTTGACCAACTATTACTTTCTCACGAAGTAACAAAGTAAACTGTAACTTCCTTGTGAAGTAATAGACTAAACGAGTTACGTTTGATCAAATCGTTGAATGAAAGATCATTTCTAAGCTTATTAACACTAATCGAGTGCATTTTGGTTCAAACGATGCCCGTTGGCCCATTTGACCCATATTACTTTCTCACGAAGTAACAAAGTAAACTGTAACTTCCTGGTGAAGTAATAGACTAAACGAGTTATGTTTGATCAAATCGTTGAAGGAAAGATCATTTCTAAGCTAATTAACACTAATCGAGTGCATTTTGGTTCGTACGATGCCCGTTGGCCCATTTGACCAACTATTACTTTCTCACGAAGTAACAAAGTAAACTGTAACTTCCTTGTGAAGTAATGGACTAAACGAGTTACGTTTGATCAAATCGTTGAATGAAAGATCATTTCTAAGCTTATTAACACTAATCGAGTGCATTTTGGTTCAAACGATGCCCGTTGGCCCATTTGACCCATATTACTTTCTCACGAAGTAACAAAGTAAACTGTAACTTCCTGGTGAAGTAATAGACTAAACGAGTTATGTTTGATCAAATCGTTGAAGGAATGATCATTTCTAAGCTTATTAACATTAATCAAGTGCATTTTGGTTCATACAATGCCCGTCGGCCCATTTGACCCACTATTACTTTCTCACGAAGTAACAAAGTAAACGGTAACTTCCTGGTGAAGTAATAGACTAAACGAGTTACGTTTGATCAAATAGTTGAAGGAAAGATCATTTCTAAGCTCATTAACACTAATCGAGTGCAATTTGGTTCGTACGATGCCCGTTGGCCCATTTGACCAACTATTACTTTCTCACGAAGTAACAAAGTAAACTGTAACTTCCTGGTGAAGTAATGGACTAAACGAGTTACGTTTGATCAAATCGTTGAATGAAAGATCATTTCTAAGCTTATTAACACTAATCGAGTGCATTTTGGTTCAAACGATGCCCGTTGGCCCATTTGACCCACTATTACTTTCTCACGAAGTAACAAAGTAAACTGTAACTTCCTGGTGAAGTAATAGACTAAACGAGTTATGTTTGATCAAATCGTTGAAGGAAAGATCATTTCTAAGCTTATTAACACTAATCGAGTGCATTTTGGTTCATACGATGCCCGTTGGCCCATTTGACCCACTTTTACTTTCTCACGAAGTAACAAAGCAAACTGTAACTTCCTAGTGAAGTAATAGACTAAACGAGTTACTTTTGATCAAATCGTTGAAGGAAAGATCATTTCTAAGCTTATTAACACTAATCGAGTGCATTTTGGTTCATACGATGCCCGTTGGCCCATTTGACCCACTATTACTTTCTCACGAAGTAACAAAGTAAACTGTAACTTCTTGGTGAAGTAATAGACTAACCAAGTTACGTTTGATCAAATCGTTGAAGGAAAGATCATTTCTAAGCTTATTAACACTAATCGAGTGCATTTTGGTTCGTACGATGGCCGTTGGCCCATTTGACACACTATTACTTTCTCACGAAGTAACAAAGTAAACGGTAACTTCCTGGTGAAGTAATAGACTAAACGAGTTACGTTTGATCAAATCGTTGAAGGAAAGATCATTTCTAAGCTTATTAACACTAATCGAGTGCATTTTGGTTCATACGATGCCCGTTGGCCCATTTGACCCACTATTACTTTCTCACGAAGTAACAAAGTCAACTGTAACTTCTTGGTGAAGTAATAGACTAACCAAGTTACGTTTGATCAAATCGTTGAAGGAAAGATCATTTCTAAGCTTATTAACACTAATCGAGTGCATTTTGGTTCGTACGATGCCCGTTGGCCCATTTGACCAACTATTACTTTCTCACGAAGTAACAAAGTAAACTGTAACTTCCTTGTGAAGTAATAGACTAAACGAGTTACGTTTGATCAAATCGTTGAATGAAAGATCATTTCTAAGCTTATTAACACTAATCGAGTGCATTTTGGTTCAAACGATGCCCGTTGGCCCATTTGACCCATATTACTTTCTCACGAAGTAACAAAGTAAACTGTAACTTCCTGGTGAAGTAATAGACTAAACGAGTTATGTTTGATCAAATCGTTGAAGGAAAGATCATTTCTAAGCTAATTAACACTAATCGAGTGCATTTTGGTTCGTACGATGGCCGTTGGCCCATTTGACCCACTATTACTTTCTCACGAAGTAACAAAGTAAATTGTAACTTCCTGGTGAAGTAATAGACTAAACGAGTTACGTTTGATCAAATCATTGAAGGAAAGATCATTTCTAAGCTTATGAACACTAATCGAGTGCATTTTGGTTCATACGATGCCCGTTGGCCAATTTGACCAACTATTACTTTCTCACGAAGTAACAAAGTAAACTATAACTTCCTGGTGAAGTAATAGACTAAACGAGTTACGTTTGATCAAATCATTGAAGGAAAAATCAATTCTAAGCTTATTAACACTAATCGAGTGCATTTTGGTTCATACGATGCCCGTTGGCCCATTTGACCCACTTTTACTTTCTCACGAAGTAACAAAGCAAACTGTAACTTCCTAGTGAAGTAATAGACTAAACGAGTTACTTTTGATCAAATCGTTGAAGGAAAGATCATTTCTAAGCTTATTAACACTAATCGAGTGCATTTTGGTTCATACGATGCCCGTTGGCCCATTTGACCCACTATTACTTTCTCACGAAGTAACAAAGTAAACTGTAACTTCTTGGTGAAGTAATAGACTAACCAAGTTACGTTTGATCAAATCGTTGAAGGAAAGATCATTTCTAAGCTAATTAACACTAATCGAGTGCATTTTGGTTCGTACGATGCCCGTTGGCCCATTTGACCAACTATTACTTTCTCACGAAGTAACAAAGTAAACTGTAACTTCCTTGTGAAGTAATAGACTAAACGAGTTACGTTTGATCAAATCGTTGAATGAAAGATCATTTCTAAGCTTATTAACACTAATCGAGTGCATTTTGGTTCAAACGATGCCCGTTGGCCCATTTGACCCATATTACTTTCTCACGAAGTAACAAAGTAAACTGTAACTTCCTGGTGAAGTAATAGACTAAACGAGTTATGTTTGATCAAATCGTTGAAGGAAAGATCATTTCTAAGCTAATTAACACTAATCGAGTGCATTTTGGTTCGTACGATGCCCGTTGGCCCATTTGACCAACTATTACTTTCTCACGAAGTAACAAAGTAAACTGTAACTTCCTTGTGAAGTAATGGACTAAACGAGTTACGTTTGATCAAATCGTTGAATGAAAGATCATTTCTAAGCTTATTAACACTAATCGAGTGCATTTTGGTTCAAACGATGCCCGTTGGCCCATTTGACCCATATTACTTTCTCACGAAGTAACAAAGTAAACTGTAACTTCCTGGTGAAGTAATAGACTAAACGAGTTATGTTTGATCAAATCGTTGAAGGAATGATCATTTCTAAGCTTATTAACATTAATCAAGTGCATTTTGGTTCATACAATGCCCGTCGGCCCATTTGACCCACTATTACTTTCTCACGAAGTAACAAAGTAAACGGTAACTTCCTGGTGAAGTAATAGACTAAACGAGTTACGTTTGATCAAATAGTTGAAGGAAAGATCATTTCTAAGCTCATTAACACTAATCGAGTGCAATTTGGTTCGTACGATGCCCGTTGGCCCATTTGACCAACTATTACTTTCTCACGAAGTAACAAAGTAAACTGTAACTTCCTGGTGAAGTAATGGACTAAACGAGTTACGTTTGATCAAATCGTTGAATGAAAGATCATTTCTAAGCTTATTAACACTAATCGAGTGCATTTTGGTTCAAACGATGCCCGTTGGCCCATTTGACCCACTATTACTTTCTCACGAAGTAACAAAGTAAACTGTAACTTCCTGGTGAAGTAATAGACTAAACGAGTTATGTTTGATCAAATCGTTGAAGGAAAGATCATTTCTAAGCTTATTAACACTAATCGAGTGCATTTTGGTTCATACGATGCCCGTTGGCCCATTTGACCCACTTTTACTTTCTCACGAAGTAACAAAGCAAACTGTAACTTCCTAGTGAAGTAATAGACTAAACGAGTTACTTTTGATCAAATCGTTGAAGGAAAGATCATTTCTAAGCTTATTAACACTAATCGAGTGCATTTTGGTTCATACGATGCCCGTTGGCCCATTTGACCCACTATTACTTTCTCACGAAGTAACAAAGTAAACTGTAACTTCTTGGTGAAGTAATAGACTAACCAAGTTACGTTTGATCAAATCGTTGAAGGAAAGATCATTTCTAAGCTTATTAACACTAATCGAGTGCATTTTGGTTCGTACGATGGCCGTTGGCCCATTTGACACACTATTACTTTCTCACGAAGTAACAAAGTAAACGGTAACTTCCTGGTGAAGTAATAGACTAAACGAGTTACGTTTGATCAAATCGTTGAAGGAAAGATCATTTCTAAGCTTATTAACACTAATCGAGTGCATTTTGGTTCATACGATGCCCGTTGGCCCATTTGACCCACTATTACTTTCTCACGAAGTAACAAAGTCAACTGTAACTTCTTGGTGAAGTAATAGACTAACCAAGTTACGTTTGATCAAATCGTTGAAGGAAAGATCATTTCTAAGCTTATTAACACTAATCGAGTGCATTTTGGTTCGTACGATGCCCGTTGGCCCATTTGACCAACTATTACTTTCTCACGAAGTAACAAAGTAAACTGTAACTTCCTTGTGAAGTAATAGACTAAACGAGTTACGTTTGATCAAATCGTTGAATGAAAGATCATTTCTAAGCTTATTAACACTAATCGAGTGCATTTTGGTTCAAACGATGCCCGTTGGCCCATTTGACCCATATTACTTTCTCACGAAGTAACAAAGTAAACTGTAACTTCCTGGTGAAGTAATAGACTAAACGAGTTATGTTTGATCAAATCGTTGAAGGAAAGATCATTTCTAAGCTAATTAACACTAATCGAGTGCATTTTGGTTCGTACGATGGCCGTTGGCCCATTTGACCCACTATTACTTTCTCACGAAGTAACAAAGTAAATTGTAACTTCCTGGTGAAGTAATAGACTAAACGAGTTACGTTTGATCAAATCATTGAAGGAAAGATCATTTCTAAGCTTATGAACACTAATCGAGTGCATTTTGGTTCATACGATGCCCGTTGGCCAATTTGACCAACTATTACTTTCTCACGAAGTAACAAAGTAAACTATAACTTCCTGGTGAAGTAATAGACTAAACGAGTTACGTTTGATCAAATCATTGAAGGAAAAATCAATTCTAAGCTTATTAACACTAATCGAGTGCATTTTGGTTCATACGATGCCCGTTGGCCCATTTGACCCACTTTTACTTTCTCACGAAGTAACAAAGCAAACTGTAACTTCCTAGTGAAGTAATAGACTAAACGAGTTACTTTTGATCAAATCGTTGAAGGAAAGATCATTTCTAAGCTTATTAACACTAATCGAGTGCATTTTGGTTCATACGATGCCCGTTGGCCCATTTGACCCACTATTACTTTCTCACGAAGTAACAAAGTAAACTGTAACTTCTTGGTGAAGTAATAGACTAACCAAGTTACGTTTGATCAAATCGTTGAAGGAAAGATCATTTCTAAGCTAATTAACACTAATCGAGTGCATTTTGGTTCGTACGATGCCCGTTGGCCCATTTGACCAACTATTACTTTCTCACGAAGTAACAAAGTAAACTGTAACTTCCTTGTGAAGTAATGGACTAAACGAGTTACGTTTGATCAAATCGTTGAATGAAAGATCATTTCTAAGCTTATTAACACTAATCGAGTGCATTTTGGTTCAAACGATGCCCGTTGGCCCATTTGACCCATATTACTTTCTCACGAAGTAACAAAGTAAACTGTAACTTCCTGGTGAAGTAATAGACTAAACGAGTTATGTTTGATCAAATCGTTGAAGGAATGATCATTTCTAAGCTTATTAACATTAATCAAGTGCATTTTGGTTCATACAATGCCCGTCGGCCCATTTGACCCACTATTACTTTCTCACGAAGTAACAAAGTAAACGGTAACTTCCTGGTGAAGTAATAGACTAAACGAGTTACGTTTGATCAAATAGTTGAAGGAAAGATCATTTCTAAGCTCATTAACACTAATCGAGTGCATTTTGGTTCGTACGATGCCCGTTGGCCCATTTGACCAACTATTACTTTCTCACGAAGTAACAAAGTAAACTGTAACTTCCTGGTGAAGTAATGGACTAAACGAGTTACGTTTGATCAAATCGTTGAATGAAAGATCATTTCTAAGCTTATTAACACTAATCGAGTGCATTTTGGTTCAAACGATGCCCGTTGGCCCATTTGACCCACTATTACTTTCTCACGAAGTAACAAAGTAAACTGTAACTTCCTGGTGAAGTAATAGACTAAACGAGTTATGTTTGATCAAATCGTTGAAGGAAAGATCATTTCTAAGCTTATTAACACTAATCGAGTGCATTTTGGTTCATACGATGCCCGTTGGCCCATTTGACCCACTTTTACTTTCTCACGAAGTAACAAAGCAAACTGTAACTTCCTAGTGAAGTAATAGACTAAACGAGTTACTTTTGATCAAATCGTTGAAGGAAAGATCATTTCTAAGCTTATTAACACTAATCGAGTGCATTTTGGTTCATACGATGCCCGTTGGCCCATTTGACCCACTATTACTTTCTCACGAAGTAACAAAGTAAACTGTAACTTCTTGGTGAAGTAATAGACTAACCAAGTTACGTTTGATCAAATCGTTGAAGGAAAGATCATTTCTAAGCTTATTAACACTAATCGAGTGCATTTTGGTTCGTACGATGGCCGTTGGCCCATTTGACACACTATTACTTTCTCACGAAGTAACAAAGTAAACGGTAACTTCCTGGTGAAGTAATAGACTAAACGAGTTACGTTTGATCAAATCGTTGAAGGAAAGATCATTTCTAAGCTTATTAACACTAATCGAGTGCATTTTGGTTCATACGATGCCCGTTGGCCCATTTGACCCACTATTACTTTCTCACGAAGTAACAAAGTCAACTGTAACTTCTTGGTGAAGTAATAGACTAACCAAGTTATGTTTGATCAAATCGTTGAAGGAAAGATCATTTCTAAGCTTATTAACACTAATCGAGTGCATTTTGGTTCGTACGATGGCCGTTGGCCCATTTGACACACTATTACTTTCTCACGAAGTAACAAAGTAAACGGTAACTTCCTGGTGAAGTAATAGACTAAACGAGTTACGTTTCATCAAATCGTTGAAGGAAAGATCATTTCTAAGCTTATTAACACTAATCGAGTGCATTTTGGTTCATACGATGCCCGTTGGCCCATTTGACCCACTATTACTTTCTCACGAAGTAACAAAGTCAACTGTAACTTCTTGGTGAAGTAATAGACTAACCAAGTTACGTTTGATCAAATCGTTGAAGGAAAGATCATTTCTAAGCTTATTAACACTAATCGAGTGCATTTTGGTTCGTACGATGCCCGTTGGCCCATTTGACCAACTATTACTTTCTCACGAAGTAACAAAGTAAACTGTAACTTCCTTGTGAAGTAATAGACTAAACGAGTTACGTTTGATCAAATCGTTGAATGAAAGATCATTTCTAAGCTTATTAACACTAATCGAGTGCATTTTGGTTCAAACGATGCCCGTTGGCCCATTTGACCCATATTACTTTCTCACGAAGTAACAAAGTAAACTGTAACTTCCTGGTGAAGTAATAGACTAAACGAGTTATGTTTGATCAAATCGTTGAAGGAAAGATCATTTCTAAGCTAATTAACACTAATCGAGTGCATTTTGGTTCGTACGATGGCCGTTGGCCCATTTGACCCACTATTACTTTCTCACGAAGTAACAAAGTAAATTGTAACTTCCTGGTGAAGTAATAGACTAAACGAGTTACGTTTGATCAAATCATTGAAGGAAAGATCATTTCTAAGCTTATGAACACTAATCGAGTGCATTTTGGTTCATACGATGCCCGTTGGCCAATTTGACCAACTATTACTTTTTCACGAAGTAACAAAGTAAACTATAACTTCCTGGTGAAGTAATAGACTAAACGAGTTACGTTTGATCAAATCATTGAAGGAAAAATCAATTCTAAGCTTATTAACACTAATCGAGTGCATTTTGGTTCATACGATGCCCGTTGGCCCATTTGACCCACTTTTACTTTCTCACGAAGTAACAAAGCAAACTGTAACTTCCTAGTGAAGTAATAGACTAAACGAGTTACTTTTGATCAAATCGTTGAAGGAAAGATCATTTCTAAGCTTATTAACACTAATCGAGTGCATTTTGGTTCATACGATGCCCGTTGGCCCATTTGACCCACTATTACTTTCTCACGAAGTAACAAAGTAAACTGTAACTTCTTGGTGAAGTAATAGACTAACCAAGTTACGTTTGATCAAATCGTTGAAGGAAAGATCATTTCTAAGCTAATTAACACTAATCGAGTGCATTTTGGTTCGTACGATGCCCGTTGGCCCATTTGACCAACTATTACTTTCTCACGAAGTAACAAAGTAAACTGTAACTTCCTTGTGAAGTAATGGACTAAACGAGTTACGTTTGATCAAATCGTTGAATGAAAGATCATTTCTAAGCTTATTAACACTAATCGAGTGCATTTTGGTTCAAACGATGCCCGTTGGCCCATTTGACCCATATTACTTTCTCACGAAGTAACAAAGTAAACTGTAACTTCCTGGTGAAGTAATAGACTAAACGAGTTAAGTTTGATCAAATCGTTGAAGGAATGATCATTTCTAAGCTTATTAACATTAATCAAGTGCATTTTGGTTCATACAATGCCCGTCGGCCCATTTGACCCACTATTACTTTCTCACGAAGTAACAAAGTAAACGGTAACTTCCTGGTGAAGTAATAGACTAAACGAGTTACGTTTGATCAAATAGTTGAAGGAAAGATCATTTCTAAGCTCATTAACACTAATCGAGTGCATTTTGGTTCGTACGATGCCCGTTGGCCCATTTGACCAACTATTACTTTCTCACGAAGTAACAAAGTAAACTGTAACTTCCTGGTGAAGTAATGGACTAAACGAGTTACGTTTGATCAAATCGTTGAATGAAAGATCATTTCTAAGCTTATTAACACTAATCGAGTGCATTTTGGTTCAAACGATGCCCGTTGGCCCATTTGACCCACTATTACTTTCTCACGAAATAACAAAGTAAACTGTAACTTCCTGGTGAAGTAATAGACTAAACGAGTTATGTTTGATCAAATCGTTGAAGGAAAGATCATTTCTAAGCTTATTAACACTAATCGAGTGCATTTTGGTTCATACGATGCCCGTTGGCCCATTTGACCCACTTTTACTTTCTCACGAAGTAACAAAGCAAACTGTAACTTCCTAGTGAAGTAATAGACTAAACGAGTTACTTTTGATCAAATCGTTGAAGGAAAGATCATTTCTAAGCTTATTAACACTAATCGAGTGCATTTTGGTTCATACGATGCCCGTTGGCCCATTTGACCCACTATTACTTTCTCACGAAGTAACAAAGTAAACTGTAACTTCTTGGTGAAGTAATAGACTAACCAAGTTACGTTTGATCAAATCGTTGAAGGAAAGATCATTTCTAAGCTTATTAACACTAATCGAGTGCATTTTGGTTCGTACGATGGCCGTTGGCCCATTTGACCCACTATTACTTTCTCACGAAGTAACAAAGTAAATTGTAACTTCCTGGTGAAGTAATAGACTAAACGAGTTACGTTTGATCAAATCATTGAAGGAAAGATCATTTCTAAGCTTATGAACACTAATCGAGTGCATTTTGGTTCATACGATGCCCGTTGGCCAATTTGACCAACTATTACTTTCTCACGAAGTAACAAAGTAAACTATAACTTCCTGGTGAAGTAATAGACTAAACGAGTTACGTTTGATCAAATCATTGAAGGAAAAATCAATTCTAAGCTTATTAACACTAATCGAGTGCATTTTGGTTCATACGATGCCCGTTGGCCCATTTGACCCACTTTTACTTTCTCACGAAGTAACAAAGCAAACTGTAACTTCCTAGTGAAGTAATAGACTAAACGAGTTACTTTTGATCAAATCGTTGAAGGAAAGATCATTTCTAAGCTTATTAACACTAATCGAGTGCATTTTGGTTCATACGATGCCCGTTGGCCCATTTGACCCACTATTACTTTCTCACGAAGTAACAAAGTAAACTGTAACTTCTTGGTGAAGTAATAGACTAACCAAGTTACGTTTGATCAAATCGTTGAAGGAAAGATCATTTCTAAGCTAATTAACACTAATCGAGTGCATTTTGGTTCGTACGATGCCCGTTGGCCCATTTGACCAACTATTACTTTCTCACGAAGTAACAAAGTAAACTGTAACTTCCTTGTGAAGTAATGGACTAAACGAGTTACGTTTGATCAAATCGTTGAATGAAAGATCATTTCTAAGCTTATTAACACTAATCGAGTGCATTTTGGTTCAAACGATGCCCGTTGGCCCATTTGACCCATATTACTTTCTCACGAAGTAACAAAGTAAACTGTAACTTCCTGGTGAAGTAATAGACTAAACGAGTTATGTTTGATCAAATCGTTGAAGGAATGATCATTTCTAAGCTTATTAACATTAATCAAGTGCATTTTGGTTCATACAATGCCCGTCGGCCCATTTGACCCACTATTACTTTCTCACGAAGTAACAAAGTAAACGGTAACTTCCTGGTGAAGTAATAGACTAAACGAGTTACGTTTGATCAAATAGTTGAAGGAAAGATCATTTCTAAGCTCATTAACACTAATCGAGTGCATTTTGGTTCGTACGATGCCCGTTGGCCCATTTGACCAACTATTACTTTCTCACGAAGTAACAAAGTAAACTGTAACTTCCTGGTGAAGTAATGGACTAAACGAGTTACGTTTGATCAAATCGTTGAATGAAAGATCATTTCTAAGCTTATTAACACTAATCGAGTGCATTTTGGTTCAAACGATGCCCGTTGGCCCATTTGACCCACTATTACTTTCTCACGAAGTAACAAAGTAAACTGTAACTTCCTGGTGAAGTAATAGACTAAACGAGTTATGTTTGATCAAATCGTTGAAGGAAAGATCATTTCTAAGCTTATTAACACTAATCGAGTGCATTTTGGTTCATACGATGCCCGTTGGCCCATTTGACCCACTTTTACTTTCTCACGAAGTAACAAAGCAAACTGTAACTTCCTAGTGAAGTAATAGACTAAACGAGTTACTTTTGATCAAATCGTTGAAGGAAAGATCATTTCTAAGCTTATTAACACTAATCGAGTGCATTTTGGTTCATACGATGCCCGTTGGCCCATTTGACCCACTATTACTTTCTCACGAAGTAACAAAGTAAACTGTAACTTCTTGGTGAAGTAATAGACTAACCAAGTTACGTTTGATCAAATCGTTGAAGGAAAGATCATTTCTAAGCTTATTAACACTAATCGAGTGCATTTTGGTTCGTACGATGGCCGTTGGCCCATTTGACACACTATTACTTTCTCACGAAGTAACAAAGTAAACGGTAACTTCCTGGTGAAGTAATAGACTAAACGAGTTACGTTTGATCAAATCGTTGAAGGAAAGATCATTTCTAAGCTTATTAACACTAATCGAGTGCATTTTGGTTCATACGATGCCCGTTGGCCCATTTGACCCACTATTACTTTCTCACGAAGTAACAAAGTCAACTGTAACTTCTTGGTGAAGTAATAGACTAACCAAGTTACGTTTGATCAAATCGTTGAAGGAAAGATCATTTCTAAGCTTATTAACACTAATCGAGTGCATTTTGGTTCGTACGATGCCCGTTGGCCCATTTGACCAACTATTACTTTCTCACGAAGTAACAAAGTAAACTGTAACTTCCTTGTGAAGTAATAGACTAAACGAGTTACGTTTGATCAAATCGTTGAATGAAAGATCATTTCTAAGCTTATTAACACTAATCGAGTGCATTTTGGTTCAAACGATGCCCGTTGGCCCATTTGACCCATATTACTTTCTCACGAAGTAACAAAGTAAACTGTAACTTCCTGGTGAAGTAATAGACTAAACGAGTTATGTTTGATCAAATCGTTGAAGGAAAGATCATTTCTAAGCTTATTAACACTAATCGAGTGCATTTTGGTTCGTACGATGGCCGTTGGCCCATTTGACCCACTATTACTTTCTCACGAAGTAACAAAGTAAACGGTAACTTCCTGGTGAAGTAATAGACTAAACGAGTTACGTTTGATCAAATCGTTGAAGGAAAGATCATTTCTAAGCTTATTAACACTAATCGAGTGCATTTTGGTTCATACGATGCCCATTGGCCCATTTGACCCACTATTACTTTCTCACGAAGTAACAAAGTCAACTGTAACTTCTTGGTGAAGTAATAGACTAACCAAGTTACGTTTGATCAAATCGTTGAAGGAAAGATCATTTCTAAGCTTATTAACACTAATCGAGTGCATTTTGGTTCGTACGATGCCCGTTGGCCCATTTGACCAACTATTACTTTCTCACGAAGTAACAAAGTAAACTGTAACTTCCTTGTGAAGTAATAGACTAAACGAGTTACGTTTGATCAAATCGTTGAATGAAAGATCATTTCTAAGCTTATTAACACTAATCGAGTGCATTTTGGTTCAAACGATGCCCGTTGGCCCATTTGACCCATATTACTTTCTCACGAAGTAACAAAGTAAACTGTAACTTCCTGGTGAAGTAATAGACTAAACGAGTTATGTTTGATCAAATCGTTGAAGGAAAGATCCTTTCTAAGCTAATTAACACTAATCGAGTGCATTTTGGTTCGTACGATGGCCGTTGGCCCATTTGACCCACTATTACTTTCTCACGAAGTAACAAAGTAAATTGTAACTTCCTGGTGAAGTAATAGACTAAACGAGTTACGTTTGATCAAATCATTGAAGGAAAGATCATTTCTAAGCTTATGAACACTAATCGAGTGCATTTTGGTTCATACGATGCCCGTTGGCCAATTTGACCAACTATTACTTTCTCACGAAGTAACAAAGTAAACTATAACTTCCTGGTGAAGTAATAGACTAAACGAGTTACGTTTGATCAAATCATTGAAGGAAAAATCAATTCTAAGCTTATTAACACTAATCGAGTGCATTTTGGTTCATACGATGCCCGTTGGCCCATTTGACCCACTTTTACTTTCTCACAAAGTAACAAAGCAAACTGTAACTTCCTAGTGAAGTAATAGACTAAACGAGTTACTTTTGATCAAATCGTTGAAGGAAAGATCATTTCTAAGCTTATTAACACTAATCGAGTGCATTTTGGTTCATACGATGCCCGTTGGCCCATTTGACCCACTATTACTTTCTCACGAAGTAACAAAGTAAACTGTAACTTCTTGGTGAAGTAATAGACTAACCAAGTTACGTTTGATCAAATCGTTGAAGGAAAGATCATTTCTAAGCTAATTAACACTAATCGAGTGCATTTTGGTTCGTACGATGCCTGTTGGCCCATTTGACCAACTATTACTTTCTCACGAAGTAACAAAGTAAACTGTAACTTCCTTGTGAAGTAATGGACTAAACGAGTTACGTTTGATCAAATCGTTGAATGAAAGATCATTTCTAAGCTTATTAACACTAATCGAGTGCATTTTGGTTCAAACGATGCCCGTTGGCCCATTTGACCCATATTACTTTCTCACGAAGTAACAAAGTAAACTGTAACTTCCTGGTGAAGTAATAGACTAAACGAGTTATGTTTGATCAAATCGTTGAAGGAATGATCATTTCTAAGCTTATTAACATTAATCAAGTGCATTTTGGTTCATACAATGCCCGTCGGCCCATTTGACCCACTATTACTTTCTCACGAAATAACAAAGTAAACGGTAACTTCCTGGTGAAGTAATAGACTAAACGAGTTACGTTTGATCAAATAGTTGAAGGAAAGATCATTTCTAAGCTCATTAACACTAATCGAGTGCATTTTGGTTCGTACGATGCCCGTTGGCCCATTTGACCAACTATTACTTTCTCACGAAGTAACAAAGTAAACTGTAACTTCCTGGTGAAGTAATGGACTAAACGAGTTACGTTTGATCAAATCGTTGAATGAAAGATCATTTCTAAGCTTATTAACACTAATCGAGTGCATTTTGGTTCAAACGATGCCCGTTGGCCCATTTGACCCACAATTACTTTCTCACGAAGTAACAAAGTAAACTGTAACTTCCTGGTGAAGTAATAGACTAAACGAGTTATGTTTGATCAAATCGTTGAAGGAAAGATCATTTCTAAGCTTATTAACACTAATCGAGTGCATTTTGGTTCATACGATGCCCGTTGGCCCATTTGACCCACTTTTACTTTCTCACGAAGTAACAAAGCAAACTGTAACTTCCTAGTGAAGTAATAGACTAAACGAGTTACTTTTGATCAAATCGTTGAAGGAAAGATCATTTCTAAGCTTATTAACACTAATCGAGTGCATTTTGGTTCATACGATGCCCGTTGGCCCATTTGACCCACTATTACTTTCTCACGAAGTAACAAAGTAAACTGTAACTTCTTGGTGAAGTAATAGACTAACCAAGTTACGTTTGATCAAATCGTTGAAGGAAAGATCATTTCTAAGCTTATTAACACTAATCGAGTGCATTTTGGTTCGTACGATGGCCGTTGGCCCATTTGACACACTATTACTTTCTCACGAAGTAACAAAGTAAACGGTAACTTCCTGGTGAAGTAATAGACTAAACGAGTTACGTTTGATCAAATCGTTGAAGGAAAGATCATTTCTAAGCTTATTAACACTAATCGAGTGCATTTTGGTTCATACGATGCCCGTTGGCCCATTTGACCCACTATTACTTTCTCACGAAGTAACAAAGTCAACTGTAACTTCTTGGTGAAGTAATAGACTAACCAAGTTACGTTTGATCAAATCGTTGAAGGAAAGATCATTTCTAAGCTTATTAACACTAATCGAGTGCATTTTGGTTCGTACGATGCCCGTTGGCCCATTTGACCAACTATTACTTTCTCACGAAGTAACAAAGTAAACTGTAACTTCCTTGTGAAGTAATAGACTAAACGAGTTACGTTTGATCAAATCGTTGAATGAAAGATCATTTCTAAGCTTATTAACACTAATCGAGTGCATTTTGGTTCAAACGATGCCCGTTGGCCCATTTGACCCATATTACTTTCTCACGAAGTAACAAAGTAAACTGTAACTTCCTGGTGAAGTAATAGACTAAACGAGTTATGTTTGATCAAATCGTTGAAGGAAAGATCATTTCTAAGCTTATTAACACTAATCGAGTGCATTTTGGTTCGTACGATGGCCGTTGGCCCATTTGACCCACTATTACTTTCTCACGAAGTAACAAAGTAAACGGTAACTTCCTGGTGAAGTAATAGACTAAACGAGTTACGTTTGATCAAATCGTTGAAGGAAAGATCATTTCTAAGCTTATTAACACTAATCGAGTGCATTTTGGTTCATACGATGCCCATTGGCCCATTTGACCCACTATTACTTTCTCACGAAGTAACAAAGTCAACTGTAACTTCTTGGTGAAGTAATAGACTAACCAAGTTACGTTTGATCAAATCGTTGAAGGAAAGATCATTTCTAAGCTTATTAACACTAATCGAGTGCATTTTGGTTCGTACGATGCCCGTTGGCCCATTTGACCAACTATTACTTTCTCACGAAGTAACAAAGTAAACTGTAACTTCCTTGTGAAGTAATAGACTAAACGAGTTACGTTTGATCAAATCGTTGAATGAAAGATCATTTCTAAGCTTATTAACACTAATCGAGTGCATTTTGGTTCAAACGATGCCCGTTGGCCCATTTGACCCATATTACTTTCTCACGAAGTAACAAAGTAAACTGTAACTTCCTGGTGAAGTAATAGACTAAACGAGTTATGTTTGATCAAATCGTTGAAGGAAAGATCCTTTCTAAGCTAATTAACACTAATCGAGTGCATTTTGGTTCGTACGATGGCCGTTGGCCCATTTGACCCACTATTACTTTCTCACGAAGTAACAAAGTAAATTGTAACTTCCTGGTGAAGTAATAGACTAAACGAGTTACGTTTGATCAAATCATTGAAGGAAAGATCATTTCTAAGCTTATGAACACTAATCGAGTGCATTTTGGTTCATACGATGCCCGTTGGCCAATTTGACCAACTATTACTTTCTCACGAAGTAACAAAGTAAACTATAACTTCCTGGTGAAGTAATAGACTAAACGAGTTACGTTTGATCAAATCATTGAAGGAAAAATCAATTCTAAGCTTATTAACACTAATCGAGTGCATTTTGGTTCATACGATGCCCGTTGGCCCATTTGACCCACTTTTACTTTCTCACAAAGTAACAAAGCAAACTGTAACTTCCTAGTGAAGTAATAGACTAAACGAGTTACTTTTGATCAAATCGTTGAAGGAAAGATCATTTCTAAGCTTATTAACACTAATCGAGTGCATTTTGGTTCATACGATGCCCGTTGGCCCATTTGACCCACTATTACTTTCTCACGAAGTAACAAAGTAAACTGTAACTTCTTGGTGAAGTAATAGACTAACCAAGTTACGTTTGATCAAATCGTTGAAGGAAAGATCATTTCTAAGCTAATTAACACTAATCGAGTGCATTTTGGTTCGTACGATGCCTGTTGGCCCATTTGACCAACTATTACTTTCTCACGAAGTAACAAAGTAAACTGTAACTTCCTTGTGAAGTAATGGACTAAACGAGTTACGTTTGATCAAATCGTTGAATGAAAGATCATTTCTAAGCTTATTAACACTAATCGAGTGCATTTTGGTTCAAACGATGCCCGTTGGCCCATTTGACCCATATTACTTTCTCACGAAGTAACAAAGTAAACTGTAACTTCCTGGTGAAGTAATAGACTAAACGAGTTATGTTTGATCAAATCGTTGAAGGAATGATCATTTCTAAGCTTATTAACATTAATCAAGTGCATTTTGGTTCATACAATGCCCGTCGGCCCATTTGACCCACTATTACTTTCTCACGAAATAACAAAGTAAACGGTAACTTCCTGGTGAAGTAATAGACTAAACGAGTTACGTTTGATCAAATAGTTGAAGGAAAGATCATTTCTAAGCTCATTAACACTAATCGAGTGCATTTTGGTTCGTACGATGCCCGTTGGCCCATTTGACCAACTATTACTTTCTCACGAAGTAACAAAGTAAACTGTAACTTCCTGGTGAAGTAATGGACTAAACGAGTTACGTTTGATCAAATCGTTGAATGAAAGATCATTTCTAAGCTTATTAACACTAATCGAGTGCATTTTGGTTCAAACGATGCCCGTTGGCCCATTTGACCCACAATTACTTTCTCACGAAGTAACAAAGTAAACTGTAACTTCCTGGTGAAGTAATAGACTAAACGAGTTATGTTTGATCAAATCGTTGAAGGAAAGATCATTTCTAAGCTTATTAACACTAATCGAGTGCATTTTGGTTCATACGATGCCCGTTGGCCCATTTGACCCACTTTTACTTTCTCACGAAGTAACAAAGCAAACTGTAACTTCCTAGTGAAGTAATAGACTAAACGAGTTACTTTTGATCAAATCGTTGAAGGAAAGATCATTTCTAAGCTTATTAACACTAATCGAGTGCATTTTGGTTCATACGATTCCCGTTGGCCCATTTGACCCACTATTACTTTCTCACGAAGTAACAAAGTAAACTGTAACTTCTTGGTGAAGTAATAGACTAACCAAGTTACGTTTGATGAAATCGTTGAAGGAAAGATCATTTCTAAGCTAATTAACACTAATCGAGTGCATTTTGGTTCGTACGATGCCCGTTGGCCCATTTGACCAACTATTACTTTCTCACGAAGTAACAAAGTAAACTGTAACTTCCTTGTGAAGTAATGGACTAAACGAGTTACGTTTGATCAAATCGTTGAATGAAAGATCATTTCTAAGCTTATTAACACTAATCGAGTGCATTTTGGTTCAAACGATGCCCGTTGGCCCATTTGACCCATATTACTTTCTCACGAAGTAACAAAGTAAACTGTAACTTCCTGGTGAAGTAATAGACTAAACGAGTTATGTTTGATCAAATCGTTGAAGGAATGATCATTTCTAAGCTTATTAACATTAATCAAGTGCATTTTGGTTCATACAATGCCCGTCGGCCCATTTGACCCACTATTACTTTCTCACGAAGTAACAAAGTAAACGGTAACTTCCTGGTGAAGTAATAGACTAAACGAGTTACGTTTGATCAAATAGTTGAAGGAAAGATCATTTCTAAGCTCATTAACACTAATCGAGTGCATTTTGGTTCGTACGATGCCCGTTGGCCCATTTGACCAACTATTACTTTCTCACGAAGTAACAAAGTAAACTGTAACTTCCTGGTGAAGTAATGGACTAAACGAGTTACGTTTGATCAAATCGTTGAATGAAAGATCATTTCTAAGCTTATTAACACTAATCGAGTGCATTTTGGTTCAAACGATGCCCGTTGGCCCATTTGACCCACTATTACTTTCTCACGAAGTAACAAAGTAAACTGTAACTTCCTGGTGAAGTAATAGACTAAACGAGTTATGTTTGATCAAATCGTTGAAGGAAAGATCATTTCTAAGCTTATTAACACTAATCGAGTGCATTTTGGTTCATACGATGCCCGTTGGCCCATTTGACCCACTTTTACTTTCTCACGAAGTAACAAAGCAAACTGTAACTTCCTAGTGAAGTAATAGACTAAACGAGTTACTTTTGATCAAATCGTTGAAGGAAAGATCATTTCTAAGCTTATTAACACTAATCGAGTGCATTTTGGTTCATACGATGCCCGTTGGCCCATTTGACCCACTATTACTTTCTCACGAAGTAACAAAGTAAACTGTAACTTCTTGGTGAAGTAATAGACTAACCAAGTTACGTTTGATCAAATCGTTGAAGGAAAGATCATTTCTAAGCTTATTAACACTAATCGAGTGCATTTTGGTTCGTACGATGGCCGTTGGCCCATTTGACACACTATTACTTTCTCACGAAGTAACAAAGTAAACGGTAACTTCCTGGTGAAGTAATAGACTAAACGAGTTACGTTTGATCAAATCGTTGAAGGAAAGATCATTTCTAAGCTTATTAACACTAATCGAGTGCATTTTGGTTCATACGATGCCCGTTGGCCCATTTGACCCACTATTACTTTCTCACGAAGTAACAAAGTCAACTGTAACTTCTTGGTGAAGTAATAGACTAAACGAGTTACGTTTGATCAAATCATTGAAGGAAAGATCATTTCTAAGCTTATGAACACTAATCGAGTGCATTTTGGTTCATACGATGCCCGTTGGCCAATTTGACCAACTATTACATTCTCACGAAGTAACAAAGTAAACTATAACTTCCTGGTGAAGTAATAGACTAAACGAGTTACGTTTGATCAAATCATTGAAGGAAAAATCAATTCTAAGCTTATTAACACTAATCGAGTGCATTTTGGTTCATACGATGCCCGTTGGCCCATTTGACCCACTTTTACTTTCTCACAAAGTAACAAAGCAAACTGTAACTTCCTAGTGAAGTAATAGACTAAACGAGTTACTTTTGATCAAATCGTTGAAGGAAAGATCATTTCTAAGCTTATTAACACTAATCGAGTGCATTTTGGTTCATACGATGCCCGTTGGCCCATTTGACCCACTATTACTTTCTCACGAAGTAACAAAGTAAACTGTAACTTCTTGGTGAAGTAATAGACTAACCAAGTTACGTTTGATCAAATCGTTGAAGGAAAGATCATTTCTAAGCTAATTAACACTAATCGAGTGCATTTTGGTTCGTACGATGCCTGTTGGCCCATTTGACCAACTATTACTTTCTCACGAAGTAACAAAGTAAACTGTAACTTCCTTGTGAAGTAACGGACTAAACGAGTTACGTTTGATCAAATCGTTGAATGAAAGATCATTTCTAAGCTTATTAACACTAATCGAGTGCATTTTGGTTCAAACGATGCCCGTTGGCCCATTTGACCCATATTACTTTCTCACGAAGTAACAAAGTAAACTGTAACTTCCTGGTGAAGTAATAGACTAAACGAGTTATGTTTGATCAAATCGTTGAAGGAATGATCATTTCTAAGCTTATTAACATTAATCAAGTGCATTTTGGTTCATACAATGCCCGTCGGCCCATTTGACCCACTATTACTTTCTCACGAAATAACAAAGTAAACGGTAACTTCCTGGTGAAGTAATAGACTAAACGAGTTACGTTTGATCAAATAGTTGAAGGAAAGATCATTTCTAAGCTCATTAACACTAATCGAGTGCATTTTGGTTCGTACGATGCCCGTTGGCCCATTTGACCAACTATTACTTTCTCACGAAGTAACAAAGTAAACTGTAACTTCCTGGTGAAGTAATGGACTAAACGAGTTACGTTTGATCAAATCGTTGAATGAAAGATCATTTCTAAGCTTATTAACACTAATCGAGTGCATTTTGGTTCAAACGATGCCCGTTGGCCCATTTGACCCACAATTACTTTCTCACGAAGTAACAAAGTAAACTGTAACTTCCTGGTGAAGTAATAGACTAAACGAGTTATGTTTGATCAAATCGTTGAAGGAAAGATCATTTCTAAGCTTATTAACACTAATCGAGTGCATTTTGGTTCATACGATGCCCGTTGGCCCATTTGACCCACTTTTACTTTCTCACGAAGTAACAAAGCAAACTGTAACTTCCTAGTGAAGTAATAGACTAAACGAGTTACTTTTGATCAAATCGTTGAAGGAAAGATCATTTCTAAGCTTATTAACACTAATCGAGTGCATTTTGGTTCATACGATTCCCGTTGGCCCATTTGACCCACTATTACTTTCTCACGAAGTAACAAAGTAAACTGTAACTTCTTGGTGAAGTAATAGACTAACCAAGTTACGTTTGATGAAATCGTTGAAGGAAAGATCATTTCTAAGCTAATTAACACTAATCGAGTGCATTTTGGTTCGTACGATGCCCGTTGGCCCATTTGACCAACTATTACTTTCTCACGAAGTAACAAAGTAAACTGTAACTTCCTTGTGAAGTAATGGACTAAACGAGTTACGTTTGATCAAATCGTTGAAGGAAAGATCATTTCTAAGCTTATTAACACTAATCGAGTGCATTTTGGTTCAAACGATGCCCGTTGGCCCATTTGACCCATATTACTTTCTCACGAAGTAACAAAGTAAACTGTAACTTCATGGTGAAGTAATAGACTAAACGAGTTATGTTTGATCAAATCGTTGAAGGAATGATCATTTCTAAGCTTATTAACATTAATCAAGTGCATTTTGGTTCATACAATGCCCGTCGGCCCATTTGACCCACTATTACTTTCTCACGAAGTAACAAAGTAAACGGTAACTTCCTGGTGAAGTAATAGACTAAACGAGTTACGTTTGATCAAATAGTTGAAGGAAAGATCATTTCTAAGCTCATTAACACTAATCGAGTGCATTTTGGTTCGTACGATGCCCGTTGGCCCATTTGACCAACTATTACTTTCTCACGAAGTAACAAAGTAAACTGTAACTTCCTGGTGAAGTAATGGACTAAACGAGTTACGTTTGATCAAATCGTTGAATGAAAGATCATTTCTAAGCTTATTAACACTAATCGAGTGCATTTTGGTTCAAACGATGCCCGTTGGCCCATTTGACCCACTATTACTTTCTCACGAAGTAACAAAGTAAACTGTAACTTCCTGGTGAAGTAATAGACTAAACGAGTTATGTTTGATCAAATCGTTGAAGGAAAGATCATTTCTAAGCTTATTAACACTAATCGAGTGCATTTTGGTTCATACGATGCCCGTTGGCCCATTTGACCCACTTTTACTTTCTCACGAAGTAACAAAGCAAACTGTAACTTCCTAGTGAAGTAATAGACTAAACGAGTTACTTTTGATCAAATCGTTGAAGGAAAGATCATTTCTAAGCTTATTAACACTAATCGAGTGCATTTTGGTTCATACGATGCCCGTTGGCCCATTTGACCCACTATTACTTTCTCACGAAGTAACAAAGTAAACTGTAACTTCTTGGTGAAGTAATAGACTAACCAAGTTACGTTTGATCAAATTGTTGAAGGAAAGATCATTTCTAAGCTTATTAACACTAATCGAGTGCATTTTGGTTCGTACGATGGCCGTTGGCCCATTTGACACACTATTACTTTCTCACGAAGTAACAAAGTAAACGGTAACTTCCTGGTGAAGTAATAGACTAAACGAGTTACGTTTGATCAAATCGTTGAAGGAAAGATCATTTCTAAGCTTATTAACACTAATCGAGTGCATTTTGGTTCATACGATGCCCGTTGGCCCATTTGACCCACTATTACTTTCTCACGAAGTAACAAAGTCAACTGTAACTTCCTGGTGAAGTAATGGACTAAACGAGTTACGTTTGATCAAATCGTTGAATGAAAGATCATTTCTAAGCTTATTAACACTAATCGAGTGCATTTTGGTTCAAACGATGCCCGTTGGCCCATTTGACCCACTATTACTTTCTCACGAAATAACAAAGTAAACGGTAACTTCCTGGTGAAGTAATAGACTAAACGAGTTACGTTTGATCAAATAGTTGAAGGAAAGATCATTTCTAAGCTCATTAACACTAATCGAGTGCATTTTGGTTCGTACGATGCCCGTTGGCCCATTTGACCAACTATTACTTTCTCACGAAGTAACAAAGTAAACTGTAACTTCCTGGTGAAGTAATGGACTAAACGAGTTACGTTTGATCAAATCGTTGAATGAAAGATGAATTTCTAAGCTTATTAACACTAATCGAGTGCATTTTGGTTCAAACGATGCCCGTTGGCCCATTTGACCCACTATTACTTTCTCACGAAGTAACAAAGTAAACTGTAACTTCCTGGTGAAGTAATAGACTAAACGAGTTATGTTTGATCAAATCGTTGAAGGAAAGATCATTTCTAAGCTTATTAACACTAATCGAGTGCATTTTGGTTCATACGATGCCCGTTGGCCCATTTGACCCACTTTTACTTTCTCACGAAGTAACAAAGCAAACTGTAACTTCCTAGTGAAGTAATAGACTAAACGAGTTACTTTTGATCAAATCGTTGAAGGAAAGATCATTTCTAAGCTTATTAACACTAATCGAGTGCATTTTGGTTCATACGATGCCCGTTGGCCCATTTGACCCACTATTACTTTCTCACGAAGTAACAAAGTAAACTGTAACTTCTTGGTGAAGTAATAGACTAACCAAGTTACGTTTGATCAAATCGTTGAAGGAAAGATCATTTCTAAGCTAATTAACACTAATCGAGTGCATTTTGGTTCGTACGATGCCCGTTGGCCCATTTGACCAACTATTACTTTCTCACGAAGTAACAAAGTAAACTGTAACTTCCTTGTGAAGTAATGGACTAAACGAGTTACGTTTGATCAAATCGTTGAATGAAAGATCATTTCTAAGCTTATTAACACTAATCGAGTGCATTTTGGTTCAAACGATGCCCGTTGGCCCATTTGACCCATATTACTTTCTCACGAAGTAACAAAGTAAACTGTAACTTCCTGGTGAAGTAATAGACTAAACGAGTTATGTTTGATCAAATCGTTGAAGGAATGATCATTTCTAAGCTTATTAACATTAATCAAGTGCATTTTGGTTCATACAATGCCCGTCGGCCCATTTGACCCACTATTACTTTCTCACGAAGTAACAAAGTAAACGGTAACTTCCTGGTGAAGTAATAGACTAAACGAGTTACGTTTGATCAAATAGTTGAAGGAAAGATCATTTCTAAGCTCATTAACACTAATCGAGTGCATTTTGGTTCGTACGATGCCCGTTGGCCCATTTGACCAACTATTACTTTCTCACGAAGTAACAAAGTAAACTGTAACTTCCTGGTGAAGTAATGGACTAAACGAGTTACGTTTGATCAAATCGTTGAATGAAAGATCATTTCTAAGCTTATTAACACTAATCGAGTGCATTTTGGTTCAAACGATGCCCGTTGGCCCATTTGACCCACTATTACTTTCTCACGAAGTAACAAAGTAAACTGTAACTTCCTGGTGAAGTAATAGACTAAACGAGTTATGTTTGATCAAATCGTTGAAGGAAAGATCATTTCTAAGCTTATTAACACTAATCGAGTGCATTTTGGTTCATACGATGCCCGTTGGCCCATTTGACCCACTTTTACTTTCTCACGAAGTAACAAAGCAAACTGTAACTTCCTAGTGAAGTAATAGACTAAACGAGTTACTTTTGATCAAATCGTTGAAGGAAAGATCATTTCTAAGCTTATTAACACTAATCGAGTGCATTTTGGTTCATACGATGCCCGTTGGCCCATTTGACCCACTATTACTTTCTCACGAAGTAACAAAGTAAACTGTAACTTCTTGGTGAAGTAATAGACTAACCAAGTTACGTTTGATCAAATCGTTGAAGGAAAGATCATTTCTAAGCTTATTAACACTAATCGAGTGCATTTTGGTTCGTACGATGGCCGTTGGCCCATTTGACACACTATTACTTTCTCACGAAGTAACAAAGTAAACGGTAACTTCCTGGTGAAGTAATAGACTAAACGAGTTACGTTTGATCAAATCGTTGAAGGAAAGATCATTTCTAAGCTTATTAACACTAATCGAGTGCATTTTGGTTCATACGATGCCCGTTGGCCCATTTGACCCACTATTACTTTCTCACGAAGTAACAAAGTCAACTGTAACTTCTTGGTGAAGTAATAGACTAACCAAGTTACGTTTGATCAAATCGTTGAAGGAAAGATCATTTCTAAGCTTATTAACACTAATCGAGTGCATTTTGGTTCGTACGATGCCCGTTGGCCCATTTGACCAACTATTACTTTCTCACGAAGTAACAAAGTAAACTGTAACTTCCTTGTGAAGTAATAGACTAAACGAGTTACGTTTGATCAAATCGTTGAATGAAAGATCATTTCTAAGCTTATTAACACTAATCGAGTGCATTTTGGTTCAAACGATGCCCGTTGGCCCATTTGACCCATATTACTTTCTCACGAAGTAACAAAGTAAACTGTAACTTCCTGGTGAAGTAATAGACTAAACGAGTTATGTTTGATCAAATCGTTGAAGGAAAGATCATTTCTAAGCTTATTAACACTAATCGAGTGCATTTTGGTTCGTACGATGGCCGTTGGCCCATTTGACCCACTATTACTTTCTCACGAAGTAACAAAGTAAACGGTAACTTCCTGGTGAAGTAATAGACTAAACGAGTTACGTTTGATCAAATCGTTGAAGGAAAGATCATTTCTAAGCTTATTAACACTAATCGAGTGCATTTTGGTTCATACGATGCCCATTGGCCCATTTGACCCACTATTACTTTCTCACGAAGTAACAAAGTCAACTGTAACTTCTTGGTGAAGTAATAGACTAACCAAGTTACGTTTGATCAAATCGTTGAAGGAAAGATCATTTCTAAGCTTATTAACACTAATCGAGTGCATTTTGGTTCGTACGATGCCCGTTGGCCCATTTGACCAACTATTACTTTCTCACGAAGTAACAAAGTAAACTGTAACTTCCTTGTGAAGTAATAGACTAAACGAGTTACGTTTGATCAAATCGTTGAATGAAAGATCATTTCTAAGCTTATTAACACTAATCGAGTGCATTTTGGTTCAAACGATGCCCGTTGGCCCATTTGACCCATATTACTTTCTCACAAAGTAACAAAGTAAACTGTAACTTCCTGGTGAAGTAATAGACTAAACGAGTTATGTTTGATCAAATCGTTGAAGGAAAGATCATTTCTAAGCTAATTAACACTAATCGAGTGCATTTTGGTTCGTACGATGGCCGTTGGCCCATTTGACCCACTATTACTTTCTCACGAAGTAACAAAGTAAATTGTAACTTCCTGGTGAAGTAATAGACTAAACGAGTTACGTTTGATCAAATCATTGAAGGAAAGATCATTTCTAAGCTTATGAACACTAATCGAGTGCATTTTGGTTCATACGATGCCCGTTGGCCAATTTGACCAACTATTACTTTCTCACGAAGTAACAAAGTAAACTATAACTTCCTGGTGAAGTAATAGACTAAACGAGTTACGTTTGATCAAATCATTGAAGGAAAAATCAATTCTAAGCTTATTAACACTAATCGAGTGCATTTTGGTTCATACGATGCCCGTTGGCCCATTTGACCCACTTTTACTTTCTCACGAAGTAACAAAGCAAACTGTAACTTCCTAGTGAAGTAATAGACTAAACGAGTTACTTTTGATCAAATCGTTGAAGGAAAGATCATTTCTAAGCTTATTAACACTAATCGAGTGCATTTTGGTTCATACGATGCCCGTTGGCCCATTTGACCCACTATTACTTTCTCACGAAGTAACAAAGTAAACTGTAACTTCTTGGTGAAGTAATAGACTAACCAAGTTACGTTTGATCAAATCGTTGAAGGAAAGATCATTTCTAAGCTAATTAACACTAATCGAGTGCATTTTGGTTCGTACGATGCCTGTTGGCCCATTTGACCAACTATTACTTTCTCACGAAGTAACAAAGTAAACTGTAACTTCCTTGTGAAGTAATGGACTAAACGAGTTACGTTTGATCAAATCGTTGAATGAAAGATCATTTCTAAGCTTATTAACACTAATCGAGTGCATTTTGGTTCAAACGATGCCCGTTGGCCCATTTGACCCATATTACTTTCTCACGAAGTAACAAAGTAAACTGTAACTTCCTGGTGAAGTAATAGACTAAACGAGTTATGTTTGATCAAATCGTTGAAGGAATGATCATTTCTAAGCTTATTAACATTAATCAAGTGCATTTTGGTTCATACAATGCCCGTCGGCCCATTTGACCCACTATTACTTTCTCACGAAATAACAAAGTAAACGGTAACTTCCTGGTGAAGTAATAGACTAAACGAGTTACGTTTGATCAAATAGTTGAAGGAAAGATCATTTCTAAGCTCATTAACACTAATCGAGTGCATTTTGGTTCGTACGATGCCCGTTGGCCCATTTGACCAACTATTACTTTCTCACGAAGTAACAAAGTAAACTGTAACTTCCTGGTGAAGTAATGGACTAAACGAGTTACGTTTGATCAAATCGTTGAATGAAAGATCATTTCTAAGCTTATTAACACTAATCGAGTGCATTTTGGTTCAAACGATGCCCGTTGGCCCATTTGACCCACTATTACTTTCTCACGAAGTAACAAAGTAAACTGTAACTTCCTGGTGAAGTAATAGACTAAACGAGTTATGTTTGATCAAATCGTTGAAGGAAAGATCATTTCTAAGCTTATTAACACTAATCGAGTGCATTTTGGTTCATACGATGCCCGTTGGCCCATTTGACCCACTTTTACTTTCTCACGAAGTAACAAAGCAAACTGTAACTTCCTAGTGAAGTAATAGACTAAACGAGTTACTTTTGATCAAATCGTTGAAGGAAAGATCATTTCTAAGCTTATTAACACTAATCGAGTGCATTTTGGTTCATACGATGCCCGTTGGCCCATTTGACCCACTATTACTTTCTCACGAAGTAACAAAGTAAACTGTAACTTCTTGGTGAAGTAATAGACTAACCAAGTTACGTTTGATCAAATCGTTGAAGGAAAGATCATTTCTAAGCTTATTAACACTAATCGAGTGCATTTTGGTTCGTACGATGGCCGTTGGCCCATTTGACACACTATTACTTTCTCACGAAGTAACAAAGTAAACGGTAACTTCCTGGTGAAGTAATAGACTAAACGAGTTACGTTTGATCAAATCGTTGAAGGAAAGATCATTTCTAAGCTTATTAACACTAATCGAGTGCATTTTGGTTCATACGATGCCCGTTGGCCCATTTGACCCACTATTACTTTCTCACGAAGTAACAAAGTCAACTGTAACTTCTTGGTGAAGTAATAGACTAACCAAGTTACGTTTGATCAAATCGTTGAAGGAAAGATCATTTCTAAGCTTATTAACACTAATCGAGTGCATTTTGGTTCGTACGATGCCCGTTGGCCCATTTGACCAACTATTACTTTCTCACGAAGTAACAAAGTAAACTGTAACTTCCTGGTGAAGTAATGGACTAAACGAGTTACGTTTGATCAAATCGTTGAATGAAAGATCATTTCTAAGCTTATTAACACTAATCGAGTGCATTTTGGTTCAAACGATGCCCGTTGGCCCATTTGACCCACTATTACTTTCTCACGAAGTAACAAAGTAAACTGTAACTTCCTGGTGAAGTAATAGACTAAACGAGTTATGTTTGATCAAATCGTTGAAGGAAAGATCATTTCTAAGCTTATTAACACTAATCGAGTGCATTTTGGTTCATACGATGCCCGTTGGCCCATTTGACCCACTTTTACTTTCTCACGAAGTAACAAAGCAAACTGTAACTTCCTAGTGAAGTAATAGACTAAACGAGTTACTTTTGATCAAATCGTTGAAGGAAAGATCATTTCTAAGCTTATTAACACTAATCGAGTGCATTTTGGTTCATACGATGCCCGTTGGCCCATTTGACCCACTATTACTTTCTCACGAAGTAACAAAGTAAACTGTAACTTCTTGGTGAAGTAATAGACTAACCAAGTTACGTTTGATCAAATCGTTGAAGGAAAGATCATTTCTAAGCTTATTAACACTAATCGAGTGCATTTTGGTTCGTACGATGGCCGTTGGCCCATTTGACACACTATTACTTTCTCACGAAGTAACAAAGTAAACGGTAACTTCCTGGTGAAGTAATAGACTAAACGAGTTACGTTTGATCAAATCGTTGAAGGAAAGATCATTTCTAAGCTTATTAACACTAATCGAGTGCATTTTGGTTCATACGATGCCCGTTGGCCCATTTGACCCACTATTACTTTCTCACGAAGTAACAAAGTCAACTGTAACTTCTTGGTGAAGTAATAGACTAACCAAGTTACGTTTGATCAAATCGTTGAAGGAAAGATCATTTCTAAGCTTATTAACACTAATCGAGTGCATTTTGGTTCGTACGATGCCCGTTGGCCCATTTGACCAACTATTACTTTCTCACGAAGTAACAAAGTAAACTGTAACTTCCTGGTGAAGTAATGGACTAAACGAGTTACGTTTGATCAAATCGTTGAATGAAAGATCATTTCTAAGCTTATTAACACTAATCGAGTGCATTTTGGTTCAAACGATGCCCGTTGGCCCATTTGACCCACTATTACTTTCTCACGAAGTAACAAAGTAAACTGTAACTTCCTGGTGAAGTAATAGACTAAACGAGTTATGTTTGATCAAATCGTTGAAGGAAAGATCATTTCTAAGCTTATTAACACTAATCGAGTGCATTTTGGTTCATACGATGCCCGTTGGCCCATTTGACCCACTTTTACTTTCTCACGAAGTAACAAAGCAAACTGTAACTTCCTAGTGAAGTAATAGACTAAACGAGTTACTTTTGATCAAATCGTTGAAGGAAAGATCATTTCTAAGCTTATTAACACTAATCGAGTGCATTTTGGTTCATACGATGCCCGTTGGCCCATTTGACCCACTATTACTTTCTCACGAAGTAACAAAGTAAACTGTAACTTCTTGGTGAAGTAATAGACTAACCAAGTTACGTTTGATCAAATCGTTGAAGGAAAGATCATTTCTAAGCTTATTAACACTAATCGAGTGCATTTTGGTTCGTACGATGGCCGTTGGCCCATTTGACACACTATTACTTTCTCACGAAGTAACAAAGTAAACGGTAACTTCCTGGTGAAGTAATAGACTAAACGAGTTACGTTTGATCAAATCGTTGAAGGAAAGATCATTTCTAAGCTTATTAACACTAATCGAGTGCATTTTGGTTCATACGATGCCCGTTGGCCCATTTGACCCACTATTACTTTCTCACGAAGTAACAAAGTCAACTGTAACTTCTTGGTGAAGTAATAGACTAACCAAGTTACGTTTGATCAAATCGTTGAAGGAAAGATCATTTCTAAGCTTATTAACACTAATCGAGTGCATTTTGGTTCGTACGATGCCCGTTGGCCCATTTGACCAACTATTACTTTCTCACGAAGTAACAAAGTAAACTGTAACTTCCTTGTGAAGTAATAGACTAAACGAGTTACGTTTGATCAAATCGTTGAATGAAAGATCATTTCTAAGCTTATTAACACTAATCGAGTGCATTTTGGTTCAAACGATGCCCGTTGGCCCATTTGACCCATATTACTTTCTCACGAAGTAACAAAGTAAACTGTAACTTCCTGGTGAAGTAATAGACTAAACGAGTTATGTTTGATCAAATCGTTGAAGGAAAGATCATTTCTAAGCTTATTAACACTAATCGAGTGCATTTTGGTTCGTACGATGGCCGTTGGCCCATTTGACCCACTATTACTTTCTCACGAAGTAACAAAGTAAACGGTAACTTCCTGGTGAAGTAATAGACTAAACGAGTTACGTTTGATCAAATCGTTGAAGGAAAGATCATTTCTAAGCTTATTAACACTAATCGAGTGCATTTTGGTTCATACGATGCCCATTGGCCCATTTGACCCACTATTACTTTCTCACGAAGTAACAAAGTCAACTGTAACTTCTTGGTGAAGTAATAGACTAACCAAGTTACGTTTGATCAAATCGTTGAAGGAAAGATCATTTCTAAGCTTATTAACACTAATCGAGTGCATTTTGGTTCGTACGATGCCCGTTGGCCCATTTGACCAACTATTACTTTCTCACGAAGTAACAAAGTAAACTGTAACTTCCTTGTGAAGTAATAGACTAAACGAGTTACGTTTGATCAAATCGTTGAATGAAAGATCATTTCTAAGCTTATTAACACTAATCGAGTGCATTTTGGTTCAAACGATGCCCGTTGGCCCATTTGACCCATATTACTTTCTCACGAAGTAACAAAGTAAACTGTAACTTCCTGGTGAAGTAATAGACTAAACGAGTTATGTTTGATCAAATCGTTGAAGGAAAGATCATTTCTAAGCTTATTAACACTAATCGAGTGCATTTTGGTTCATACGATGCCCGTCGGCCCATTTGACCCACTATTACTTTCTCACGAAGTAACAAAGTAAACGGTAACTTCCTGGTGAAGTAATAGAGTAAACGAGTTACGTTTGCTCAAATAGTTGAAGGAAAGATCATTTCTAAGCTTATTAACACTAATCGAGTGCATTTTGGTTCATACAATGCCCGTTGGCCAATTTGACCAACTATTACTTTCTCACGAAGTAACAAAGTAAACTATAACTTCCTGGTGAAGTAATAGACTAAACGAGTTACTTTTGATCAAATCATTGAAGGAAAAATCAATTCTAAGCTTATTAACACTAATCGAGTGCATTTTGGTTCATACGATGCCCGTTGGCCCATTTGACCCACTTTTAGTTTCTCACGAAGTAACAAAGCAAACTGTAACTTCCTAGTGAAGTAATAGACTATACGAGTTACTTTTGATCAAATCGTTGAAGGAAAGATCATTTCTAAGCTTATTAACACTAATCGAGTGCATTTTGGTTCATACGATGCCCGTTGGCCCATTTGACCCGCTATTACTTTTCGCGAAGTAACAAAGTAAACTGTAACTTCTTGGTGAAGTAATAGACTAACCAAGTTACGTTTGATCAAATCGTTGAAGGAAAGATCATTTCTAAGCTAATTAACACTAATCGAGTGCATTTTGGTTCGTACGATGCCCGTTGGCCCATTTGACCAACTATTACTTTCTCACGAAGTAACAAAGTAAACTGTAACTCCCTTGTGAAGTAATGGACTAAACGAGTTACGTTTGATCAAATCGTTGAATGAAAGATCATTTCTAAGCTTATTAACACTAATCGAGTGCATTTTGGTTCAAACGATGCCCGTTGGCCCATTTGACCCATATTACTTTCTCACGAAGTAACAAAGTAAACTTTAACTTCCTGGTTAAGTAATAGACTAAACGAGTTATGTTTGATCAAATCGTTGAAGGAATGATCATTTCTAAGCTTATTAACATTAATCAAGTGCATTTTGGTTCATACAATGCCCGTCGGCCCATTTGACCCACTATTACTTTCTCACGAAGTAACAAAGTAAACGGTAACTTCCTGGTGAAATAATAGACTAAACGAGTTACGTTTGATCAAATAGTTGAAGGAAAGATCATTTCTAAGCTCATTAACACTAATCGAGTGCATTTTGGTTCGTACGATGCCCGTTGGCCCATTTGACCAACTATTACTTTCTCACGAAGTAACAAAGTAAACTGTAACTTCCTGGTGAAGTAATGGACTAAACGAGTTACGTTTGATCAAATCGTTGAATGAAAGATCATTTCTAAGCTTATTAACACTAATCGAGTGCATTTTGGTTCGTACGATGCCCGTTGGCCCATTTGACCCATATTACTTTCTCACGAAGTAACAAAGTAAACTCTAACTTCCTGGTGAAGTAATAGACTAAACGAGTTATGTTTGATCAAATCATTGAAGGAAAGATCATTTCTAAGCTTATTAACACTAATCGAGTGCATTTTGGTTCATACAATGCCCGTCGGCCCATTTGACCCACTATTACTTTCTCACGAAGTAACAAAGTAAACGGTAACTTCCTGGTGAAGTAATAGACTAAACGAGTTACTTTTGCTCAAATAGTTGAAGGAAAGATCATTTCTAAGCTTATTAACACTAATCGAGTGCATTTTGGTTCGTACGATGCCCGTTGGCCCATTTGACCAACTATTACTTTCTCACGAAGTAACAAAGTAAACTGTAACTTCCTGGTGAAGTAATGGACTAAACGAGTTACGTTTGATCAAATCGTTGAATGAAAGATAATTTCTAAGCTTATTAACACTAATCGAGTGCATTTTGGTTCAAACGATGCCCGTTGGCCCATTTGACCCACTATTACTTTCTCACGAAGTAACAAAGTAAACTGTAACTTCCTGGTGAAGTAACAGACTAAACGAGTTATGTTTGATCAAATCGTTGAAGGATATATCATTTCTAAGCTTATTAACACTAATCGAGTGCATTTTGGTTCATACGATGCCCGTTGGCCCATTTGACCCACTTTTACTTTCTCACGAAGTAACAAAGCAAACTGTAACTTCCTAGTGGAGTAATAGACTAAACGAGTTACTTTTGATCAAATCGTTGAAGGAAAGATCATTTCTAAGCTTATTAACACTAATCGAGTGCATTTTGGTTCATACGATGCCCGTTGGCCCATTTGACCCACTATTACTTTCTCACGAAGTAACAAAGTAAACTGTAACTTCTTGGTGAAGTAATAGACTAACCAAGTTACGTTTGATCAAATCGTTGAAGGAAAGATCATTTCTAAGCTTATTAACACTAATCGAGTGCATTTTGGTTCGTACGATGGCCGTTGGCCCATTTGACACACTATTACTTTCTCACGAAGTAACAAAGTAAACGGTAACTTCCTGGTGAAGTAATAGACTAAACGAGTTACGTTTGATCAAATCGTTGAAGGAAAGATCATTTCTAAGCTTATTAACACTAATCGAGTGCATTTTGGTTCATACGATGCCCGTTGGCCCATTTGACCCACTATTACTTTCTCACGAAGTAACAAAGTCAACTGTAACTTCTTGGTGAAGTAATAGACTAACCAAGTTACGTTTGATCAAATCGTTGAAGGAAAGATCATTTCTAAGCTTATTAACACTAATCGAGTGCATTTTGGTTCGTACGATGCCCGTTGGCCCATTTGACCAACTATTACTTTCTCACGAAGTAACAAAGTAAACTGTAACTTCCTTGTGAAGTAATAGACTAAACGAGTTACGTTTGATCAAATCGTTGAATGAAAGATCATTTCTAAGCTTATTAACACTAATCGAGTGCATTTTGGTTCAAACGATGCCCGTTGGCCCATTTGACCCATATTACTTTCTCACGAAGTAACAAAGTAAACTGTAACTTCCTGGTAAAGTAATAGACTAAACGAGTTATGTTTGATCAAATCGTTGAAGGAAAGATCATTTCTAAGCTTATTAACACTAATCGAGTGCATTTTGGTTCGTACGATGGCCGTTGGCCCATTTGACCCACTATTACTTTCTCACGAAGTAACAAAGTAAACGGTAACTTCCTGGTGAAGTAATAGACTAAACGAGTTACGTTTGATCAAATCGTTGAAGGAAAGATCATTTCTAAGCTTATTAACACTAATCGAGTGCATTTTGGTTCATACGATGCCCATTGGCCCATTTGACCCACTATTACTTTCTCACGAAGTAACAAAGTCAACTGTAACTTCTTGGTGAAGTAATAGACTAACCAAGTTACGTTTGATCAAATCGTTGAAGGAAAGATTATTTCTAAGCTTATTAACACTAATCGAGTGCATTTTGGTTCGTACGATGCCCGTTGGCCCATTTGACCAACTATTACTTTCTCACGAAGTAACAAAGTAAACTGTAACTTCCTTGTGAAGTAATAGACTAAACGAGTTACGTTTGATCAAATCGTTGAATGAAAGATCATTTCTAAGCTTATTAACACTAATCGAGTGCATTTTGGTTCAAACGATGCCCGTTGGCCCATTTGACCCATATTACTTTCTCACGAAGTAACAAAGTAAACTGTAACTTCCTGGTGAAGTAATAGACTAAACGAGTTATGTTTGATCAAATCGTTGAAGGAAAGATCATTTCTAAGCTTATTAACACTAATCGAGTGCATTTTGGTTCATACGATGCCCGTCGGCCCATTTGACCCACTATTACTTTCTCACGAAGTAACAAAGTAAACGGTAACTTCCTGGTGAAGTAATAGAGTAAACGAGTTACGTTTGCTCAAATAGTTGAAGGAAAGATCATTTCTAAGCTTATTAACACTAATCGAGTGCATTTTGGTTCATACAATGCCCGTTGGCCAATTTGACCAACTATTACTTTCTCACGAAGTAACAAAGTAAACTATAACTTCCTGGTGAAGTAATAGACTAAACGAGTTACTTTTGATCAAATCATTGAAGGAAAAATCAATTCTAAGCTTATTAACACTAATCGAGTGCATTTTGGTTCATACGATGCCCGTTGGCCCATTTGACCCACTTTTAGTTTCTCACGAAGTAACAAAGCAAACTGTAACTTCCTAGTGAAGTAATAGACTATACGAGTTACTTTTGATCAAATCGTTGAAGGAAAGATCATTTCTAAGCTTATTAACACTAATCGAGTGCATTTTGGTTCATACGATGCCCGTTGGCCCATTTGACCCACTATTACTTTTCACGAAGTAACAAAGTAAACTGTAACTTCTTGGTGAAGTAATAGACTAACCAAGTTACGTTTGATCAAATCGTTGAAGGAAAGATCATTTCTAAGCTAATTAACACTAATCGAGTGCATTTTGGTTCGTACGATGCCCGTTGGCCCATTTGACCAACTATTACTTTCTCACGAAGTAACAAAGTAAACTGTAACTCCCTTGTGAAGTAATGGACTAAACGAGTTACGTTTGATCAAATCGTTGAATGAAAGATCATTTCTAAGCTTATTAACACTAATCGAGTGCATTTTGGTTCAAACGATGCCCGTTGGCCCATTTGACCCATATTACTTTCTCACGAAGTAACAAAGTAAACTTTAACTTCCTGGTGAAGTAATAGACTAAACGAGTTATGTTTGATCAAATCGTTGAAGGAATGATCATTTCTAAGCTTATTAACATTAATCAAGTGCATTTTGGTTCATACAAGGCCCGTCGGCCCATTTGACCCACTATTACTTTCTCACGAAGTAACAAAGTAAACGGTAACTTCCTGGTGAAGTAATAGACTAAACGAGTTACGTTTGATCAAATAGTTGAAGGAAAGATCATTTCTAAGCTCATTAACACTAATCGAGTGCATTTTGGTTCGTACGATGCCCGTTGGCCCATTTGACCAACTATTACTTTCTCACGAAGTAACAAAGTAAACTGTAACTTCCTGGTGAAGTAATGGACTAAACGAGTTACGTTTGATCAAATCGTTGAATGAAAGATCATTTCTAAGCTTATTAACACTAATCGAGTGCATTTTGGTTCAAATGATGCTCGTTGGCCCATTTGACCCACTATTACTTTCTCACGAAGTAACAAAGTAAACTGTAACTTCCTGGTGAAGTAATAGACTAAACGAGTTATGTTTGATCAAATCGTTGAAGGAAACATCATTTCTAAGCTTATTAACACTAATCGAGTGCATTTTGGTTCGTACGATGCCCGTTGGCCCATTTGACCAACTATTACTTTCTCACGAAGTAACAAAGTAAACTGTAACTTCCTGGTGAAGTAATGGACTAAACGAGTTACGTTTGATCAAATCGTTGAATGAAAGATCATTTCTAAGCTTATTAACACTAATCGAGTGCATTTTGGTTCGTACGATGCCCGTTGGCCCATTTGACCCATATTACTTTCTCACGAAGTAACAAAGTAAACTCTAACTTCCTGGTGAAGTAATAGACTAAACGAGTTATGTTTGATCAAATCGTTGAAGGAAAGATCATTTCTAAGCTTATTAACACTAATCGAGTGCATTTTGGTTCATACGATGCCCGTTGGCCCATTTGACCCACTTTTACTTTCTCACGAAGTAACAAAGCAAACTGTAACTTCCTAGTGAAGTAATAGACTAAACGAGTTACTTTTGATCAAATCGTTGAAGGAAAGATCATTTCTAAGCTTATTAACACTAATCGAGTGCATTTTGGTTCATACGATGCCCGTTGGCCCATTTGACCCACTATTACTTTCTCACGAAGTAACAAAGTAAACTGTAACTTCTTGGTGAAGTAATAGACTAACCAAGTTACGTTTGATCAAATCGTTGAAGGAAAGATCATTTCTAAGCTTATTAACACTAATCGAGTGCATTTTGGTTCGTACGATGGCCGTTGGCCCATTTGACACACTATTACTTTCTCACGAAGTAACAAAGTAAACGGTAACTTCCTGGTGAAGTAATAGACTAAACGAGTTACGTTTGATCAAATCGTTGAAGGAAAGATCATTTCTAAGCTTATTAACACTAATCGAGTGCATTTTGGTTCATACGATGCCCGTTGGCCCATTTGACCCACTATTACTTTCTCACGAAGTAACAAAGTCAACTGTAACTTCTTGGTGAAGTAATAGACTAACCAAGTTACGTTTGATCAAATCGTTGAAGGAAAGATCATTTCTAAGCTTATTAACACTAATCGAGTGCATTTTGGTTCGTACGATGCCCGTTGGCCCATTTGACCAACTATTACTTTCTCACGAAGTAACAAAGTAAACTGTAACTTCCTTGTGAAGTAATAGACTAAACGAGTTACGTTTGATCAAATCGTTGAATGAAAGATCATTTCTAAGCTTATTAACACTAATCGAGTGCATTTTGGTTCAAACGATGCCCGTTGGCCCATTTGACCCATATTACTTTCTCACGAAGTAACAAAGTAAACTGTAACTTCCTGGTAAAGTAATAGACTAAACGAGTTATGTTTGATCAAATCGTTGAAGGAAAGATCATTTCTAAGCTTATTAACACTAATCGAGTGCATTTTGGTTCGTACGATGGCCGTTGGCCCATTTGACCCACTATTACTTTCTCACGAAGTAACAAAGTAAACGGTAACTTCCTGGTGAAGTAATAGACTAAACGAGTTACGTTTGATCAAATCGTTGAAGGAAAGATCATTTCTAAGCTTATTAACACTAATCGAGTGCATTTTGGTTCATACGATGCCCATTGGCCCATTTGACCCACTATTACTTTCTCACGAAGTAACAAAGTCAACTGTAACTTCTTGGTGAAGTAATAGACTAACCAAGTTACGTTTGATCAAATCGTTGAAGGAAAGATCATTTCTAAGCTTATTAACACTAATCGAGTGCATTTTGGTTCGTACGATGCCCGTTGGCCCATTTGACCAACTATTACTTTCTCACGAAGTAACAAAGTAAACTGTAACTCCCTTGTGAAGTAATGGACTAAACGAGTTACGTTTGATCAAATCGTTGAATGAAAGATCATTTCTAAGCTTATTAACACTAATCGAGTGCATTTTGGTTCAAACGATGCCCGTTGGCCCATTTGACCCATATTACTTTCTCACGAAGTAACAAAGTAAACTTTAACTTCCTGGTGAAGTAATAGACTAAACGAGTTATGTTTGATCAAATCGTTGAAGGAATGATCATTTCTAAGCTTATTAACATTAATCAAGTGCATTTTGGTTCATACAATGCCCGTTGGCCCATTTGACCCACTATTACTTTCTCACGAAGTAACAAAGTAAACGGTAACTTCCTGGTGAAGTAATAGACTAAACGAGTTACGTTTGATCAAATAGTTGAAGGAAAGATCATTTCTAAGCTCATTAACACTAATCGAGTGCATTTTGGTTCGTACGATGCCCGTTGGCCCATTTGACCAACTATTACTTTCTCACGAAGTAACATAGTAAACTGTAACTTCCTGGTGAAGTAATGGACTAAACGAGTTACGTTTGATCAAATCGTTGAATGAAAGATCATTTCTAAGCTTATTAACACTAATCGAGTGCATTTTGGTTCGTACGATGCCCGTTGGCCCATTTGACCCATATTACTTTCTCACGAAGTAACAAAGTAAACTCTAACTTCCTGGTGAAGTAATAGACTAAACGAGTTATGTTTGATCAAATCGTTGAAGGAAAGATCATTTCTAAGCTTATTAACACTAATCGAGTGCATTTTGGTTCATACGATGCCCGTTGGCCCATTTGACCCACTTTTACTTTCTCACGAAGTAACAAAGCAAACTGTAACTTCCTAGTGAAGTAATAGACTAAACGAGTTACTTTTGATCAAATCGTTGAAGGAAAGATCATTTCTAAGCTTATTAACACTAATCGAGTGCATTTTGGTTCATACGATGCCCGTTGGCCCATTTGACCCACTATTACTTTCTCACGAAGTAACAAAGTAAACTGTAACTTCTTGGTGAAGTAATAGACTAACCAAGTTACGTTTGATCAAATCGTTGAAGGAAAGATCATTTCTAAGCTTATTAACACTAATCGAGTGCATTTTGGTTCGTACGATGGCCGTTGGCCCATTTGACACACTATTACTTTCTCACGAAGTAACAAAGTAAACGGTAACTTCCTGGTGAAGTAATAGACTAAACGAGTTACGTTTGATCAAATCGTTGAAGGAAAGATCATTTCTAAGCTTATTAACACTAATCGAGTGCATTTTGGTTCATACGATGCCCGTTGGCCCATTTGACCCACTATTACTTTCTCACGAAGTAACAAAGTCAACTGTAACTTCTTGGTGAAGTAATAGACTAACCAAGTTACGTTTGATCAAATCGTTGAAGGAAAGATCATTTCTAAGCTTATTAACACTAATCGAGTGCATTTTGGTTCGTACGATGCCCGTTGGCCCATTTGACCAACTAGTACTTTCTCACGAAGTAACAAAGTAAACTGTAACTTCCTTGTGAAGTAATAGACTAAACGAGTTACGTTTGATCAAATCGTTGAATGAAAGATCATTTCTAAGCTTATTAACACTAATCGAGTGCATTTTGGTTCAAACGATGCCCGTTGGCCCATTTGACCCATATTACTTTCTCACGAAGTAACAAAGTAAACTGTAACTTCCTGGTGAAGTAATAGACTAAACGAGTTATGTTTGATCAAATCGTTGAAGGAAAGATCATTTCTAAGCTTATTAACACTAATCGAGTGCATTTTGGTTCGTACGATGGCCGTTGGCCCATTTGACCCACTATTACTTTCTCACGAAGTAACAAAGTAAACGGTAACTTCCTGGTGAAGTAATAGACTAAACGAGTTACGTTTGATCAAATCGTTGAAGGAAAGATCATTTCTAAGCTTATTAACACTAATCGAGTGCATTTTGGTTCATACGATGCCCATTGGCCCATTTGACCCACTATTACTTTCTCACGAAGTAACAAAGTCAACTGTAACTTCTTGGTGAAGTAATAGACTAAGCAAGTTACGTTTGATCAAATCGTTGAAGGAAAGATCATTTCTAAGCTTATTAACACTAATCGAGTGCATTTTGGTTCGTACGATGCCCGTTGGCCCATTTGACCAACTATTACTTTCTCACGAAGTAACAAAGTAAACTGTAACTTCCTTGTGAAGTAATAGACTAAACGAGTTACGTTTGATCAAATCGTTGAATGAAAGATCATTTCTAAGCTTATTAACACTAATCGAGTGCATTTTGGTTCAAACGATGCCCGTTGGCCCATTTGACCCATATTACTTTCTCACGAAGTAACAAAGTAAACTGTAACTTCCTGGTGAAGTAATAGACTAAACGAGTTATGTTTGATCAAATCGTTGAAGGAAAGATCATTTCTAAGCTTATTAACACTAATCGAGTGCATTTTGGTTCATACGATGCCCGTCGGCCCATTTGACCCACTATTACTTTCTCACGAAGTAACAAAGTAAACGGTAACTTCCTGGTGAAGTAATAGAGTAAACGAGTTACGTTTGCTCAAATAGTTGAAGGAAAGATCATTTCTAAGCTTATTAACACTAATCGAGTGCATTTTGGTTCATACAATGCCCGTTGGCCAATTTGACCAACTATTACTTTCTCACGAAGTAACAAAGTAAACTATAACTTCCTGGTGAAGTAATAGACTAAACGAGTTACTTTTGATCAAATCATTGAAGGAAAAATCAATTCTAAGCTTATTAACACTAATCGAGTGCATTTTGGTTCATACGATGCCCGTTGGCCCATTTGACCCACTTTTAGTTTCTCACGAAGTAACAAAGCAAACTGTAACTTCCTAGTGAAGTAATAGACTATACGAGTTACTTTTGATCAAATCGTTGAAGGAAAGATCATTTCTAAGCTTATTAACACTAATCGAGTGCATTTTGGTTCATACGATGCCCGTTGGCCCATTTGACCCACTATTACTTTTCACGAAGTAACAAAGTAAACTGTAACTTCTTGGTGAAGTAATAGACTAACCAAGTTACGTTTGATCAAATCGTTGAAGGAAAGATCATTTCTAAGCTAATTAACACTAATCGAGTGCATTTTGGTTCGTACGATGCCCGTTGGCCCATTTGACCAACTATTACTTTCTCACGAAGTAACAAATTAAACTGTAACTCCCTTGTGAAGTAATGGACTAAACGAGTTACGTTTGATCAAATCGTTGAATGAAAGATCATTTCTAAGCTTATTAACACTAATCGAGTGCATTTTGGTTCAAACGATGCCCGTTGGCCCATTTGACCCATATTACTTTCTCACGAAGTAACAAAGTAAACTTTAACTTCCTGGTGAAGTAATAGACTAAACGAGTTATGTTTGATCAAATCGTTGAAGGAATGATCATTTCTAAGCTTATTAACATTAATCAAGTGCATTTTGGTTCATACAATGCCCGTCGGCCCATTTGACCCACTATTACTTTCTCACGAAGTAACAAAGTAAACGGTAACTTCCTGGTGAAGTAATAGACTAAACGAGTTACGTTTGATCAAATAGTTGAAGGAAAGATCATTTCTAAGCTCATTAACACTAATCGAGTGCATTTTGGTTCGTACGATGCCCGTTGGCCCATTTGACCAACTATTACTTTCTCACGAAGTAACAAAGTAAACTGTAACTTCCTGGTGAAGTAATGGACTAAACGAGTTACGTTTGATCAAATCGTTGAATGAAAGATCATTTCTAAGCTTATTAACACTAATCGAGTGCATTTTGGTTCGTACGATGCCCGTTGGCCCATTTGACCCATATTACTTTCTCACGAAGTAACAAAGTAAACTCTAACTTCCTGGTGAAGTAATAGACTAAACGAGTTATGTTTGATCAAATCATTGAAGGAAAGATCATTTCTAAGCTTATTAACACTAATCGAGTGCATTTTGGTTCATACAATGCCCGTCGGCCCATTTGACCCACTATTACTTTCTCACGAAGTAACAAAGTAAACGGTAACTTCCTGGTGAAGTAATAGACTAAACGAGTTACTTTTGCTCAAATAGTTGAAGGAAAGATCATTTCTAAGCTTATTAACACTAATCGAGTGCATTTTGGTTCGTACGATGCCCGTTGGCCCATTTGACCAACTATTACTTTCTCACGAAGTAACAAAGTAAACTGTAACTTCCTGGTGAAGTAATGGACTAAACGAGTTACGTTTGATCAAATCGTTGAATGAAAGATAATTTCTAAGCTTATTAACACTAATCGAGTGCATTTTGGTTCAAACGATGCCCGTTGGCCCATTTGACCCACTATTACTTTCTCACGAAGTAACAAAGTAAACTGTAACTTCCTGGTGAAGTAACAGACTAAACGAGTTATGTTTGATCAAATCGTTGAAGGATATATCATTTCTAAGCTTATTAACACTAATCGAGTGCATTTTGGTTCATACGATGCCCGTTGGCCCATTTGACCCACTTTTACTTTCTCACGAAGTAACAAAGCAAACTGTAACTTCCTAGTGGAGTAATAGACTAAACGAGTTACTTTTGATCAAATCGTTGAAGGAAAGATCATTTCTAAGCTTATTAACACTAATCGAGTGCATTTTGGTTCATACGATGCCCGTTGGCCCATTTGACCCACTATTACTTTCTCACGAAGTAACAAAGTAAACTGTAACTTCTTGGTGAAGTAATAGACTAACCAAGTTACGTTTGATCAAATCGTTGAAGGAAAGATCATTTCTAAGCTTATTAACACTAATCTAGTGCATTTTGGTTCGTACGATGGCTGTTGGCCCATTTGACACACTATTACTTTCTCACGAAGTAACAAAGTAAACGGTAACTTCCTGGTGAAGTAATAGACTAAACGAGTTACGTTTGATCAAATCGTTGAAGGAAAGATCATTTCTAAGCTTATTAACACTAATCGAGTGCATTTTGGTTCATACGATGCCCGTTGGCCCATTTGACCCACTATTACTTTCTCACGAAGTAACAAAGTCAACTGTAACTTCTTGGTGAAGTAATAGACTAACCAAGTTACGTTTGATCAAATCGTTGAAGGAAAGATCATTTCTAAGCTTATTAACACTAATCGAGTGCATTTTGGTTCGTACGATGCCCGTTGGCCCATTTGACCAACTATTACTTTCTCACGAAGTAACAAAGTAAACTGTAACTTCCTTGTGAAGTAATAGACTAAACGAGTTACGTTTGATCAAATCGTTGAATGAAAGATCATTTCTAAGCTTATTAACACTAATCGAGTGCATTTTGGTTCAAACGATGCCCGTTGGCCCATTTGACCCATATTACTTTCTCACGAAGTAACAAAGTAAACTGTAACTTCCTGGTGAAGTAATAGACTAAACGAGTTATGTTTGATCAAATCGTTGAAGGAAAGATCATTTCTAAGCTTATTAACACTAATCGAGTGCATTTTGGTTCGTACGATGGCCGTTGGCCCATTTGACCCACTATTACTTTCTCACGAAGTAACAAAGTAAACGGTAACTTCCTGGTGAAGTAATAGACTAAACGAGTTACGTTTGATCAAATCGTTGAAGGAAAGATCATTTCTAAGCTTATTAACACTAATCGAGTGCATTTTGGTTCATACGATGCCCATTGGCCCATTTGACCCACTATTACTTTCTCACGAAGTAACAAAGTCAACTGTAACTTCTTGGTGAAGTAATAGACTAACCAAGTTACGTTTGATCAAATCGTTGAAGGAAAGATCATTTCTAAGCTTATTAACACTAATCGAGTGCATTTTGGTTCGTACGATGCCCGTTGGCCCATTTGACCAACTATTACTTTCTCACGAAGTAACAAAGTAAACTGTAACTTCCTTGTGAAGTAATAGACTAAACGAGTTACGTTTGATCAAATCGTTGAATGAAAGATCATTTCTAAGCTTATTAACACTAATCGAGTGCATTTTGGTTCAAACGATGCCCGTTGGCCCATTTGACCCATATTACTTTCTCACGAAGTAACAAAGTAAACTGTAACTTCCTGGTGAAGTAATAGACTAAACGAGTTATGTTTGATCAAATCGTTGAAGGAAAGATCATTTCTAAGCTTATTAACACTAATCGAGTGCATTTTGGTTCATACGATGCCCGTCGGCCCATTTGACCCACTATTACTTTCTCACGAAGTAACAAAGTAAACGGTAACTTCCTGGTGAAGTAATAGAGTAAACGAGTTACGTTTGCTCAAATAGTTGAAGGAAAGATCATTTCTAAGCTTATTAACACTAATCGAGTGCATTTTGGTTCATACAATGCCCGTTGGCCAATTTGACCAACTATTACTTTCTCACGAAGTAACAAAGTAAACTATAACTTCCTGGTGAAGTAATAGACTAAACGAGTTACTTTTGATCAAATCATTGAAGGAAAAATCAATTCTAAGCTTATTAACACTAATCGAGTGCATTTTGGTTCATACGATGCCCGTTGGCCCATTTGACCCACTTTTAGTTTCTCACGAAGTAACAAAGCAAACTGTAACTTCCTAGTGAAGTAATAGACTATACGAGTTACTTTTGATCAAATCGTTGAAGGAAAGATCATTTCTAAGCTTATTAACACTAATCGAGTGCATTTTGGTTCATACGATGCCCGTTGGCCCATTTGACCCACTATTACTTTTCACGAAGTAACAAAGTAAACTGTAACTTCTTGGTGAAGTAATAGACTAACCAAGTTACGTTTGATCAAATCGTTGAAGGAAAGATCATTTCTAAGCTAATTAACACTAATCGAGTGCATTTTGGTTCGTACGATGCCCGTTGGCCCATTTGACCAACTATTACTTTCTCACGAAGTAACAAAGTAAACTGTAACTCCCTTGTGAAGTAATGGACTAAACGAGTTACGTTTGATCAAATCGTTGAATGAAAGATCATTTCTAAGCTTATTAACACTAATCGAGTGCATTTTGGTTCAAACGATGCCCGTTGGCCCATTTGACCCATATTACTTTCTCACGAAGTAACAAAGTAAACTTTAACTTCCTGGTGAAGTAATAGACTAAACGAGTTATGTTTGATCAAATCGTTGAAGGAATGATCATTTCTAAGCTTATTAACATTAATCAAGTGCATTTTGGTTCATACAATGCCCGTCGGCCCATTTGACCCACTATTACTTTCTCACGAAGTAACAAAGTAAACGGTAACTTCCTGGTGAAGTAATAGACTAAACGAGTTACGTTTGATCAAATAGTTGAAGGAAAGATCATTTCTAAGCTCATTAACACTAATCGAGTGCATTTTGGTTCGTACGATGCCCGTTGGCCCATTTGACCAACTATTACTTTCTCACGAAGTAACAAAGTAAACTGTAACTTCCTGGTGAAGTAATGGACTAAACGAGTTACGTTTGATCAAATCGTTGAATGAAAGATCATTTCTAAGCTTATTAACACTAATCGAGTGCATTTTGGTTCGTACGATGCCCGTTGGCCCATTTGACCCATATTACTTTCTCACGAAGTAACAAAGTAAACTCTAACTTCCTGGTGAAGTAATAGACTAAACGAGTTATGTTTGATCAAATCATTGAAGGAAAGATCATTTCTAAGCTTATTAACACTAATCGAGTGCATTTTGGTTCATACAATGCCCGTCGGCCCATTTGACCCACTATTACTTTCTCACGAAGTAACAAAGTAAACGGTAACTTCCTGGTGAAGTAATAGACTAAACGAGTTACTTTTGCTCAAATAGTTGAAGGAAAGATCATTTCTAAGCTTATTAACACTAATCGAGTGCATTTTGGTTCGTACGATGCCCGTTGGCCCATTTGACCAACTATTACTTTCTCACGAAGTAACAAAGTAAACTGTAACTTCCTGGTGAAGTAATGGACTAAACGAGTTACGTTTGATCAAATCGTTGAATGAAAGATAATTTCTAAGCTTATTAACACTAATCGAGTGCATTTTGGTTCAAACGATGCCCGTTGGCCCATTTGACCCACTATTACTTTCTCACGAAGTAACAAAGTAAACTGTAACTTCCTGGTGAAGTAACAGACTAAACGAGTTATGTTTGATCAAATCGTTGAAGGATATATCATTTCTAAGCTTATTAACACTAATCGAGTGCATTTTGGTTCATACGATGCCCGTTGGCCCATTTGACCCACTTTTACTTTCTCACGAAGTAACAAAGCAAACTGTAACTTCCTAGTGGAGTAATAGACTAAACGAGTTACTTTTGATCAAATCGTTGAAGGAAAGATCATTTCTAAGCTTATTAACACTAATCGAGTGCATTTTGGTTCATACGATGCCCGTTGGCCCATTTGACCCACTATTACTTTCTCACGAAGTAACAAAGTAAACTGTAACTTCTTGGTGAAGTAATAGACTAACCAAGTTACGTTTGATCAAATCGTTGAAGGAAAGATCATTTCTAAGCTTATTAACACTAATCGAGTGCATTTTGGTTCGTACGATGGCCGTTGGCCCATTTGACCCATTATTACTTTCTCACGAAGTAACAAAGTAAACTGTAACTTCCTTGTGAAGTAATAGACTAAACGAGTTACGTTTGATCAAATCGTTGAATGAAAGATCATTTCTAAGCTTATTAACACTAATCGAGTGCATTTTGGTTCAAACGATGCCCGTTGGCCCATTTGACCCATATTACTTTCTCACGAAGTAACAAAGTAAACTGTAACTTCCTGGTGAAGTAATAGACTAAACGAGTTATGTTTGATCAAATCGTTGAAGGAAAGATCATTTCTAAGCTTATTAACACTAATCGAGTGCATTTTGGTTCGTACGATGGCCGTTGGCCCATTTGACCCACTATTACTTTCTCACGAAGTAACAAAGTAAACGGTAACTTCCTGGTGAAGTAATAGACTAAACGAGTTACGTTTGATCAAATCGTTGAAGGAAAGATCATTTCTAAGCTTATTAACACTAATCGAGTGCATTTTGGTTCATACGATGCCCATTGGCCCATTTGACCCACTATTACTTTCTCACGAAGTAACAAAGTCAACTGTAACTTCTTGGTGAAGTAATAGACTAACCAAGTTACGTTTGATCAAATCGTTGAAGGAAAGATCATTTCTAAGCTTATTAACACTAATCGAGTGCATTTTGGTTCGTACGATGCCCGTTGGCCCATTTGACCAACTATTACTTTCTCACGAAGTAACAAAGTAAACTGTAACTTCCTTGTGAAGTAATAGACTAAACGAGTTACGTTTGATCAAATCGTTGAATGAAAGATCATTTCTAAGCTTATTAACACTAATCGAGTGCATTTTGGTTCAAACGATGCCCGTTGGCCCATTTGACCCATATTACTTTCTCACGAAGTAACAAAGTAAACTGTAACTTCCTGGTGAAGTAATAGACTAAACGAGTTATGTTTGATCAAATCGTTGAAGGAAAGATCATTTCTAAGCTTATTAACACTAATCGAGTGCATTTTGGTTCATACGATGCCCGTCGGCCCATTTGACCCACTATTACTTTCTCACGAAGTAACAAAGCAAACTGTAACTTCCTAGTGAAGTAATAGACTATACGAGTTACTTTTGATCAAATCGTTGAAGGAAAGATCATTTCTAAGCTTATTAACACTAATCGAGTGCATTTTGGTTCATACAATGCCCGTTGGCCAATTTGACCAACTATTACTTTCTCACGAAGTAACAAAGTAAACTATAACTTCCTGGTGAAGTAATAGACTAAACGAGTTACTTTTGATCAAATCATTGAAGGAAAAATCAATTCTAAGCTTATTCTAATCGAGTGCATTTTGGTTCATACGATGCCCGTTGGCCCATTTGACCCACTTTTAGTTTCTCACGAAGTAACAAAGCAAACTGTAACTTCCTAGTGAAGTAATAGACTATACGAGTTACTTTTGATCAAATCGTTGAAGGAAAGATCATTTCTAAGCTTATTAACACTAATCGAGTGCATTTTGGTTCATACGATGCCCGTTGGCCCATTTGACCCACTATTACTTTTCACGAAGTAACAAAGTAAACTGTAACTTCTTGGTGAAGTAATAGACTAACCAAGTTACGTTTGATCAAATCGTTGAAGGAAAGATCATTTCTAAGCTAATTAACACTAATCGAGTGCATTTTGGTTCGTACGATGCCCGTTGGCCCATTTGACCAACTATTACTTTCTCACGAAGTAACAAAGTAAACTGTAACTTCCTTGTGAAGTAATGGACTAAACGAGTTACGTTTGATCAAATCGTTGAATGAAAGATCATTTCTAAGCTTATTAACACTAATCGAGTGCATTTTGGTTCAAACGATGCCCGTTGGCCCACTTGACCCATATTACTTTCTCACGAAGTAACAAAGTAAACTTTAACTTCCTGGTGAAGTAATAGACTAAACGAGTTATGTTTGATCAAATCGTTGAAGGAATGATCATTTCTAAGCTTATTAACATTAATCAAGTGCATTTTGGTTCATACAATGCCCGTCGGCCCATTTGACCCACTATTACTTTCTCACGAAGTAACAAAGTAAACGGTAACTTCCTGGTGAAGTAATAGACTAAACGAGTTACGTTTGATCAAATAGTTGAAGGAAAGATCATTTCTAAGCTCATTAACACTAATCGAGTGCATTTTGGTTCGTACGATGCCCGTTGGCCCATTTGACCAACTATTACTTTCTCACGAAGTAACAAAGTAAACTGTAACTTCCTGGTGAAGTAATGGACTAAACGAGTTACGTTTGATCAAATCGTTGAATGAAAGATAATTTCTAAGCTTATTAACACTAATCGAGTGCATTTTGGTTCAAACGATGCCCGTTGGCCCATTTGACCCACTATTACTTTCTCACGAAGTAACAAAGTAAACTGTAACTTCCTGGTGAAGTAATAGACTAAACGAGTTATGTTTGATCAAATCGTTGAAGGAAAGATCATTTCTAAGCTTATTAACACTAATCGAGTGCATTTTGGTTCATACGATGCCCGTTGGCCCATTTGACCCACTTTTACTTTCTCACGAAGTAACAAAGCAAACTGTAACTTCCTAGTGAAGTAATAGACTAAACGAGTTACTTTTGATCAAATCGTTGAAGGAAAGATCATTTCTAAGCTTATTAACACTAATCGAGTGCATTTTGGTTCATACGATGTCCGTTGGCCCATTTGACCCACTATTACTTTCTCAGGAAGTAACAAAGTAAACTGTAACTTCTTGGTGAAGTAATAGACTAACCAAGTTACGTTTGATCAAATCGTTGAAGGAAAGATCATTTCTAAGCTTATTAACACTAATCGAGTGCATTTTGGTTCATACAATGCCCGTCGGCCCATTTGACCCACTATTACTTTCTCACGAAGTAACAAAGTAAACGGTAACTTCCTGGTGAAGTAATAGACTAAACGAGTTACTTTTGCTCAAATAGTTGAAGGAAAGATCATTTCTAAGCTTATTAACACTAATCGAGTGCATTTTGGTTCGTACGATGCCCGTTGGCCCATTTGACCAACTATTACTTTCTCACGAAGTAACAAAGTAAACTGTAACTTCCTGGTGAAGTAATGGACTAAACGAGTTACGTTTGATCAAATCGTTGAATGAAAGATAATTTCTAAGCTTATTAACACTAATCGAGTGCATTTTGGTTCAAACGATGCCCGTTGGCCCATTTGACCCACTATTACTTTCTCACGAAGTAACAAAGTAAACTGTAACTTCCTGGTGAAGTAACAGACTAAACGAGTTATGTTTGATCAAATCGTTGAAGGATATATCATTTCTAAGCTTATTAACACTAATCGAGTGCATTTTGGTTCATACGATGCCCGTTGGCCCATTTGACCCACTTTTACTTTCTCACGAAGTAACAAAGCAAACTGTAACTTCCTAGTGGAGTAATAGACTAAACGAGTTACTTTTGATCAAATCGTTGAAGGAAAGATCATTTCTAAGCTTATTAACACTAATCGAGTGCATTTTGGTTCATACGATGCCCGTTGGCCCATTTGACCCACTATTACTTTCTCACGAAGTAACAAAGTAAACTGTAACTTCTTGGTGAAGTAATAGACTAACCAAGTTACGTTTGATCAAATCGTTGAAGGAAAGATCATTTCTAAGCTTATTAACACTAATCGAGTGCATTTTGGTTCGTACGATGGCCGTTGGCCCATTTGACCCATTATTACTTTCTCACGAAGTAACAAAGTAAACTGTAACTTCCTTGTGAAGTAATAGACTAAACGAGTTACGTTTGATCAAATCGTTGAATGAAAGATCATTTCTAAGCTTATTAACACTAATCGAGTGCATTTTGGTTCAAACGATGCCCGTTGGCCCATTTGACCCATATTACTTTCTCACGAAGTAACAAAGTAAACTGTAACTTCCTGGTGAAGTAATAGACTAAACGAGTTATGTTTGATCAAATCGTTGAAGGAAAGATCATTTCTAAGCTTATTAACACTAATCGAGTGCATTTTGGTTCGTACGATGGCCGTTGGCCCATTTGACCCACTATTACTTTCTCACGAAGTAACAAAGTAAACGGTAACTTCCTGGTGAAGTAATAGACTAAACGAGTTACGTTTGATCAAATCGTTGAAGGAAAGATCATTTCTAAGCTTATTAACACTAATCGAGTGCATTTTGGTTCATACGATGCCCATTGGCCCATTTGACCCACTATTACTTTCTCACGAAGTAACAAAGTCAACTGTAACTTCTTGGTGAAGTAATAGACTAACCAAGTTACGTTTGATCAAATCGTTGAAGGAAAGATCATTTCTAAGCTTATTAACACTAATCGAGTGCATTTTGGTTCGTACGATGCCCGTTGGCCCATTTGACCAACTATTACTTTCTCACGAAGTAACAAAGTAAACTGTAACTTCCTTGTGAAGTAATAGACTAAACGAGTTACGTTTGATCAAATCGTTGAATGAAAGATCATTTCTAAGCTTATTAACACTAATCGAGTGCATTTTGGTTCAAACGATGCCCGTTGGCCCATTTGACCCATATTACTTTCTCACGAAGTAACAAAGTAAACTGTAACTTCCTGGTGAAGTAATAGACTAAACGAGTTATGTTTGATCAAATCGTTGAAGGAAAGATCATTTCTAAGCTTATTAACACTAATCGAGTGCATTTTGGTTCATACGATGCCCGTCGGCCCATTTGACCCACTATTACTTTCTCACGAAGTAACAAAGCAAACTGTAACTTCCTAGTGAAGTAATAGACTATACGAGTTACTTTTGATCAAATCGTTGAAGGAAAGATCATTTCTAAGCTTATTAACACTAATCGAGTGCATTTTGGTTCATACAATGCCCGTTGGCCAATTTGACCAACTATTACTTTCTCACGAAGTAACAAAGTAAACTATAACTTCCTGGTGAAGTAATAGACTAAACGAGTTACTTTTGATCAAATCATTGAAGGAAAAATCAATTCTAAGCTTATTCTAATCGAGTGCATTTTGGTTCATACGATGCCCGTTGGCCCATTTGACCCACTTTTAGTTTCTCACGAAGTAACAAAGCAAACTGTAACTTCCTAGTGAAGTAATAGACTATACGAGTTACTTTTGATCAAATCGTTGAAGGAAAGATCATTTCTAAGCTTATTAACACTAATCGAGTGCATTTTGGTTCATACGATGCCCGTTGGCCCATTTGACCCACTATTACTTTTCACGAAGTAACAAAGTAAACTGTAACTTCTTGGTGAAGTAATAGACTAACCAAGTTACGTTTGATCAAATCGTTGAAGGAAAGATCATTTCTAAGCTAATTAACACTAATCGAGTGCATTTTGGTTCGTACGATGCCCGTTGGCCCATTTGACCAACTATTACTTTCTCACGAAGTAACAAAGTAAACTGTAACTTCCTTGTGAAGTAATGGACTAAACGAGTTACGTTTGATCAAATCGTTGAATGAAAGATCATTTCTAAGCTTATTAACACTAATCGAGTGCATTTTGGTTCAAACGATGCCCGTTGGCCCACTTGACCCATATTACTTTCTCACGAAGTAACAAAGTAAACTTTAACTTCCTGGTGAAGTAATAGACTAAACGAGTTATGTTTGATCAAATCGTTGAAGGAATGATCATTTCTAAGCTTATTAACATTAATCAAGTGCATTTTGGTTCATACAATGCCCGTCGGCCCATTTGACCCACTATTACTTTCTCACGAAGTAACAAAGTAAACGGTAACTTCCTGGTGAAGTAATAGACTAAACGAGTTACGTTTGATCAAATAGTTGAAGGAAAGATCATTTCTAAGCTCATTAACACTAATCGAGTGCATTTTGGTTCGTACGATGCCCGTTGGCCCATTTGACCAACTATTACTTTCTCACGAAGTAACAAAGTAAACTGTAACTTCCTGGTGAAGTAATGGACTAAACGAGTTACGTTTGATCAAATCGTTGAATGAAAGATAATTTCTAAGCTTATTAACACTAATCGAGTGCATTTTGGTTCAAACGATGCCCGTTGGCCCATTTGACCCACTATTACTTTCTCACGAAGTAACAAAGTAAACTGTAACTTCCTGGTGAAGTAATAGACTAAACGAGTTATGTTTGATCAAATCGTTGAAGGAAAGATCATTTCTAAGCTTATTAACACTAATCGAGTGCATTTTGGTTCATACGATGCCCGTTGGCCCATTTGACCCACTTTTACTTTCTCACGAAGTAACAAAGCAAACTGTAACTTCCTAGTGAAGTAATAGACTAAACGAGTTACTTTTGATCAAATCGTTGAAGGAAAGATCATTTCTAAGCTTATTAACACTAATCGAGTGCATTTTGGTTCATACGATGTCCGTTGGCCCATTTGACCCACTATTACTTTCTCAGGAAGTAACAAAGTAAACTGTAACTTCTTGGTGAAGTAATAGACTAACCAAGTTACGTTTGATCAAATCGTTGAAGGAAAGATCATTTCTAAGCTTATTAACACTAATCGAGTGCATTTTGGTTCGTACGATGGCCGTTGGCCCATTTGACACACTATTACTTTCTCACGAAGTAACAAAGTAAACGGTAACTTCCTGGTGAAGTAATAGACTAAACGAGTTACGTTTGATCAAATTGTTGAAGGAAAGATCATTTCTAAGCTTATTAACACTAATCGAGTGCATTTTGGTTCATACGATGCCCGTTGGCCCATTTGACCCACTATTACTTTCTCACGAAGTAACAAAGTCAACTGTAACTTCTTGGTGAAGTAATAGACTAACCAAGTTACGTTTGATCAAATCGTTGAAGGAAAGATCATTTCTAAGCTTATTAACACTAATCGAGTGCATTTTGGTTCGTACGATGCCCGTTGGCCCATTTGACCAACTATTACTTTCTCACGAAGTAACAAAGTAAACTGTAACTTCCTTGTGAAGTAATAGACTAAACGAGTTACGTTTGATCAAATCGTTGAATGAAAGATCATTTCTAAGCTTATTAACACTAATCGAGTGCATTTTGGTTCAAACGATGCCCGTTGGCCCATTTGACCCACTATTACTTTCTCACGAAGTAACAAAGTAAACGGTAACTTCCTGGTGAAGTAATAGACTAAACGAGTTACGTTTGATCAAATCGTTGAAGGAAAGATCATTTCTAAGCTTATTAACACTAATCGAGTGCATTTTGGTTCATACGATGCCCGTCGGCCCATTTGACCCACTATTACTTTCTCACGAAGTAACAAAGTAAACGGTAACTTCCTGGTGAAGTAATAGACTAAACGAGTTACGTTTGCTCAAATAGTTGAAGGAAAGATCATTTCTAAGCTTATTAACACTAATCGAGTGCATTTTGGTTCATACAATGCCCGTTGGCCAATTTGACCAACTATTACTTTCTCACGAAGTAACAAAGTAAACTATAACTTCCTGGTGAAGTAATAGACTAAACGAGTTACTTTTGATCAAATCATTGAAGGAAAAATCAATTCTAAGCTTATTAACACTAATCGAGTGCATTTTGGTTCATACGATGCCCGTTGGCCCATTTGACCCACTTTTAGTTTCTCACGAAGTAACAAAGCAAACTGTAACTTCCTAGTGAAGTAATAGACTATACGAGTTACTTTTGATCAAATCGTTGAAGGAAAGATCATTTCTAAGCTAATTAACACTAATCGAGTGCATTTTGGTTCATACGATGCCCGTTGGCCCATTTGACCCACTATTACTTTTCACGAAGTAACAAAGTAAACTGTAACTTCTTGGTGAAGTAATAGACTAACCAAGTTACGTTTGATCAAATCGTTGAAGGAAAGATCATTTCTAAGCTTATTAACACTAATCGAGTGCATTTTGGTTCGTACGATGCCCGTTGGCCCATTTGACCAACTATTACTTTCTCACAAAGTAACAAAGTAAACTGTAACTTCCTTGTTAAGTAATGGACTAAACGAGTTACGTTTGATCAAATCGTTGAATGAAAGATCATTTCTAAGCTTATTAACACTAATCGAGTGCACTTTGGTTCAAACGATGCCCGTTGGCCCATTTGACCCATATTACTTTCTCACGAAGTAACAACGTAAACTGTAACTTCCTGGTGAAGTAATAGACTAAACGAGTTATGTTTGATCAAATCGTTGAAGGAAAGATCATTTCTAAGCTTATTAACACTAATCGAGTGCATTTTGGTTCATACAATGCCCGTCGGCCCATTTGACCCACTATTACTTTCTCACGAAGTAACAAAGTAAACGGTAACTTCCTGGTGAAGTAATAGACTAAACGAGTTACTTTTGCTCAAATAGTTGAAGGAAAGATCATTTCTAAGCTTATTAACACTAATCGAGTGCATTTTGGTTCGTACGATGCCCGTTGGCCCATTAGACCAACTATTACTTTCTCACGAAGTAACAAAGTAAACTGTAACTTCCTGGTGAAGTAATGGACTAAACGAGTTACGTTTGATCAAATCGTTGAATGAAAGATAATTTCTAAGCTTATTAACACTAATCGAGTGCATTTTGGTTCAAACGATGCCCGTTGGCCCATTTGACCCACTATTACTTTCTCACGAAGTAACAAAGTAAACTGTAACTTCCTGGTGAAGTAACAGACTAAACGAGTTATGTTTGATCAAATCGTTGAAGGATATATCATTTCTAAGCTTATTAACACTAATCGAGTGCATTTTGGTTCATACGATGCCCGTTGGCCCATTTGACCCACTTTTACTTTCTCACGAAGTAACAAAGCAAACTGTAACTTCCTAGTGGAGTAATAGACTAAACGAGTTACTTTTGATCAAATCGTTGAAGGAAAGATCATTTCTAAGCTTATTAACACTAATCGAGTGCATTTTGGTTCATACGATGCCCGTTGGCCCATTTGACCCACTATTACTTTCTCACGAAGTAACAAAGTAAACTGTAACTTCTTGGTGAAGTAATAGACTAACCAAGTTACGTTTGATCAAATCGTTGAAGGAAAGATCATTTCTAAGCTTATTAACACTAATCGAGTGCATTTTGGTTCGTACGATGGCCGTTGGCCCATTTGACCCACTATTACTTTCTCACGAAGTAACAAAGTAAACTGTAACTTCCTTGTGAAGTAATAGACTAAACGAGTTACGTTTGATCAAATCGTTGAATGAAAGATCATTTCTAAGCTTATTAACACTAATCGAGTGCATTTTGGTTCAAACGATGCCCGTTGGCCCATTTGACCCATATTACTTTCTCACGAAGTAACAAAGTAAACTGTAACTTCCTGGTGAAGTAATAGACTAAACGAGTTATGTTTGATCAAATCGTTGAAGGAAAGATCATTTCTAAGCTTATTAACACTAATCGAGTGCATTTTGGTTCGTACGATGGCCGTTGGCCCATTTGACCCACTATTACTTTCTCACGAAGTAACAAAGTAAACGGTAACTTCCTGGTGAAGTAATAGACTAAACGAGTTACGTTTGATCAAATCGTTGAAGGAAAGATCATTTCTAAGCTTATTAACACTAATCGAGTGCATTTTGGTTCATACGATGCCCATTGGCCCATTTGACCCACTATTACTTTCTCACGAAGTAACAAAGTCAACTGTAACTTCTTGGTGAAGTAATAGACTAACCAAGTTACGTTTGATCAAATCGTTGAAGGAAAGATCATTTCTAAGCTTATTAACACTAATCGAGTGCATTTTGGTTCGTACGATGCCCGTTGGCCCATTTGACCAACTATTACTTTCTCACGAAGTAACAAAGTAAACTGTAACTTCCTTGTGAAGTAATAGACTAAACGAGTTACGTTTGATCAAATCGTTGAATGAAAGATCATTTCTAAGCTTATTAACACTAATCGAGTGCATTTTGGTTCAAACGATGCCCGTTGGCCCATTTGACCCATATTACTTTCTCACGAAGTAACAAAGTAAACTGTAACTTCCTGGTGAAGTAATAGACTAAACGAGTTATGTTTGATCAAATCGTTGAAGGAAAGATCATTTCTAAGCTTATTAACACTAATCGAGTGCATTTTGGTTCATACGATGCCCGTCGGCCCATTTGACCCACTATTACTTTCTCACGAAGTAACAAAGTAAACTGTAACTTCCTGGTGAAGTAATGGACTAAACGAGTTACGTTTGATCAAATCGTTGAATGAAAGATAATTTCTAAGCTTATTAACACTAATCGAGTGCATTTTGGTTCAAACGATGCCCGTTGGCCCACTTGACCCATATTACTTTCTCACGAAGTAACAAAGTAAACTTTAACTTCCTGGTGAAGTAATAGACTAAACGAGTTATGTTTGATCAAATCGTTGAAGGAATGATCATTTCTAAGCTTATTAACATTAATCAAGTGCATTTTGGTTCATACAATGCCCGTCGGCCCATTTGACCCACTATTACTTTCTCACGAAGTAACAAAGTAAACGGTAACTTCCTGGTGAAGTAATAGACTAAACGAGTTACGTTTGATCAAATAGTTGAAGGAAAGATCATTTCTAAGCTCATTAACACTAATCGAGTGCATTTTGGTTCGTACGATGCCCGTTGGCCCATTTGACCAACTATTACTTTCTCACGAAGTAACAAAGTAAACTGTAACTTCCTGGTGAAGTAATGGACTAAACGAGTTACGTTTGATCAAATCGTTGAATGAAAGATCATTTCTAAGCTTATTAACACTAATCGAGTGCATTTTGGTTCATACGATGCCCGTTGGCCCATTTGACCCACTTTTAGTTTCTCACGAAGTAACAAAGCAAACTGTAACTTCCTAGTGAAGTAATAGACTATACGAGTTACTTTTGATCAAATCGTTGAAGGAAAGATCATTTCTAAGCTTATTAACACTAATCGAGTGCATTTTGGTTCATACGATGCCCGTTGGCCCATTTGACCCACTATTACTTTTCACGAAGTAACAAAGTAAACTGTAACTTCTTGGTGAAGTAATAGACTAACCAAGTTACGTTTGATCAAATCGTTGAAGGAAAGATCATTTCTAAGCTAATTAACACTAATCGAGTGCATTTTGGTTCGTACGATGCCCGTTGGCCCATTTGACCAACTATTACTTTCTCACGAAGTAACAAAGTAAACTGTAACTTCCTTGTGAAGTAATGGACTAAACGAGTTACGTTTGATCAAATCGTTGAATGAAAGATCATTTCTAAGCTTATTAACACTAATCGAGTGCATTTTGGTTCAAACGATGCCCGTTGGCCCACTTGACCCATATTACTTTCTCACGAAGTAACAAATTAAACTTTAACTTCCTGGTGAAGTAATAGACTAAACGAGTTATGTTTGATCAAATCGTTGAAGGAATGATCATTTCTAAGCTTATTAACATTAATCAAGTGCATTTTGGTTCATACAATGCCCGTCGGCCCATTTGACCCACTATTACTTTCTCACGAAGTAACAAAGTAAACGGTAACTTCCTGGTGAAGTAATAGACTAAACGAGTTACGTTTGATCAAATAGTTGAAGGAAATATCATTTCTAAGCTCATTAACACTAATCGAGTGCATTTTGGTTCGTACGATGCCCGTTGGCCCATTTGACCAACTATTACTTTCTCACGAAGTAACAAAGTAAACTGTAACTTCCTGGTGAAGTAATGGACTAAACGAGTTACGTTTGATCAAATCGTTGAATGAAAGATCATTTCTAAGCTTATTAACACTAATCGAGTGCATTTTGGTTCAAACGATGCCCGTTGGCCCATTTGACCCACTATTACTTTCTCACGAAGTAACAAAGTAAACTGTAACTTCCTGGTGAAGTAATAGACTAAACGAGTTATGTTTGATCAAATCGTTGAAGGAAAGATCATTTCTAAGCTTATTAACACTAATCGAGTGCATTTTGGTTCATACGATGCCCGTTGGCCCATTTGACCCACTTTTACTTTCTCACGAAGTAACAAAGCAAACTGTAACTTCCTAGTGAAGTAATAGACTAAACGAGTTACTTTTGATCAAATCGTTGAAGGAAAGATCATTTCTAAGCTTATTAACACTAATCGAGTGCATTTTGGTTCATACGATGCCCGTTGGCCCATTTGACCCACTATTACTTTCTCACGAAGTAACAAAGTAAACTGTAACTTCTTGGTGAAGTAATAGACTAACCAAGTTACGTTTGATCAAATCGTTGAAGGAAAGATCATTTCTAAGCTTATTAACACTAATCGAGTGCATTTTGGTTCGTACGATGGCCGTTGGCCCATTTGACACACTATTACTTTCTCACGAAGTAACAAAGTAAACGGTAACTTCCTGGTGAAGTAATAGACTAAACGAGTTACGTTTGATCAAATCGTTGAAGGAAAGATCATTTCTAAGCTTATTAACACTAATCGAGTGCATTTTGGTTCATACGATGCCCGTTGGCCCATTTGACCCACTATTACTTTCTCACGAAGTAACAAAGTCAACTGTAACTTCTTGGTGAAGTAATAGACTAACCAAGTTACGTTTGATCAAATCGTTGAAGGAAAGATCATTTCTAAGCTTATTAACACTAATCGAGTGCATTTTGGTTCGTACGATGCCCGTTGGCCCATTTGACCAACTATTACTTTCTCACGAAGTAACAAAGTAAACTGTAACTTCCTTGTGAAGTAATAGACTAAACGAGTTACGTTTGATCAAATCGTTGAATGAAAGATCATTTCTAAGCTTATTAACACTAATCGAGTGCATTTTGGTTCAAACGATGCCCGTTGGCCCATTTGACCCACTATTACTTTCTCACGAAGTAACAAAGTAAACGGTAACTTCCTGGTGAAGTAATAGACTAAACGAGTTACGTTTGATCAAATCGTTGAAGGAAAGATCATTTCTAAGCTTATTAACACTAATCGAGTGCATTTTGGTTCATACGATGCCCGTCGGCCCATTTGACCCACTATTACTTTCTCACGAAGTAACAAAGTAAACGGTAACTTCCTGGTGAAGTAATAGACTAAACGAGTTACGTTTGCTCAAATAGTTGAAGGAAAGATCATTTCTAAGCTTATTAACACTAATCGAGTGCATTTTGGTTCATACAATGCCCGTTGGCCAATTTGACCAACTATTACTTTCTCACGAAGTAACAAAGTAAACTATAACTTCCTGGTGAAGTAATAGACTAAACGAGTTACTTTTGATCAAATCATTGAAGGAAAAATCAATTCTAAGCTTATTAACACTAATCGAGTGCATTTTGGTTCATACGATGCCCGTTGGCCCATTTGACCCACTTTTAGTTTCTCACGAAGTAACAAAGCAAACTGTAACTTCCTAGTGAAGTAATAGACTATACGAGTTACTTTTGATCAAATCGTTGAAGGAAAGATCATTTCTAAGCTAATTAACACTAATCGAGTGCATTTTGGTTCATACGATGCCCGTTGGCCCATTTGACCCACTATTACTTTTCACGAAGTAACAAAGTAAACTGTAACTTCTTGGTGAAGTAATAGACTAACCAAGTTACGTTTGATCAAATCGTTGAAGGAAAGATCATTTCTAAGCTTATTAACACTAATCGAGTGCATTTTGGTTCGTACGATGCCCGTTGGCCCATTTGACTAACTATTACTTTCTCACAAAGTAACAAAGTAAACTGTAACTTCCTTGTTAAGTAATGGACTAAACGAGTTACGTTTGATCAAATCGTTGAATGAAAGATCATTTCTAAGCTTATTAACACTAATCGAGTGCACTTTGGTTCAAACGATGCCCGTTGGCCCATTTGACCCATATTACTTTCTCACGAAGTAACAACGTAAACTGTAACTTCCTGGTGAAGTAATAGACTAAACGAGTTATGTTTGATCAAATCGTTGAAGGAAAGATCATTTCTAAGCTTATTAACACTAATCGAGTGCATTTTGGTTCATACAATGCCCGTCGGCCCATTTGACCCACTATTACTTTCTCACGAAGTAACAAAGTAAACGGTAACTTCCTGGTGAAGTAATAGACTAAACGAGTTACTTTTGCTCAAATAGTTGAAGGAAAGATCATTTCTAAGCTTATTAACACTAATCGAGTGCATTTTGGTTCGTACGATGCCCGTTGGCCCATTTGACCAACTATTACTTTCTCACGAAGTAACAAAGTAAACTGTAACTTCCTGGTGAAGTAATGGACTAAACGAGTTACGTTTGATCAAATCGTTGAATGAAAGATAATTTCTAAGCTTATTAACACTAATCGAGTGCATTTTGGTTCAAACGATGCCCGTTGGCCCATTTGACCCACTATTACTTTCTCACGAAGTAACAAAGTAAACTGTAACTTCCTGGTGAAGTAACAGACTAAACGAGTTATGTTTGATCAAATCGTTGAAGGATATATCATTTCTAAGCTTATTAACACTAATCGAGTGCATTTTGGTTCATACGATGCCCGTTGGCCCATTTGACCCACTTTTACTTTCTCACGAAGTAACAAAGCAAACTGTAACTTCCTAGTGGAGTAATAGACTAAACGAGTTACTTTTGATCAAATCGTTGAAGGAAAGATCATTTCTAAGCTTATTAACACTAATCGAGTGCATTTTGGTTCATACGATGCCCGTTGGCCCATTTGACCCACTATTACTTTCTCACGAAGTAACAAAGTAAACTGTAACTTCTTGGTGAAGTAATAGACTAACCAAGTTACGTTTGATCAAATCGTTGAAGGAAAGATCATTTCTAAGCTTATTAACACTAATCGAGTGCATTTTGGTTCATACAATGCCCGTTGGCCAATTTGACCAACTATTACTTTCTCACGAAGTAACAAAGTAAACTATAACTTCCTGGTGAAGTAATAGACTAAACGAGTTACTTTTGATCAAATCATTGAAGGAAAAATCAATTCTAAGCTTATTAACACTAATCGAGTGCATTTTGGTTCATACGATGCCCGTTGGCCCATTTGACCCACTTTTAGTTTCTCACGAAGTAACAAAGCAAACTGTAACTTCCTAGTGAAGTAATAGACTATACGAGTTACTTTTGATCAAATCGTTGAAGGAAAGATCATTTCTAAGCTAATTAACACTAATCGAGTGCATTTTGGTTCATACGATGCCCGTTGGCCCATTTGACCCACTATTACTTTTCACGAAGTAACAAAGTAAACTGTAACTTCTTGGTGAAGTAATAGACTAACCAAGTTACGTTTGATCAAATCGTTGAAGGAAAGATCATTTCTAAGCTTATTAACACTAATCGAGTGCATTTTGGTTCGTACGATGCCCGTTGGCCCATTTGACTAACTATTACTTTCTCACAAAGTAACAAAGTAAACTGTAACTTCCTTGTTAAGTAATGGACTAAACGAGTTACGTTTGATCAAATCGTTGAATGAAAGATCATTTCTAAGCTTATTAACACTAATCGAGTGCACTTTGGTTCAAACGATGCCCGTTGGCCCATTTGACCCATATTACTTTCTCACGAAGTAACAACGTAAACTGTAACTTCCTGGTGAAGTAATAGACTAAACGAGTTATGTTTGATCAAATCGTTGAAGGAAAGATCATTTCTAAGCTTATTAACACTAATCGAGTGCATTTTGGTTCATACAATGCCCGTCGGCCCATTTGACCCACTATTACTTTCTCACGAAGTAACAAAGTAAACGGTAACTTCCTGGTGAAGTAATAGACTAAACGAGTTACTTTTGCTCAAATAGTTGAAGGAAAGATCATTTCTAAGCTTATTAACACTAATCGAGTGCATTTTGGTTCGTACGATGCCCGTTGGCCCATTTGACCAACTATTACTTTCTCACGAAGTAACAAAGTAAACTGTAACTTCCTGGTGAAGTAATGGACTAAACGAGTTACGTTTGATCAAATCGTTGAATGAAAGATAATTTCTAAGCTTATTAACACTAATCGAGTGCATTTTGGTTCAAACGATGCCCGTTGGCCCATTTGACCCACTATTACTTTCTCACGAAGTAACAAAGTAAACTGTAACTTCCTGGTGAAGTAACAGACTAAACGAGTTATGTTTGATCAAATCGTTGAAGGATATATCATTTCTAAGCTTATTAACACTAATCGAGTGCATTTTGGTTCATACGATGCCCGTTGGCCCATTTGACCCACTTTTACTTTCTCACGAAGTAACAAAGCAAACTGTAACTTCCTAGTGGAGTAATAGACTAAACGAGTTACTTTTGATCAAATCGTTGAAGGAAAGATCATTTCTAAGCTTATTAACACTAATCGAGTGCATTTTGGTTCATACGATGCCCGTTGGCCCATTTGACCCACTATTACTTTCTCACGAAGTAACAAAGTAAACTGTAACTTCTTGGTGAAGTAATAGACTAACCAAGTTACGTTTGATCAAATCGTTGAAGGAAAGATCATTTCTAAGCTTATTAACACTAATCGAGTGCATTTTGGTTCGTACGATGGCCGTTGGCCCATTTGACCCACTATTACTTTCTCACGAAGTAACAAAGTAAACTGTAACTTCCTTGTGAAGTAATGGACTAAACGAGTTACGTTTGATCAAATCGTTGAATGAAAGATCATTTCTAAGCTTATTAACACTAATCGAGTGCATTTTGGTTCAAACGATGCCCGTTGGCCCATTTGACCCATATTACTTTCTCACGAAGTAACAAAGTAAACTGTAACTTCCTGGTGAAGTAACAGACTAAACGAGTTATGTTTGATCAAATCGTTGAAGGATATATCATTTCTAAGCTTATTAACACTAATCGAGTGCATTTTGGTTCATACGATGCCCGTTGGCCCATTTGACCCACTTTTACTTTCTCACGAAGTAACAAAGCAAACTGTAACTTCCTAGTGGAGTAATAGACTAAACGAGTTATGTTTGATCAAATCGTTGAAGGAAAGATCATTTCTAAGCTTATTAACACTAATCGAGTGCATTTTGGTTCGTACGATGGCCGTTGGCCCATTTGACCCACTATTACTTTCTCACGAAGTAACAAAGTAAACGGTAACTTCCTGGTGAAGTAATAGACTAAACGAGTTACGTTTGATCAAATCGTTGAAGGAAAGATCATTTCTAAGCTTATTAACACTAATCGAGTGCATTTTGGTTCATACGATGCCCATTGGCCCATTTGACCCACTATTACTTTCTCACGAAGTAACAAAGTCAACTGTAACTTCTTGGTGAAGTAATAGACTAACCAAGTTACGTTTGATCAAATCATTGAAGGAAAGATCATTTCTAAGCTTATTAACACTAATCGAGTGCATTTTGGTTCGTACGATGCCCGTTGGCCCATTTGACCAACTATTACTTTCTCACGAAGTAACAAAGTAAACTGTAACTTCCTTGTGAAGTAATAGACTAAACGAGTTACGTTTGATCAAATCGTTGAATGAAAGATCATTTCTAAGCTTATTAACACTAATCGAGTGCATTTTGGTTCAAACGATGCCCGTTGGCCCATTTGACCCATATTACTTTCTCACGAAGTAACAAAGTAAACTGTAACTTCCTGGTGAAGTAATAGACTAAACGAGTTATGTTTGATCAAATCGTTGAAGGAAAGATCATTTCTAAGCTTATTAACACTAATCGAGTGCATTTTGGTTCATACGATGCCCGTCGGCCCATTTGACCCACTATTACTTTCTCACGAAGTAACAAAGTAAACTGTAACTTCCTGGTGAAGTAATGGACTAAACGAGTTACGTTTGATCAAATCGTTGAATGAAAGATAATTTCTAAGCTTATTAACACTAATCGAGTGCATTTTGGTTCAAACGATGCCCGTTGGCCCACTTGACCCATATTACTTTCTCACGAAGTAACAAAGTAAACTTTAACTTCCTGGTGAAGTAATAGACTAAACGAGTTATGTTTGATCAAATCGTTGAAGGAATGATCATTTCTAAGCTTATTAACATTAATCAAGTGCATTTTGGTTCATACAATGCCCGTCGGCCCATTTGACCCACTATTACTTTCTCACGAAGTAACAAAGTAAACGGTAACTTCCTGGTGAAGTAATAGACTAAACGAGTTACGTTTGATCAAATAGTTGAAGGAAAGATCATTTCTAAGCTCATTAACACTAATCGAGTGCATTTTGGTTCGTACGATGCCCGTTGGCCCATTTGACCAACTATTACTTTCTCACGAAGTAACAAAGTAAACTGTAACTTCCTGGTGAAGTAATGGACTAAACGAGTTACGTTTGATCAAATCGTTGAATGAAAGATCATTTCTAAGCTTATTAACACTAATCGAGTGCATTTTGGTTCATACGATGCCCGTTGGCCCATTTGACCCACTTTTAGTTTCTCACGAAGTAACAAAGCAAACTGTAACTTCCTAGTGAAGTAATAGACTATACGAGTTACTTTTGATCAAATCGTTGAAGGAAAGATCATTTCTAAGCTTATTAACACTAATCGAGTGCATTTTGGTTCATACGATGCCCGTTGGCCCATTTGACCCACTATTACTTTTCACGAAGTAACAAAGTAAACTGTAACTTCTTGGTGAAGTAATAGACTAACCAAGTTACGTTTGATCAAATCGTTGAAGGAAAGATCATTTCTAAGCTAATTAACACTAATCGAGTGCATTTTGGTTCGTACGATGCCCGTTGGCCCATTTGACCAACTATTACTTTCTCACGAAGTAACAAAGTAAACTGTAACTTCCTTGTGAAGTAATGGACTAAACGAGTTACGTTTGATCAAATCGTTGAATGAAAGATCATTTCTAAGCTTATTAACACTAATCGAGTGCATTTTGGTTCAAACGATGCCCGTTGGCCCACTTGACCCATATTACTTTCTCACGAAGTAACAAATTAAACTTTAACTTCCTGGTGAAGTAATAGACTAAACGAGTTATGTTTGATCAAATCGTTGAAGGAATGATCATTTCTAAGCTTATTAACATTAATCAAGTGCATTTTGGTTCATACAATGCCCGTCGGCCCATTTGACCCACTATTACTTTCTCACGAAGTAACAAAGTAAACGGTAACTTCCTGGTGAAGTAATAGACTAAACGAGTTACGTTTGATCAAATAGTTGAAGGAAATATCATTTCTAAGCTCATTAACACTAATCGAGTGCATTTTGGTTCGTACGATGCCCGTTGGCCCATTTGACCAACTATTACTTTCTCACGAAGTAACAAAGTAAACTGTAACTTCCTGGTGAAGTAATGGACTAAACGAGTTACGTTTGATCAAATCGTTGAATGAAAGATCATTTCTAAGCTTATTAACACTAATCGAGTGCATTTTGGTTCAAACGATGCCCGTTGGCCCATTTGACCCACTATTACTTTCTCACGAAGTAACAAAGTAAACTGTAACTTCCTGGTGAAGTAATAGACTAAACGAGTTATGTTTGATCAAATCGTTGAAGGAAAGATCATTTCTAAGCTTATTAACACTAATCGAGTGCATTTTGGTTCATACGATGCCCGTTGGCCCATTTGACCCACTTTTACTTTCTCACGAAGTAACAAAGCAAACTGTAACTTCCTAGTGAAGTAATAGACTAAACGAGTTACTTTTGATCAAATCGTTGAAGGAAAGATCATTTCTAAGCTTATTAACACTAATCGAGTGCATTTTGGTTCATACGATGCCCGTTGGCCCATTTGACCCACTATTACTTTCTCACGAAGTAACAAAGTAAACTGTAACTTCTTGGTGAAGTAATAGACTAACCAAGTTACGTTTGATCAAATCGTTGAAGGAAAGATCATTTCTAAGCTTATTAACACTAATCGAGTGCATTTTGGTTCGTACGATGGCCGTTGGCCCATTTGACACACTATTACTTTCTCACGAAGTAACAAAGTAAACGGTAACTTCCTGGTGAAGTAATAGACTAAACGAGTTACGTTTGATCAAATCGTTGAAGGAAAGATCATTTCTAAGCTTATTAACACTAATCGAGTGCATTTTGGTTCATACGATGCCCGTTGGCCCATTTGACCCACTATTACTTTCTCACGAAGTAACAAAGTCAACTGTAACTTCTTGGTGAAGTAATAGACTAACCAAGTTACGTTTGATCAAATCGTTGAAGGAAAGATCATTTCTAAGCTTATTAACACTAATCGAGTGCATTTTGGTTCGTACGATGCCCGTTGGCCCATTTGACCAACTATTACTTTCTCACGAAGTAACAAAGTAAACTGTAACTTCCTTGTGAAGTAATAGACTAAACGAGTTACGTTTGATCAAATCGTTGAATGAAAGATCATTTCTAAGCTTATTAACACTAATCGAGTGCATTTTGGTTCAAACGATGCCCGTTGGCCCATTTGACCCACTATTACTTTCTCACGAAGTAACAAAGTAAACGGTAACTTCCTGGTGAAGTAATAGACTAAACGAGTTACGTTTGATCAAATCGTTGAAGGAAAGATCATTTCTAAGCTTATTAACACTAATCGAGTGCATTTTGGTTCATACGATGCCCGTCGGCCCATTTGACCCACTATTACTTTCTCACGAAGTAACAAAGTAAACGGTAACTTCCTGGTGAAGTAATAGACTAAACGAGTTACGTTTGCTCAAATAGTTGAAGGAAAGATCATTTCTAAGCTTATTAACACTAATCGAGTGCATTTTGGTTCATACAATGCCCGTTGGCCAATTTGACCAACTATTACTTTCTCACGAAGTAACAAAGTAAACTATAACTTCCTGGTGAAGTAATAGACTAAACGAGTTACTTTTGATCAAATCATTGAAGGAAAAATCAATTCTAAGCTTATTAACACTAATCGAGTGCATTTTGGTTCATACGATGCCCGTTGGCCCATTTGACCCACTTTTAGTTTCTCACGAAGTAACAAAGCAAACTGTAACTTCCTAGTGAAGTAATAGACTATACGAGTTACTTTTGATCAAATCGTTGAAGGAAAGATCATTTCTAAGCTAATTAACACTAATCGAGTGCATTTTGGTTCATACGATGCCCGTTGGCCCATTTGACCCACTATTACTTTTCACGAAGTAACAAAGTAAACTGTAACTTCTTGGTGAAGTAATAGACTAACCAAGTTACGTTTGATCAAATCGTTGAAGGAAAGATCATTTCTAAGCTTATTAACACTAATCGAGTGCATTTTGGTTCGTACGATGCCCGTTGGCCCATTTGACTAACTATTACTTTCTCACAAAGTAACAAAGTAAACTGTAACTTCCTTGTTAAGTAATGGACTAAACGAGTTACGTTTGATCAAATCGTTGAATGAAAGATCATTTCTAAGCTTATTAACACTAATCGAGTGCACTTTGGTTCAAACGATGCCCGTTGGCCCATTTGACCCATATTACTTTCTCACGAAGTAACAACGTAAACTGTAACTTCCTGGTGAAGTAATAGACTAAACGAGTTATGTTTGATCAAATCGTTGAAGGAAAGATCATTTCTAAGCTTATTAACACTAATCGAGTGCATTTTGGTTCATACAATGCCCGTCGGCCCATTTGACCCACTATTACTTTCTCACGAAGTAACAAAGTAAACGGTAACTTCCTGGTGAAGTAATAGACTAAACGAGTTACTTTTGCTCAAATAGTTGAAGGAAAGATCATTTCTAAGCTTATTAACACTAATCGAGTGCATTTTGGTTCGTACGATGCCCGTTGGCCCATTTGACCAACTATTACTTTCTCACGAAGTAACAAAGTAAACTGTAACTTCCTGGTGAAGTAATGGACTAAACGAGTTACGTTTGATCAAATCGTTGAATGAAAGATAATTTCTAAGCTTATTAACACTAATCGAGTGCATTTTGGTTCAAACGATGCCCGTTGGCCCATTTGACCCACTATTACTTTCTCACGAAGTAACAAAGTAAACTGTAACTTCCTGGTGAAGTAACAGACTAAACGAGTTATGTTTGATCAAATCGTTGAAGGATATATCATTTCTAAGCTTATTAACACTAATCGAGTGCATTTTGGTTCATACGATGCCCGTTGGCCCATTTGACCCACTTTTACTTTCTCACGAAGTAACAAAGCAAACTGTAACTTCCTAGTGGAGTAATAGACTAAACGAGTTACTTTTGATCAAATCGTTGAAGGAAAGATCATTTCTAAGCTTATTAACACTAATCGAGTGCATTTTGGTTCATACGATGCCCGTTGGCCCATTTGACCCACTATTACTTTCTCACGAAGTAACAAAGTAAACTGTAACTTCTTGGTGAAGTAATAGACTAACCAAGTTACGTTTGATCAAATCGTTGAAGGAAAGATCATTTCTAAGCTTATTAACACTAATCGAGTGCATTTTGGTTCGTACGATGGCCGTTGGCCCATTTGACCCACTATTACTTTCTCACGAAGTAACAAAGTAAACTGTAACTTCCTTGTGAAGTAATGGACTAAACGAGTTACGTTTGATCAAATCGTTGAATGAAAGATCATTTCTAAGCTTATTAACACTAATCGAGTGCATTTTGGTTCAAACGATGCCCGTTGGCCCATTTGACCCATATTACTTTCTCACGAAGTAACAAAGTAAACTGTAACTTCCTGGTGAAGTAATAGACTAAACGAGTTATGTTTGATCAAATCGTTGAATGAAAGATCATTTCTAAGCTTATTAACACTAATCGAGTGCATTTTGGTTCATACAATGCCCGTCGGCCCATTTGACCCACTATTACTTTCTCACGAAGTAACAAAGTAAACGGTAACTTCCTGGTGAAGTAATAGACTAAACGAGTTACGTTTGATCAAATCGTTGAAGGAAAGATCATTTCTAAGCTTATTAACACTAATCGAGTGCATTTTGGTTCATACGATGCCCGTCGGCCCATTTGACCCACTATTACTTTCTCACGAAGTAACAAAGTAAACGGTAACTTCCTGGTGAAGTAATAGACTAAACGAGTTACGTTTGCTCAAATAGTTGAAGGAAAGATCATTTCTAAGCTTACTAACACTAATCGAGTGCATTTTGGTTCATACAATGCCCGTTGGCCAATTTGACCAACTATTACTTTCTCACGAAGTAACAAAGTAAACTATAACTTCCTGGTGAAGTAATAGACTAAACGAGTTACTTTTGATCAAATCATTGAAGGAAAAATCAATTCTAAGCTTATTAACACTAATCGAGTGCATTTTGGTTCATACGATGCCCGTTGGCCCATTTGACCCACTTTTAGTTTCTCACGAAGTAACAAAGCAAACTGTAACTTCCTAGTGAAGTAATAGACTATACGAGTTACTTTTGATCAAATCGTTGAAGGAAAGATCATTTCTAAGCTAATTAACACTAATCGAGTGCATTTTGGTTCATACGATGCCCGTTGGCCCATTTGACCCACTATTACTTTTCACGAAGTAACAAAGTAAACTGTAACTTCTTGGTGAAGTAATAGACTAACCAAGTTACGTTTGATCAAATCGTTGAAGGAAAGATCATTTCTAAGCTTATTAACACTAATCGAGTGCATTTTGGTTCGTACGATGCCCGTTGGCCCATTTGACCAACTATTACTTTCTCACAAAGTAACAAAGTAAACTGTAACTTCCTTGTTAAGTAATGGACTAAACGAGTTACGTTTGATCAAATCGTTGAATGAAAGATCATTTCTAAGCTTATTAACACTAATCGAGTGCACTTTGGTTCAAACGATGCCCGTTGGCCCATTTGACCCATATTACTTTCTCACGAAGTAACAAAGTAAACTGTAACTTCCTGGTGAAGTAATAGACTAAACGAGTTATGTTTGATCAAATCGTTGAAGGAAAGATCATTTCTAAGCTTATTAACACTAATCGAGTGCATTTTGGTTCATAGAATGCCCGTCGGCCCATTTGACCCACTATTACTTTCTCACGAAGTAACAAAGTAAACGGTAACTTCCTGGTGAAGTAATAGACTAAACGAGTTACTTTTGCTCAAATAGTTGAAGGAAAGATCATTTCTAAGCTTATTAACACTAATCGAGTGCATTTTGGTTCGTACGATGCCCGTTGGCCCATTTGACCAACTATTACTTTCTCACGAAGTAACAAAGTAAACTGTAACTTCCTGGTGAAGTAATGGACTAAACGAGTTACGTTTGATCAAATCGTTGAATGAAAGATAATTTCTAAGCTTATTAACACTAATCGAGTGCATTTTGGTTCAAACGATGCCCGTTGGCCCATTTGACCCACTATTACTTTCTCACGAAGTAACAAAGTAAACTGTAACTTCCTGGTGAAGTAACAGACTAAACGAGTTATGTTTGATCAAATCGTTGAAGGATATATCATTTCTAAGCTTATTAACACTAATCGAGTGCATTTTGGTTCATACGATGCCCGTTGGCCCATTTGACCCACTTTTACTTTCTCACGAAGTAACAAAGCAAACTGTAACTTCCTAGTGGAGTAATAGACTAAACGAGTTACTTTTGATCAAATCGTTGAAGGAAAGATCATTTCTAAGCTTATTAACACTAATCGAGTGCATTTTGGTTCATACGATGCCCGTTGGCCCATTTGACCCACTATTACTTTCTCACGAAGTAACAAAGTAAACTGTAACTTCTTGGTGAAGTAATAGACTAACCAAGTTACGTTTGATCAAATCGTTGAAGGAAAGATCATTTCTAAGCTTATTAACACTAATCGAGTGCATTTTGGTTCGTACGATGGCCGTTGGCCCATTTGACCCACTATTACTTTCTCACGAAGTAACAAAGTAAACTGTAACTTCCTTGTGAAGTAATAGACTAAACGAGTTACGTTTGATCAAATCGTTGAATGAAAGATCATTTCTAAGCTTATTAACACTAATCGAGTGCATTTTGGTTCAAACGATGCCCGTTGGCCCATTTGACCCATATTACTTTCTCACGAAGTAACAAAGTAAACTGTAACTTCCTGGTGAAGTAATAGACTAAACGAGTTATGTTTGATCAAATCGTTGAAGGAAAGATCATTTCTAAGCTTATTAACACTAATCGAGTGCATTTTGGTTCGTACGATGGCCGTTGGCCCATTTGACCCACTATTACTTTCTCACGAAGTAACAAAGTAAACTGTAACTTCCTTGTGAAGTAATGGACTAAACGAGTTACGTTTGATCAAATCGTTGAATGAAAGATCATTTCTAAGCTTATTAACACTAATCGAGTGCATTTTGGTTCAAACGATGCCCGTTGGCCCATTTGACCCATATTACTTTCTCACGAAGTAACAAAGTAAACTGTAACTTCCTGGTGAAGTAATAGACTAAACGAGTTATGTTTGATCAAATCGTTGAATGAAAGATCATTTCTAAGCTTATTAACACTAATCGAGTGCATTTTGGTTCATACAATGCCCGTCGGCCCATTTGACCCACTATTACTTTCTCACGAAGTAACAAAGTAAACGGTAACTTCCTGGTGAAGTAATAGACTAAACGAGTTACGTTTGATCAAATCGTTGAAGGAAAGATCATTTCTAAGCTTATTAACACTAATCGAGTGCATTTTGGTTCATACGATGCCCGTCGGCCCATTTGACCCACTATTACTTTCTCACGAAGTAACAAAGTAAACGGTAACTTCCTGGTGAAGTAATAGACTAAACGAGTTACGTTTGCTCAAATAGTTGAAGGAAAGATCATTTCTAAGCTTACTAACACTAATCGAGTGCATTTTGGTTCATACAATGCCCGTTGGCCAATTTGACCAACTATTACTTTCTCACGAAGTAACAAAGTAAACTATAACTTCCTGGTGAAGTAATAGACTAAACGAGTTACTTTTGATCAAATCATTGAAGGAAAAATCAATTCTAAGCTTATTAACACTAATCGAGTGCATTTTGGTTCATACGATGCCCGTTGGCCCATTTGACCCACTTTTAGTTTCTCACGAAGTAACAAAGCAAACTGTAACTTCCTAGTGAAGTAATAGACTATACGAGTTACTTTTGATCAAATCGTTGAAGGAAAGATCATTTCTAAGCTAATTAACACTAATCGAGTGCATTTTGGTTCATACGATGCCCGTTGGCCCATTTGACCCACTATTACTTTTCACGAAGTAACAAAGTAAACTGTAACTTCTTGGTGAAGTAATAGACTAACCAAGTTACGTTTGATCAAATCGTTGAAGGAAAGATCATTTCTAAGCTTATTAACACTAATCGAGTGCATTTTGGTTCGTACGATGCCCGTTGGCCCATTTGACCAACTATTACTTTCTCACAAAGTAACAAAGTAAACTGTAACTTCCTTGTTAAGTAATGGACTAAACGAGTTACGTTTGATCAAATCGTTGAATGAAAGATCATTTCTAAGCTTATTAACACTAATCGAGTGCACTTTGGTTCAAACGATGCCCGTTGGCCCATTTGACCCATATTACTTTCTCACGAAGTAACAAAGTAAACTGTAACTTCCTGGTGAAGTAATAGACTAAACGAGTTATGTTTGATCAAATCGTTGAAGGAAAGATCATTTCTAAGCTTATTAACACTAATCGAGTGCATTTTGGTTCATACAATGCCCGTCGGCCCATTTGACCCACTATTACTTTCTCACGAAGTAACAAAGTAAACGGTAACTTCCTGGTGAAGTAATAGACTAAACGAGTTACTTTTGCTCAAATAGTTGAAGGAAAGATCATTTCTAAGCTTATTAACACTAATCGAGTGCATTTTGGTTCGTACGATGCCCGTTGGCCCATTTGACCAACTATTACTTTCTCACGAAGTAACAAAGTAAACTGTAACTTCCTGGTGAAGTAATGGACTAAACGAGTTACGTTTGATCAAATCGTTGAATGAAAGATAATTTCTAAGCTTATTAACACTAATCGAGTGCATTTTGGTTCAAACGATGCCCGTTGGCCCATTTGACCCACTATTACTTTCTCACGAAGTAACAAAGTAAACTGTAACTTCCTGGTGAAGTAACAGACTAAACGAGTTATGTTTGATCAAATCGTTGAAGGATATATCATTTCTAAGCTTATTAACACTAATCGAGTGCATTTTGGTTCATACGATGCCCGTTGGCCCATTTGACCCACTTTTACTTTCTCACGAAGTAACAAAGCAAACTGTAACTTCCTAGTGGAGTAATAGACTAAACGAGTTACTTTTGATCAAATCGTTGAAGGAAAGATCATTTCTAAGCTTATTAACACTAATCGAGTGCATTTTGGTTCATACGATGCCCGTTGGCCCATTTGACCCACTATTACTTTCTCACGAAGTAACAAAGTAAACTGTAACTTCTTGGTGAAGTAATAGACTAACCAAGTTACGTTTGATCAAATCGTTGAAGGAAAGATCATTTCTAAGCTTATTAACACTAATCGAGTGCATTTTGGTTCGTACGATGGCCGTTGGCCCATTTGACCCACTATTACTTTCTCACGAAGTAACAAAGTAAACTGTAACTTCCTTGTGAAGTAATAGACTAAACGAGTTACGTTTGATCAAATCGTTGAATGAAAGATCATTTCTAAGCTTATTAACACTAATCGAGTGCATTTTGGTTCAAACGATGCCCGTTGGCCCATTTGACCCATATTACTTTCTCACGAAGTAACAAAGTAAACTGTAACTTCCTGGTGAAGTAATAGACTAAACGAGTTATGTTTGATCAAATCGTTGAAGGAAAGATCATTTCTAAGCTTATTAACACTAATCGAGTGCATTTTGGTTCGTACGATGGCCGTTGGCCCATTTGACCCACTATTACTTTCTCACGAAGTAACAAAGTAAACTGTAACTTCCTTGTGAAGTAATGGACTAAACGAGTTACGTTTGATCAAATCGTTGAATGAAAGATCATTTCTAAGCTTATTAACACTAATCGAGTGCATTTTGGTTCAAACGATGCCCGTTGGCCCATTTGACCCATATTACTTTCTCACGAAGTAACAAAGTAAACTGTAACTTCCTGGTGAAGTAATAGACTAAACGAGTTATGTTTGATCAAATCGTTGAATGAAAGATCATTTCTAAGCTTATTAACACTAATCGAGTGCATTTTGGTTCATACAATGCCCGTCGGCCCATTTGACCCACTATTACTTTCTCACGAAGTAACAAAGTAAACGGTAACTTCCTGGTGAAGTAATAGACTAAACGAGTTACGTTTGATCAAATCGTTGAAGGAAAGATCATTTCTAAGCTTATTAACACTAATCGAGTGCATTTTGGTTCATACGATGCCCGTCGGCCCATTTGACCCACTATTACTTTCTCACGAAGTAACAAAGTAAACGGTAACTTCCTGGTGAAGTAATAGACTAAACGAGTTACGTTTGCTCAAATAGTTGAAGGAAAGATCATTTCTAAGCTTACTAACACTAATCGAGTGCATTTTGGTTCATACAATGCCCGTTGGCCAATTTGACCAACTATTACTTTCTCACGAAGTAACAAAGTAAACTATAACTTCCTGGTGAAGTAATAGACTAAACGAGTTACTTTTGATCAAATCATTGAAGGAAAAATCAATTCTAAGCTTATTAACACTAATCGAGTGCATTTTGGTTCATACGATGCCCGTTGGCCCATTTGACCCACTTTTAGTTTCTCACGAAGTAACAAAGCAAACTGTAACTTCCTAGTGAAGTAATAGACTATACGAGTTACTTTTGATCAAATCGTTGAAGGAAAGATCATTTCTAAGCTAATTAACACTAATCGAGTGCATTTTGGTTCATACGATGCCCGTTGGCCCATTTGACCCACTATTACTTTTCACGAAGTAACAAAGTCAACTGTAACTTCTTGGTGAAGTAATAGACTAACCAAGTTACGTTTGATCAAATCGTTGAAGGAAAGATCATTTCTAAGCTTATTAACACTAATCGAGTGCATTTTGGTTCGTACGATGCCCGTTGGCCCATTTGACCAACTATTACTTTCTCACAAAGTAACAAAGTAAACTGTAACTTCCTTGTTAAGTAATGGACTAAACGAGTTACGTTTGATCAAATCGTTGAATGAAAGATCATTTCTAAGCTTATTAACACTAATCGAGTGCACTTTGGTTCAAACGATGCCCGTTGGCCCATTTGACCCATATTACTTTCTCACGAAGTAACAAAGTAAACTGTAACTTCCTGGTGAAGTAATAGACTAAACGAGTTATGTTTGATCAAATCGTTGAAGGAAAGATCATTTCTAAGCTTATTAACACTAATCGAGTGCATTTTGGTTCATACAATGCCCGTCGGCCCATTTGACCCACTATTACTTTCTCACGAAGTAACAAAGTAAACGGTAACTTCCTGGTGAAGTAATAGACTAAACGAGTTACTTTTGCTCAAATAGTTGAAGGAAAGATCATTTCTAAGCTTATTAACACTAATCGAGTGCATTTTGGTTCGTACGATGCCCGTTGGCCCATTTGACCAACTATTACTTTCTCACGAAGTAACAAAGTAAACTGTAACTTCCTGGTGAAGTAATGGACTAAACGAGTTACGTTTGATCAAATCGTTGAATGAAAGATAATTTCTAAGCTTATTAACACTAATCGAGTGCATTTTGGTTCAAACGATGCCCGTTGGCCCATTTGACCCACTATTACTTTCTCACGAAGTAACAAAGTAAACTGTAACTTCCTGGTGAAGTAACAGACTAAACGAGTTATGTTTGATCAAATCGTTGAAGGATATATCATTTCTAAGCTTATTAACACTAATCGAGTGCATTTTGGTTCATACGATGCCCGTTGGCCCATTTGACCCACTTTTACTTTCTCACGAAGTAACAAAGCAAACTGTAACTTCCTAGTGGAGTAATAGACTAAACGAGTTACTTTTGATCAAATCGTTGAAGGAAAGATCATTTCTAAGCTTATTAACACTAATCGAGTGCATTTTGGTTCATACGATGCCCGTTGGCCCATTTGACCCACTATTACTTTCTCACGAAGTAACAAAGTAAACTGTAACTTCTTGGTGAAGTAATAGACTAACCAAGTTACGTTTGATCAAATCGTTGAAGGAAAGATCATTTCTAAGCTTATTAACACTAATCGAGTGCATTTTGGTTCGTACGATGGCCGTTGGCCCATTTGACCCACTATTACTTTCTCACGAAGTAACAAAGTAAACTGTAACTTCCTTGTGAAGTAATAGACTAAACGAGTTACGTTTGATCAAATCGTTGAATGAAAGATCATTTCTAAGCTTATTAACACTAATCGAGTGCATTTTGGTTCAAACGATGCCCGTTGGCCCATTTGACCCATATTACTTTCTCACGAAGTAACAAAGTAAACTGTAACTTCCTGGTGAAGTAATAGACTAAACGAGTTATGTTTGATCAAATCGTTGAAGGAAAGATCATTTGTAAGCTTATTAACACTAATCGAGTGCATTTTGGTTCATACAATGCCCGTCGGCCCATTTGACCCACTATTACTTTCTCACGAAGTAACAAAGTAAACGGTAACTTCCTGGTGAAGTAATAGACTAAACGAGTTACGTTTGCTCAAATAGTTGAAGGAAAGATCATTTCTAAGCTTATTAACACTAATCGAGTGCATTTTGGTTCATACAATACCCGTTGGCCAATTTGACCAACTATTACTTTCTCACGAAGTAACAAAGTAAACTATAACTTCCTGGTGAAGTAATAGACTAAACGAGTTACTTTTGATCAAATCATTGAAGGAAAAATCAATTCTAAGCTTATTAACACTAATCGAGTGCATTTTGGTTCATACGATGCCCGTTGGCCCATTTGACCCACTTTTAGTTTCTCACGAAGTAACAAAGCAAACTGTAACTTCCTAGTGAAGTAATAGACTATACGAGTTACTTTTGATCAAATCGTTGAAGGAAAGATCATTTCTAAGCTTATTAACACTAATCGAGTGCATTTTGGTTCATACGATGCCCGTTGGCCCATTTGACCCACTATTACTTTTCACGAAGTAACAAAGTAAACTGTAACTTCTTGGTGAAGTAATAGACTAACCAAGTTACGTTTGATCAAATCGTTGAAGGAAAGATCATTTCTAAGCTAATTAACACTAATCGAGTGCATTTTGGTTCGTACGATGCCCGTTGGCCCATTTGACCAACTATTACTTTCTCACGAAGTAACAAATTAAACTGTAACTTCCTTGTGAAGTAATGGACTAAACGAGTTACGTTTGATCAAATCGTTGAATGAAAGATCATTTCTAAGCTTATTAACACTAATCGAGTGCATTTTGGTTCAAACGATGCCCGTTGGCCCACTTGACCCATATTACTTTCTCACGAAGTAACAAAGTAAACTTTAACTTCCTGGTGAAGTAATAGACTAAACGAGTTATGTTTGATCAAATCGTTGAAGGAATGATCATTTCTAAGCTTATTAACATTAATCAAGTGCATTTTGGTTCATACAATGCCCGTCGGCCCATTTGACCCACTATTACTTTCTCACGAAGTAACAAAGTAAACGGTAACTTCCTGGTGAAGTAATAGACTAAACGAGTTACGTTTGATCAAATAGTTGAAGGAAAGATCATTTCTAAGCTCATTAACACTAATCGAGTGCATTTTGGTTCGTACGATGCCCGTTGGCCCATTTGACCAACTATTACTTTCTCACGAAGTAACAAAGTAAACTGTAACTTCCTGGTGAAGTAATGGACTAAACGAGTTACGTTTGATCAAATCGTTGAATGAAAGATCATTTCTAAGCTTATTAACACTAATCGAGTGCATTTTGGTTCAAACGATGCCCGTTGGCCCATTTGACCCACTATTACTTTCTCACGAAGTAACAAAGTAAACTGTAACTTCCTGGTGAAGTAATAGACTAAACGAGTTATGTTTGATCAAATCGTTGAAGGAAAGATCATTTCTAAGCTTATTAACACTAATCGAGTGCATTTTGGTTCATACGATGCCCGTTGGCCCATTTGACCCACTTTTACTTTCTCACGAAGTAACAAAGCAAACTGTAACTTCCTAGTGAAGTAATAGACTAAACGAGTTACTTTTGATCAAATCGTTGAAGGAAAGATCATTTCTAAGCTTATTAACACTAATCGAGTGCATTTTGGTTCATACGATGCCCGTTGGCCCATTTGACCCACTATTACTTTCTCACGAAGTAACAAAGTAAACTGTAACTTCTTGGTGAAGTAATAGACTAACCAAGTTACGTTTGATCAAATCGTTGAAGGAAAGATCATTTCTAAGCTTATTAACACTAATCGAGTGCATTTTGGTTCGTACGATGGCCGTTGGCCCATTTGACACACTATTACTTTCTCACGAAGTAACAAAGTAAACGGTAACTTCCTGGTGAAGTAATAGACTAAACGAGTTACGTTTGATTAAATCGTTGAAGGAAAGGTCATTTCTAAGCTTATTAACACTAATCGAGTGCATTTTGGTTCATACGATGCCCGTTGGCCCATTTGACCCACTATTACTTTCTCACGAAGTAACAAAGTCAACTGTAACTTCTTGGTGAAGTAATAGACTAACCAAGTTACGTTTGATCAAATCGTTGAAGGAAAGATCATTTGTAAGCTTATTAACACTAATCGAGTGCATTTTGGTTCGTACGATGCCCGTTGGCCCATTTGACCAACTATTACTTTCTCACGAAGTAACAAAGTAAATTGTAACTTCCTGGTGAAGTAATGGACTAAACGAGTTACGTTTGATCAAATCGTTGAATGAAAGATCATTTCTAAGCTTATTAACACTAATCGAGTGCATTTTGGTTCAAACGATGCCCGTTGGCCCATTTGACCCACTATTACTTTCTCACGAAGTAACAAAGTAAACTGTAACTTCCTGGTGAAGTAATAGACTAAACGAGTTATGTTTGATCAAATCGTTGAAGGAAAGATCATTTCTAAGCTTATTAACACTAATCGAGTGCATTTTGGTTCATACGATGCCCGTTGGCCCATTTGACCCACTTTTACTTTCTCACGAAGTAACAAAGTAAACGGTAACTTCCTGGTGAAGTAATAGACTAAACGAGTTACGTTTGATCAAATCGTTGAAGGAAAGATCATTTCTAAGCTTATTAACACTAATCGAGTGCATTTTGGTTCATACGATGCCCGTTGGCCCATTTGACCCACTATTACTTTCTCACGAAGTAACAAAGTCAACTGTAACTTCTTGGTGAAGTAATAGACTAACCAAGTTACGTTTGATCAAATCGTTGAAGGAAAGATCATTTCTAAGCTTATTAACACTAATCGAGTGCATTTTGGTTCGTACGATGCCCGTTGGCCCATTTGACCAACTATTACTTTCTCACGAAGTAACAAAGTAAACTGTAACTTCCTTGTGAAGTAATAGACTAAACGAGTTACGTTTGATCAAATCGTTGAATGAAAGATCATTTCTAAGCTTATTAACACTAATCGAGTGCATTTTGGTTCAAACGATGCCCGTTGGCCCATTTGACCCACTATTACTTTCTCACGAAGTAACAAAGTAAACGGTAACTTCCTGGTGAAGTAATAGACTAAACGAGTTACGTTTGATCAAATCGTTGAAGGAAAGATCATTTCTAAGCTTATTAACACTAATCGAGTGCATTTTGGTTCATACGATGCCCGTCGGCCCATTTGACCCACTATTACTTTCTCACGAAGTAACAAAGCAAACTGTAACTTCCTAGTGAAGTAATAGACTAAACGAGTTACTTTTGATCAAATCGTTGAAGGAAAGATCATTTCTAAGCTTATTAACACTAATCGAGTGCATTTTGGTTCATACGATGCCCGTTGGCCCATTTGACCCACTATTACTTTCTCACGAAGTAACAAAGTAAACTGTAACTTCTTGGTGAAGTAATAGACTAACCAAGTTACGTTTGATCAAATCGTTGAAGGAAAGATCATTTCTAAGCTTATTAACACTAATCGAGTGCATTTTGGTTCGTACGATGGCCGTTGGCCCATTTGACACACTATTACTTTCTCACGAAGTAACAAAGTAAACGGTAACTTCCTGGTGAAGTAATAGACTAAACGAGTTACGTTTGATCAAATCGTTGAAGGAAAGATCATTTCTAAGCTTATTAACACTAATCGAGTGCATTTTGGTTCATACGATGCCCGTTGGCCCATTTGACCCACTATTACTTTCTCACGAAGTAACAAAGTCAACTGTAACTTCTTGGTGAAGTAATAGACTAACCAAGTTACGTTTGATCAAATCGTTGAAGGAAAGATCATTTGTAAGCTTATTAACACTAATCGAGTGCATTTTGGTTCGTACGATGCCCGTTGGCCCATTTGACCAACTATTACTTTCTCACGAAGTAACAAAGTAAACTGTAACTTCCTGGTGAAGTAATGGACTAAACGAGTTACGTTTGATCAAATCGTTGAATGAAAGATCATTTCTAAGCTTATTAACACTAATCGAGTGCATTTTGGTTCAAACGATGCCCGTTGGCCCATTTGACCCACTATTACTTTCTCACGAAGTAACAAAGTAAACTGTAACTTCCTGGTGAAGTAATAGACTAAACGAGTTATGTTTGATCAAATCGTTGAAGGAAAGATCATTTCTAAGCTTATTAACACTAATCGAGTGCATTTTGGTTCATACGATGCCCGTTGGCCCATTTGACCCACTTTTACTTTCTCACGAAGTAACAAAGTAAACGGTAACTTCCTGGTGAAGTAATAGACTAAACGAGTTACGTTTGATCAAATCGTTGAAGGAAAGATCATTTCTAAGCTTATTAACACTAATCGAGTGCATTTTGGTTCATACGATGCCCGTTGGCCCATTTGACCCACTATTACTTTCTCACGAAGTAACAAAGTCAACTGTAACTTCTTGGTGAAGTAATAGACTAACAAAGTTACGTTTGATCAAATCGTTGAAGGAAAGATCATTTCTAAGCTTATTAACACTAATCGAGTGCATTTTGGTTCGTACGATGCCCGTTGGCCAATTTGACCAACTATTACTTTCTCACGAAGTAACAAAGTAAACTATAACTTCGTGGTGAAGTAATAGACTAAACGAGTTACTTTTGATCAAATCATTGAAGGAAAAATCAATTCTAAGCTTATTAACACTAATCGAGTGCATTTTGGTTCATACGATGCCCGTTGGCCCATTTGACCCACTTTTAGTTTCTCACGAAGTAACAAAGCAAACTGTAACTTCCTAGTGAAGTAATAGACTATACGAGTTACTTTTGATCAAATCGTTGAAGGAAATATCATTTCTAAGCTAATTAACACTAATCGAGTGCATTTTGGTTCATACGATGCCCGTTGGCCCATTTGACCCACTATTACTTTTCACGAAGTAACAAAGTAAACTGTAACTTCTTGGTGAAGTAATAGACTAACCAAGTTACGTTTGATCAAATCGTTGAAGGAAAGATCATTTCTAAGCTTATTAACACTAATCGAGTGCATTTTGGTTCGTACGATGCCCGTTGGCCCATTTGACCAACTATTACTTTCTCACAAAGTAACAAAGTAAACTGTAACTTCCTTGTTAAGTAATGGACTAAACGAGTTACGTTTGATCAAATCGTTGAATGAAAGATCATTTCTAAGCTTATTAACACTAATCGAGTGCACTTTGGTTCAAACGATGCCCGTTGGCCCATTTGACCCATATTACTTTCTCACGAAGTAACAAAGTAAACTGTAACTTCCTGGTGAAGTAATAGACTAAACGAGTTATGTTTGATCAAATCGTTGAAGGAAAGATCATTTCTAAGCTTATTAACACTAATCGAGTGCATTTTGGTTCATACAATGCCCGTCGGCCCATTTGACCCACTATTACTTTCTCACGAAGTAACAAAGTAAACGGTAACTTCCTGGTGAAGTAATAGACTAAACGAGTTACTTTTGCTCAAATAGTTGAAGGAAAGATCATTTCTAAGCTTATTAACACTAATCGAGTGCATTTTGGTTCGTACGATGCCCGTTGGCCCATTTGACCAACTATTACTTTCTCACGAAGTAACAAAGTAAACTGTAACTTCCTGGTGAAGTAATGGACTAAACGAGTTACGTTTGATCAAATCGTTGAATGAAAGATAATTTCTAAGCTTATTAACACTAATCGAGTGCATTTTGGTTCAAACGATGCCCGTTGGCCCATTTGACCCACTATTACTTTCTCACGAAGTAACAAAGTAAACTGTAACTTCCTGGTGAAGTAACAGACTAAACGAGTTATGTTTGATCAAATCGTTGAAGGATATATCATTTCTAAGCTTATTAACACTAATCGAGTGCATTTTGGTTCATACGATGCCCGTTGGCCCATTTGACCCACTTTTACTTTCTCACGAAGTAACAAAGCAAACTGTAACTTCCTAGTGGAGTAATAGACTAAACGAGTTACTTTTGATCAAATCGTTGAAGGAAAGATCATTTCTAAGCTTATTAACACTAATCGAGTGCATTTTGGTTCATACGATGCCCGTTGGCCCATTTGACCCACTATTACTTTCTCACGAAGTAACAAAGTAAACTGTAACTTCTTGGTGAAGTAATAGACTAACCAAGTTACGTTTGATCAAATCGTTGAAGGAAAGATCATTTCTAAGCTTATTAACACTAATCGAGTGCATTTTGGTTCGTACGATGGCCGTTGGCCCATTTGACCCACTATTACTTTCTCACGAAGTAACAAAGTAAACTGTAACTTCCTTGTGAAGTAATGGACTAAACGAGTTACGTTTGATCAAATCGTTGAATGAAAGATCATTTCTAAGCTTATTAACACTAATCGAGTGCATTTTGGTTCAAACGATGCCCGTTGGCCCATTTGACCCATATTACTTTCTCACGAAGTAACAAAGTAAACTGTAACTTCCTGGTGAAGTAATAGACTAAACGAGTTATGTTTGATCAAATCGTTGAAGGAAAGATCATTTCTAAGCTTATTAACACTAATCGAGTGCATTTTGGTTCATACAATGCCCGTCGGCCCATTTGACCCACTATTACTTTCTCACGAAGTAACAAAGTAAACGGTAACTTCCTGGTGAAGTAATAGACTAAACGAGTTACGTTTGCTCAAATAGTTGAAGGAAAGATCATTTCTAAGCTTATTAACACTAATCGAGTGCATTTTGGTTCATACAATACCCGTTGGCCAATTTGACCAACTATTACTTTCTCACGAAGTAACAAAGTAAACTATAACTTCCTGGTGAAGTAATAGACTAAACGAGTTACTTTTGATCAAATCATTGAAGGAAAAATCAATTCTAAGCTTATTAACACTAATCGAGTGCATTTTGGTTCATACGATGCCCGTTGGCCCATTTGACCCACTTTTAGTTTCTCACGAAGTAACAAAGCAAACTGTAACTTCCTGGTGAAGTAATGGACTAAACGAGTTACGTTTGATCAAATCGTTGAATGAAAGATCATTTCTAAGCTTATTAACACTAATCGAGTGCATTTTGGTTCAAACGATGCCCGTCGGCCCATTTGACCCACTATTACTTTCTCACGAAGTAACAAAGTAAACGGTAACTTCCTGGTGAAGTAATAGACTAAACGAGTTACGTTTGCTCAAATAGTTGAAGGAAAGATCATTTCTAAGCTTATTAACACTAATCGAGTGCATTTTGGTTCATACAATACCCGTTGGCCAATTTGACCAACTATTACTTTCTCACGAAGTAACAAAGTAAACTATAACTTCCTGGTGAAGTAATAGACTAAACGAGTTACTTTTGATCAAATCATTGAAGGAAAAATCAATTCTAAGCTTATTAACACTAATCGAGTGCATTTTGGTTCATACGATGCCCGTTGGCCCATTTGACCCACTTTTAGTTTCTCACGAAGTAACAAAGCAAACTGTAACTTCCTGGTGAAGTAATGGACTAAACGAGTTACGTTTGATCAAATCGTTGAATGAAAGATCATTTCTAAGCTTATTAACACTAATCGAGTGCATTTTGGTTCAAACGATGCCCGTTGGCCCATTTGACCCACTATTACTTTCTCACGAAGTAACAAAGTAAACTGTAACTTCCTGGTGAAGTAATAGACTAAACGAGTTATGTTTGATCAAATCGTTGAAGGAAAGATCATTTCTAAGCTTATTAACACTAATCGAGTGCATTTTGGTTCATACGATGCCCGTTGGCCCATTTGACCCACTTTTACTTTCTCACGAAGTAACAAAGCAAACTGTAACTTCCTAGTGAAGTAATAGACTAAACGAGTTACTTTTGATCAAATCGTTGAAGGAAAGATCATTTCTAAGCTTATTAACACTAATCGAGTGCATTTTGGTTCATACGATGCCCGTTGGCCCATTTGACCCACTATTACTTTCTCACGAAGTAACAAAGTAAACTGTAACTTCTTGGTGAAGTAATAGACTAACCAAGTTACGTTTGATCAAATCGTTGAAGGAAAGATCATTTCTAAGCTTATTAACACTAATCGAGTGCATTTTGGTTCGTACGATGGCCGTTGGCCCATTTGACACACTATTACTTTCTCACGAAGTAACAAAGTAAACGGTAACTTCCTGGTGAAGTAATAGACTAAACGAGTTACGTTTGATCAAATCGTTGAAGGAAAGATCATTTCTAAGCTTATTAACACTAATCGAGTGCATTTTGGTTCATACGATGCCCGTTGGCCCATTTGACCCACTATTACTTTCTCACGAAGTAACAAAGTCAACTGTAACTTCTTGGTGAAGTAATAGACTAACCAAGTTACGTTTGATCAAATCGTTGAAGGAAAGATCATTTGTAAGCTTATTAACACTAATCGAGTGCATTTTGGTTCGTACGATGCCCGTTGGCCCATTTGACCAACTATTACTTTCTCACGAAGTAACAAAGTAAACTGTAACTTCTTGGTGAAGTAATAGACTAACCAAGTTACGTTTGATCAAATCGTTGAAGGAAAGATCATTTCTAAGCTAATTAACACTAATCGAGTGCATTTTGGTTCGTACGATGCCCGTTGGCCCATTTGACCAACTATTACTTTCTCACGAAGTAACAAATTAAACTGTAACTTCCTTGTGAAGTAATGGACTAAACGAGTTACGTTTGATCAAATCGTTGAATGAAAGATCATTTCTAAGCTTATTAACACTAATCGAGTGCATTTTGGTTCAAACGATGCCCGTTGGCCCACTTGACCCATATTACTTTCTCACGAAGTAACAAAGTAAACTTTAACTTCCTGGTGAAGTAATAGACTAAACGAGTTATGTTTGATCAAATCGTTGAAGGAATGATCATTTCTAAGCTTATTAACATTAATCAAGTGCATTTTGGTTCATACAATGCCCGTCGGCCCATTTGACCCACTATTACTTTCTCACGAAGTAACAAAGTAAACGGTAACTTCCTGGTGAAGTAATAGACTAAACGAGTTACGTTTGATCAAATAGTTGAAGGAAAGATCATTTCTAAGCTCATTAACACTAATCGAGTGCATTTTGGTTCGTACGATGCCCGTTGGCCCATTTGACCAACTATTACTTTCTCACGAAGTAACAAAGTAAACTGTAACTTCCTGGTGAAGTAATGGACTAAACGAGTTACGTTTGATCAAATCGTTGAATGAAAGATCATTTCTAAGCTTATTAACACTAATCGAGTGCATTTTGGTTCAAACGATGCCCGTTGGCCCATTTGACCCACTATTACTTTCTCACGAAGTAACAAAGTAAACTGTAACTTCCTGGTGAAGTAATAGACTAAACGAGTTATGTTTGATCAAATCGTTGAAGGAAAGATCATTTCTAAGCTTATTAACACTAATCGAGTGCATTTTGGTTCATACGATGCCCGTTGGCCCATTTGACCCACTTTTACTTTCTCACGAAGTAACAAAGCAAACTGTAACTTCCTAGTGAAGTAATAGACTAAACGAGTTACTTTTGATCAAATCGTTGAAGGAAAGATCATTTCTAAGCTTATTAACACTAATCGAGTGCATTTTGGTTCATACGATGCCCGTTGGCCCATTTGACCCACTATTACTTTCTCACGAAGTAACAAAGTAAACTGTAACTTCTTGGTGAAGTAATAGACTAACCAAGTTACGTTTGATCAAATCGTTGAAGGAAAGATCATTTCTAAGCTTATTAACACTAATCGAGTGCATTTTGGTTCGTACGATGGCCGTTGGCCCATTTGACACACTATTACTTTCTCACGAAGTAACAAAGTAAACGGTAACTTCCTGGTGAAGTAATAGACTAAACGAGTTACGTTTGATCAAATCGTTGAAGGAAAGATCATTTCTAAGCTTATTAACACTAATCGAGTGCATTTTGGTTCATACGATGCCCGTTGGCCCATTTGACCCACTATTACTTTCTCACGAAGTAACAAAGTCAACTGTAACTTCTTGGTGAAGTAATAGACTAACCAAGTTACGTTTGATCAAATCGTTGAAGGAAAGATCATTTGTAAGCTTATTAACACTAATCGAGTGCATTTTGGTTCGTACGATGCCCGTTGGCCCATTTGACCAACTATTACTTTCTCACGAAGTAACAAAGTAAACTGTAACTTCCTGGTGAAGTAATGGACTAAACGAGTTACGTTTGATCAAATCGTTGAATGAAAGATCATTTCTAAGCTTATTAACACTAATCGAGTGCATTTTGGTTCAAACGATGCCCGTTGGCCCATTTGACCCACTATTACTTTCTCACGAAGTAACAAAGTAAACTGTAACTTCCTGGTGAAGTAATAGACTAAACGAGTTATGTTTGATCAAATCGTTGAAGGAAAGATCATTTCTAAGCTTATTAACACTAATCGAGTGCATTTTGGTTCATACGATGCCCGTTGGCCCATTTGACCCACTTTTACTTTCTCACGAAGTAACAAAGCAAACTGTAACTTCCTAGTGAAGTAATAGACTAAACGAGTTACTTTTGATCAAATCGTTGAAGGAAAGATCATTTCTAAGCTTATTAACACTAATCGAGTGCATTTTGGTTCATACGATGCCCGTTGGCCCATTTGACCCACTATTACTTTCTCACGAAGTAACAAAGTAAACTGTAACTTCTTGGTGAAGTAATAGACTAACCAAGTTACGTTTGATCAAATCGTTGAAGGAAAGATCATTTCTAAGCTTATTAACACTAATCGAGTGCATTTTGGTTCGTACGATGGCCGTTGGCCCATTTGACACACTATTACTTTCTCACGAAGTAACAAAGTAAACGGTAACTTCCTGGTGAAGTAATAGACTAAACGAGTTACGTTTGATCAAATCGTTGAAGGAAAGATCATTTCTAAGCTTATTAACACTAATCGAGTGCATTTTGGTTCATACGATGCCCGTTGGCCCATTTGACCCACTATTACTTTCTCACGAAGTAACAAAGTCAACTGTAACTTCTTGGTGAAGTAATAGACTAACCAAGTTACGTTTGATCAAATCGTTGAAGGAAAGATCATTTCTAAGCTTATTAACACTAATCGAGTGCATTTTGGTTCGTACGATGCCCGTTGGCCCATTTGACCAACTATTACTTTCTCACAAAGTAACAAAGTAAACTGTAACTTCCTTGTTAAGTAATGGACTAAACGAGTTACGTTTGATCAAATCGTTGAATGAAAGATCATTTCTAAGCTTATTAACACTAATCGAGTGCACTTTGGTTCAAACGATGCCCGTTGGCCCATTTGACCCATATTACTTTCTCACGAAGTAACAAAGTAAACTGTAACTTCCTGGTGAAGTAATAGACTAAACGAGTTATGTTTGATCAAATCGTTGAAGGAAAGATCATTTCTAAGCTTATTAACACTAATCGAGTGCATTTTGGTTCATACAATGCCCGTCGGCCCATTTGACCCACTATTACTTTCTCACGAAGTAACAAAGTAAACGGTAACTTCCTGGTGAAGTAATAGACTAAACGAGTTACTTTTGCTCAAATAGTTGAAGGAAAGATCATTTCTAAGCTTATTAACACTAATCGAGTGCATTTTGGTTCGTACGATGCCCGTTGGCCCATTTGACCAACTATTACTTTCTCACGAAGTAACAAAGTAAACTGTAACTTCCTGGTGAAGTAATGGACTAAACGAGTTACGTTTGATCAAATCGTTGAATGAAAGATAATTTCTAAGCTTATTAACACTAATCGAGTGCATTTTGGTTCAAACGATGCCCGTTGGCCCATTTGACCCACTATTACTTTCTCACGAAGTAACAAAGTAAACTGTAACTTCCTGGTGAAGTAACAGACTAAACGAGTTATGTTTGATCAAATCGTTGAAGGATATATCATTTCTAAGCTTATTAACACTAATCGAGTGCATTTTGGTTCATACGATGCCCGTTGGCCCATTTGACCCACTTTTACTTTCTCACGAAGTAACAAAGCAAACTGTAACTTCCTAGTGGAGTAATAGACTAAACGAGTTACTTTTGATCAAATCGTTGAAGGAAAGATCATTTCTAAGCTTATTAACACTAATCGAGTGCATTTTGGTTCATACGATGCCCGTTGGCCCATTTGACCCACTATTACTTTCTCACGAAGTAACAAAGTAAACTGTAACTTCTTGGTGAAGTAATTGACTAACCAAGTTACGTTTGATCAAATCGTTGAAGGAAAGATCATTTCTAAGCTTATTAACACTAATCGAGTGCATTTTGGTTCGTACGATGGCCGTTGGCCCATTTGACCCACTATTACTTTCTCACGAAGTAACAAAGTAAACTGTAACTTCCTTGTGAAGTAATGGACTAAACGAGTTACGTTTGATCAAATCGTTGAATGAAAGATCATTTCTAAGCTTATTAACACTAATCGAGTGCATTTTGGTTCAAACGATGCCCGTTGGCCCATTTGACCCATATTACTTTCTCACGAAGTAACAAAGTAAACTGTAACTTCCTGGTGAAGTAATAGACTAAACGAGTTATGTTTGATCAAATCGTTGAAGGAAAGATCATTTCTAAGCTTATTAACACTAATCGAGTGCATTTTGGTTCATACAATGCCCGTCGGCCCATTTGACCCACTATTACTTTCTCACGAAGTAACAAAGTAAACGGTAACTTCCTGGTGAAGTAATAGACTAAACGAGTTACGTTTGCTCAAATAGTTGAAGGAAAGATCATTTCTAAGCTTATTAACACTAATCGAGTGCATTTTGGTTCATACAATACCCGTTGGCCAATTTGACCAACTATTACTTTCTCACGAAGTAACAAAGTAAACTATAACTTCCTGGTGAAGTAATAGACTAAACGAGTTACTTTTGATCAAATCATTGAAGGAAAAATCAATTCTAAGCTTATTAACACTAATCGAGTGCATTTTGGTTCATACGATGCCCGTTGGCCCATTTGACCCACTTTTAGTTTCTCACGAAGTAACAAAGCAAACTGTAACTTCCTAGTGAAGTAATAGACTATACGAGTTACTTTTGATCAAATCGTTGAAGGAAAGATCATTTCTAAGCTTATTAACACTAATCGAGTGCATTTTGGTTCATACGATGCCCGTTGGCCCATTTGACCCACTATTACTTTTCACGAAGTAACAAAGTAAACTGTAACTTCTTGGTGAAGTAATAGACTAACCACGTTACGTTTGATCAAATCGTTGAAGGAAAGATCATTTCTAAGCTAATTAACACTAATCGAGTGCATTTTGGTTCGTACGATGCCCGTTGGCCCATTTGACCAACTATTACTTTCTCACGAAGTAACAAATTAAACTGTAACTTCCTTGTGAAGTAATGGACTAAACGAGTTACGTTTGATCAAATCGTTGAATGAAAGATCATTTCTAAGCTTATTAACACTAATCGAGTGCATTTTGGTTCAAACGATGCCCGTTGGCCCATTTGACCCATATTACTTTCTCACGAAGTAACAAAGTAAACTTTAACTTCCTGGTGAAGTAATAGACTAAACGAGTTATGTTTGATCAAATCGTTGAAGGAATGATCATTTCTAAGCTTATTAACATTAATCAAGTGCATTTTGGTTCATACAATGCCCGTCGGCCCATTTGACCCACTATTACTTTCTCACGAAGTAACAAAGTAAACGGTAACTTCCTGGTGAAGTAATAGACTAAACGAGTTACGTTTGATCAAATAGTTGAAGGAAAGATCATTTCTAAGCTCATTAACACTAATCGAGTGCATTTTGGTTCGTACGATGCCCGTTGGCCCATTTGACCAACTATTACTTTCTCACGAAGTAACAAAGTAAACTGTAACTTCCTGGTGAAGTAATGGACTAAACGAGTTACGTTTGATCAAATCGTTGAATGAAAGATCATTTCTAAGCTTATTAACACTAATCGAGTGCATTTTGGTTCAAACGATGCCCGTTGGCCCATTTGACCCACTATTACTTTCTCACGAAGTAACAAAGTAAACTGTAACTTCCTGGTGAAGTAATAGACTAAACGAGTTATGTTTGATCAAATCGTTGAAGGAAAGATCATTTCTAAGCTTATTAACACTAATCGAGTGCATTTTGGTTCATACGATGCCCGTTGGCCCATTTGACCCACTTTTACTTTCTCACGAAGTAACAAAGCAAACTGTAACTTCCTAGTGAAGTAATAGACTAAACGAGTTACTTTTGATCAAATCGTTGAAGGAAAGATCATTTCTAAGCTTATTAACACTAATCGAGTGCATTTTGGTTCATACGATGCCCGTTGGCCCATTTGACCCACTATTACTTTCTCACGAAGTAACAAAGTAAACTGTAACTTCTTGGTGAAGTAATAGACTAACCAAGTTACCTTTGATCAAATCGTTGAAGGAAAGATCATTTCTAAGCTTATTAACACTAATCGAGTGCATTTTGGTTCGTACGATGGCCGTTGGCCCATTTGACACACTATTACTTTCTCACGAAGTAACAAAGTAAACGGTAACTTCCTGGTGAAGTAATAGACTAAACGAGTTATGTTTGATCAAATCGTTGAAGGAAAGATCATTTCTAAGCTTATTAACACTAATCGAGTGCATTTTGGTTCATACGATGCCCGTTGGCCCATTTGACCCACTATTACTTTCTCACGAAGTAACAAAGTCAACTGTAACTTCTTGGTGAAGTAATAGACTAACCAAGTTACGTTTGATCAAATCGTTGAAGGAAAGATCATTTCTAAGCTTATTAACACTAATCGAGTGCATTTTGGTTCGTACGATGCCCGTTGGCCCATTTGACCAACTATTACTTTCTCACGAAGTAACAAAGTAAACTGTAACTTCCTTGTGAAGTAATAGACTAAACGAGTTACGTTTGATCAAATCGTTGAATGAAAGATCATTTCTAAGCTTATTAACACTAATCGAGTGCATTTTGGTTCAAACGATGCCCGTTGGCCCATTTGACCCATATTACTTTCTCACGAAGTAACAAAGTAAACTGTAACTTCCTGGTGAAGTAATAGACTAAACGAGTTATGTTTGATCAAATCGTTGAAGGAAAGATCATTTCTAAGCTTATTAACACTAATCGAGTGCATTTTGGTTCGTACGATGGCCGTTGGCCCATTTGACCCACTATTACTTTCTCACGAAGTAACAAAGTAAACGGTAACTTCCTGGTGAAGTAATAGACTAAACGAGTTACGTTTGATCAAATCGTTGAAGGAAAGATCATTTCTAAGCTTATTAACACTAATCGAGTGCATTTTGGTTCATACGATGCCCGTCGGCCCATTTGACCCACTATTACTTTCTCACGAAGTAACAAAGTAAACGGTAACTTCCTGGTGAAGTAATAGACTAAACGAGTTACGTTTGCTCAAATAGTTGAAGGAAAGATCATTTCTAAGCTTATTAACACTAATCGAGTGCATTTTGGTTCATACAATGCCCGTTGGCCAATTTGACCAACTATTACTTTCTCACGAAGTAACAAAGTAAACTATAACTTCCTGGTGAAGTAATAGACTAAACGAGTTACTTTTGATCAAATCATTGAAGGAAAAATCAATTCTAAGCTTATTAACACTAATCGAGTGCATTTTGGTTCATACGATGCCCGTTGGCCCATTTGACCCACTTTTAGTTTCTCACGAAGTAACAAAGCAAACTGTAACTTCCTAGTGAAGTAATAGACTATACGAGTTACTTTTGATCAAATCGTTGAAGGAAAGATCATTTCTAAGCTTATTAACACTAATCGAGTGCATTTTGGTTCATACGATGCCCGTTGGCCCATTTGACCCACTATTACTTTTCACGAAGTAACAAAGTAAACTGTAACTTCTTGGTGAAGTAATAGACTAACCAAGTTACGTTTGATCAAATCGTTGAAGGAAAGATCATTTCTAAGCTTATTAACACTAATCGAGTGCATTTTGGTTCGTACGATGCCCGTTGGCCCATTTGACCAACTATTACTTTCTCACAAAGTAACAAAGTAAACTGTAACTTCCTGGTGAAGTAATAGACTAAACGAGTTACTTTTGCTCAAATAGTTGAAGGAAAGATCATTTCTAAGCTTATTAACACTAATCGAGTGCATTTTGGTTCGTACGATGCCCGTTGGCCCATTTGACCAACTATTACTTTCTCACGAAGTAACAAAGTAAACTGTAACTTCCTGGTGAAGTAATGGACTAAACGAGTTACGTTTGATCAAATCGTTGAATGAAAGATAATTTCTAAGCTTATTAACACTAATCGAGTGCATTTTGGTTCAAACGATGCCCGTTGGCCCATTTGACCCACTATTACTTTCTCACGAAGTAACAAAGTAAACTGTAACTTCCTGGTGAAGTAACAGACTAAACGAGTTATGTTTGATCAAATCGTTGAAGGATATATCATTTCTAAGCTTATTAACACTAATCGAGTGCATTTTGGTTCATACGATGCCCGTTGGCCCATTTGACCCACTTTTACTTTCTCACGAAGTAACAAAGCAAACTGTAACTTCCTAGTGGAGTAATAGACTAAACGAGTTACTTTTGATCAAATCGTTGAAGGAAAGATCATTTCTAAGCTTATTAACACTAATCGAGTGCATTTTGGTTCATACGATGCCCGTTGGCCCATTTGACCCACTATTACTTTCTCACGAAGTAACAAAGTAAACTGTAACTTCTTGGTGAAGTAATAGACTAACCAAGTTACGTTTGATCAAATCGTTGAAGGAAAGATCATTTCTAAGCTTATTAACACTAATCGAGTGCATTTTGGTTCGTACGATGCCCGTTGGCCCATTTGACCAACTATTACTTTCTCACGAAGTAACAAAGTAAACTGTAACTTCCTTGTGAAGTAATGGACTAAACGAGTTACGTTTGATCAAATCGTTGAATGAAAGATCATTTCTAAGTTTATTAACACTAATCGAGTGCATTTTGGTTCAAACGATGCCCGTTGGCCCATTTGACCCATATTACTTTCTCACGAAGTAACAAAGTAAACTGTAACTTCCTGGTGAAGTAATAGACTAAACGAGTTATGTTTGATCAAATCGTTGAAGGAAAGATCATTTCTAAGCTTATTAACACTAATCGAGTGCATTTTGGTTCATACAATGCCCGTCGGCCCATTTGACCCACTATTACTTTCTCACGAAGTAACAAAGTAAACGGTAACTTCCTGGTGAAGTAATAGACTAAACGAGTTACGTTTGATCAAATAGTTGAAGGAAAGATCATTTCTAAGCTCATTAACACTAATCGAGTGCATTTTGGTTCGTACGATGCCCGTTGGCCCATTTGACCAACTATTACTTTCTCACGAAGTAACAAAGTAAACTGTAACTTCCTGGTGAAGTAATGGACTAAACGAGTTACGTTTGATCAAATCGTTGAATGAAAGATCATTTCTAAGCTTATTAACACTAATCGAGTGCATTTTGGTTCAAACGATGCCCGTTGGCCCATTTGACCCACTATTACTTTCTCACGAAGTAACAAAGTAAACTATAACTTCCTGGTGAAGTAATAGACTAAACGAGTTATGTTTGATCAAATCGTTGAAGGAAATATCATTTCTAAGCTTATTAACACTAATCGAGTGCATTTTGGTTCATACGATGCCCGTTGGCCCATTTGACCCACTATTACTTTTCACGAAGTAACAAAGTAAACTGTAACTTCTTGGTGAAGTAATAGACTAACCAAGTTACGTTTGATCAAATCGTTGAAGGAAATATCATTTCTAAGCTTATTAACACTAATCGAGTGCATTTTGGTTCGTACGATGCCCGTTGGCCCATTTGACCAACTATTACTTTCTCACAAAGTAACAAAGTAAACTGTAACTTCCTTGTGAAGTAATGGACTAAACGAGTTACGTTTGATCAAATCGTTGAATGAAAGATCATTTCTAAGCTTATTAACACTAATCGAGTGCATTTTGGTTCAAACGATGCCCGTTGGCCCATGTGACCCATATTACTTTCTCACGAAGTAACAAAGTAAACTGTAACTTCCTGGTGAAGTAATAGACTAAACGAGTTATGTTTGATCAAATCGTTGAAGGAAAGATCATTTCTAAGCTTATTAACACTAATCGAGTGCATTTTGGTTCATACAATGCCCGTCGGCCCATTTGACCCACTATTACTTTCTCACGAAGTAACAAAGTAAACGGTAACTTCCTGGTGAAGTAATAGACTAAACGAGTTACTTTTGCTCAAATAGTTGAAGGAAATATCATTTCTAAGCTTATTAACACTAATCGAGTGCATTTTGGTTCGTACGATGCCCGTTGGCCCATTTGACCAACTATTACTTTCTCACGAAGTAACAAAGTAAAATGTAACTTCCTGGTGAAGTAATGGACTAAACGAGTTACGTTTGATCAAATCGTTGAATGAAAGATCATTTCTAAGCTTATTAACACTAATCGAGTGCATTTTGGTTCAAACGATGCCCGTTGGCCCATTTGACCCACTATTACTTTCTCACGAAGTAACAAAGTAAACTATAACTTCCTGGTGAAGTAATAGACTAAACGAGTTATGTTTGATCAAATCGTTGAAGGAAATATCATTTCTAAGCTTATTAACACTAATCGAGTGCATTTTGGTTCATACGATGCCCGTTGGCCCATTTGACCCACTATTACTTTTCACGAAGTAACAAAGTAAACTGTAACTTCTTGGTGAAGTAATAGACTAACCAAGTTACGTTTGATCAAATCGTTGAAGGAAAGATCATTTCTAAGCTTATTAACACTAATCGAGTGCATTTTGGTTCGTACGATGCCCGTTGGCCCATTTGACCAACTATTACTTTCTCACAAAGTAACAAAGTAAACTGTAACTTCCTTGTGAAGTAATGGACTAAACGAGTTACGTTTGATCAAATCGTTGAATGAAAGATCATTTCTAAGCTTATTAACACTAATCGAGTGCATTTTGGTTCAAACGATGCCCGTTGGCCCATTTGACCCATATTACTTTCTCACGAAGTAACAAAGTAAACTGTAACTTCCTGGTGAAGTAATAGACTAAACGAGTTATGTTTGATCAAATCGTTGAAGGAAAGATCATTTCTAAGCTTATTAACACTAATCGAGTGCATTTTGGTTCATACGATGCCCGTCGGCCCATTTGACCCACTATTACTTTCTCACGAAGTAACAAAGTAAACGGTAACTTCCTGGTGAAGTAATAGACTAAACGAGTTACGTTTGATCAAATAGTTGAAGGAAAGATCATTTCTAAGCTCATTAACACTAATCGAGTGCATTTTGGTTCGTACGATGCCCGTTGGCCCATTTGACCAACTATTACTTTCTCACGAAGTAACAAAGTAAACTGTAACTTCCTGGTGAAGTAATGGACTAAACGAGTTACGTTTGATCAAATCGTTGAATGAAAGATCATTTCTAAGCTTATTAACACTAATCGAGTGCATTTTGGTTCAAACGATGCCCGTTGGCCCATTTGACCCACTATTACTTTCTCACGAAGTAACAAAGTAAACTATAACTTCCTGGTGAAGTAATAGACTAAACGAGTTATGTTTGATCAAATCGTTGAAGGAAATATCATTTCTAAGCTTATTAACACTAATCGAGTGCATTTTGGTTCATACGATGCCCGTTGGCCCATTTGACCCACTATTACTTTTCACGAAGTAACAAAGTAAACTGTAACTTCTTGGTGAAGTAATAGACTAACCAAGTTACGTTTGATCAAATCGTTGAAGGAAAGATCATTTCTAAGCTTATTAACACTAATCGAGTGCATTTTGGTTCGTACGATGCCCGTTGGCCCATTTGACCAACTATTACTTTCTCACAAAGTAACAAAGTAAACTGTAACTTCCTTGTGAAGTAATGGACTAAACGAGTTACGTTTGATCAAATCGTTGAATGAAAGATCATTTCTAAGCTTATTAACACTAATCGAGTGCATTTTGGTTCAAACGATGCCCGTTGGCCCATTTGACCCATATTACTTTCTCACGAAGTAACAAAGTAAACTGTAACTTCCTGGTGAAGTAATAGACTAAACGAGTTATGTTTGATCAAATCGTTGAAGGAAAGATCATTTCTAAGCTTATTAACACTAATCGAGTGCATTTTGGTTCATACAATGCCCGTCGGCCCATTTGACCCACTATTACTTTCTCACGAAGTAACAAAGTAAACGGTAACTTCCTGGTGAAGTAATAGACTAAACGAGTTACTTTTGCTCAAATAGTTGAAGGAAAGATCATTTCTAAGCTTATTAACACTAATCGAGTGCATTTTGGTTCGTACGATGCCCGTTGGCCCATTTGACCAACTATTACTTTCTCACGAAGTAACAAAGTAAAATGTAACTTCCTGGTGAAGTAATGGACTAAACGAGTTACGTTTGATCAAATCGTTGAATGAAAGATAATTTCTAAGCTTATTAACACTAATCGAGTGCATTTTGGTTCAAACGATGCCCGTTGGCCCATTTGACCCACTATTACTTTCTCACGAAGTAACAAAGTAAACTGTAACTTCCTGGTGAAGTAACAGACTAAACGAGTTATGTTTGATCAAATCGTTGAAGGATATATCATTTCTAAGCTTATTAACACTAATCGAGTGCATTTTGGTTCATACGATGCCCGTTGGCCCATTTGACCCACTTTTACTTTCTCACGAAGTAACAAAGCAAACTGTAACTTCCTAGTGGAGTAATAGACTAAACGAGTTACTTTTGATCAAATCGTTGAAGGAAAGATCATTTCTAAGCTTATTAACACTAATCGAGTGCATTTTGGTTCATACGATGCCCGTTGGCCCATTTGACCCACTATTACTTTCTCACGAAGTAACAAAGTAAACTGTAACTTCTTGGTGAAGTAATAGACTAACCAAGTTACGTTTGATCAAATCGTTGAAGGAAAGATCATTTCTAAGCTTATTAACACTAATCGAGTGCATTTTGGTTCGTACGATGCCCGTTGGCCCATTTGACCAACTATTACTTTCTCACGAAGTAACAAAGTAAACTGTAACTTCCTTGTGAAGTAATGGACTAAACGAGTTACGTTTGATCAAATCGTTGAATGAAAGATCATTTCTAAGCTTATTAACACTAATCGAGTGCATTTTGGTTCAAACGATGCCCGTTGGCCCATTTGACCCATATTTCTTTCTCACGAAGTAACAAAGTAAACTGTAACTTCCTGGTGAAGTAATAGACTAAACGAGTTATGTTTGATCAAATCGTTGAAGGAAAGATCATTTCTAAGCTTATTAACACTAATCGAGTGCATTTTGGTTCATACAATGCCCGTCGGCCCATTTGACCCACTATTACTTTCTCACGAAGTAACAAAGTAAACGGTAACTTCCTGGTGAAGTAATAGACTAAACGAGTTACGTTTGATCAAATAGTTGAAGGAAAGATCATTTCTAAGCTCATTAACACTAATCGAGTGCATTTTGGTTCGTACGATGCCCGTTGGCCCATTTGACCAACTATTACTTTCTCACGAAGTAACAAAGTAAACTGTAACTTCCTGGTGAAGTAATGGACTAAACGAGTTACGTTTGATCAAAACGTTGAATGAAAGATCATTTCTAAGCTTATTAACACTAATCGAGTGCATTTTGGTTCAAACGATGCCCGTTGGCCCATTTGACCCACTATTACTTTCTCACGAAGTAACAAAGTAAACTATAACTTCCTGGTGAAGTAATAGACTAAACGAGTTATGTTTGATCAAATCGTTGAAGGAAATATCATTTCTAAGCTTATTAACACTAATCGAGTGCATTTTGGTTCAAACGATGCCCGTTGGCCCATTTGACCCACTATTACTTTCTCACGAAGTAACAAAGCAAACTGTAACTTCCTAGTGAAATAATAGACTAAACGAGTTAATTTTGATCAAATCGTTGAAGGAAAGATCATTTCTAAGCTTATTAACACTAATCGAGTGCATTTTGGTTCATACGATGCCCGTTGGCCCATTTGACCCACTATTACTTTCTCACGAAGTAACAAAGTCAAATGTAACTTCTTGGTGAAGTAATAGACTAACCAAGTTACGTTTGATCAAATCGTTGAAGGAAAGATCATTTCTAAGCTTATTAACACTAATCGAGTGCATTTTGGTTCGTACGATGCCCGTTGGCCTATTTGACCAACTATTACTTTCTCACAAAGTAACAAAGTAAACTGTAACTTCCTTGTGAAGTAATGGACTAAACGAGTTACGTTTGATCAAATCGTTGAATGAAAGATCATTTCTAAGCTTATTAACACTAATCGAGTGCATTTTGGTTCAAACGATGCCCGTTGGCCCATTTGACCCATATTACTTTCTCACGAAGTAACAAAGTAAACTGTAACTTCCTGGTGAAGTAATAGACTAAACGAGTTATTTTTGATCAAATCGTTGAAGGAAAGATCATTTCTAAGCTTATTAACACTAATCGAGTGCATTTTGGTTCATACAATGCCCGTCGGCCCATTTGACCCACTATTACTTTCTCACGAAGTAACAAAGTAAACGGTAACTTCCTGGTGAAGTAATAGACTAAACGAGTTACGTTTGCTCAAATAGTTGAAGGAAAGATCATTTCTAAGCTTATTAACACTAATCGAGTGCATTTTGGTTCGTACGATGCCCGTTGGCCCATTTGACCAACTATTACTTTCTCACGAAGTAACAAAGTAAACTGTAACTTCCTGGTGAAGTAATGGACTAAACGAGTTACGTTTGATCAAATCGTTGAATGAAAGATAATTTCTAAGCTTATTAACACTAATCGAGTGCATTTTGGTTCAAACGATGCCCGTTGGCCCATTTGACCCACTATTACTTTCTCACGAAGTAACAAAGTAAACTGTAACTTCCTGGTGAAGTAACAGACTAAACGAGTTATGTTTGATCAAATCGTTGAAGGAAATATCATTTCTAAGCTTATTTACACTAATCGAGTGCATTTTGGTTCGTACGATGCCCGTTGGCCCATTTGACCCACTATTACTTTCTCACGAAGTAACAAAGTAAACTGTAACTTCCTGGTGAAGTAATAGACTAAACGAGTTACGTTTGATCAAATCATTGAAGGAAAGATCATTTCTAAGCTTATGAACACTAATCGAGTGCATTTTGGTTCATACAATGCCCGTTGGCCAATTTGACCAACTATTACTTTCTCACGAAGTAACAAAGTAAACTATAACTTCATGGTGAAGTAATAGACTAAACGAGTTACGTTTGATCAAATCATTGAAGGAAAAATCAATTCTAAGCTTATTAACACTAATCGAGTGCATTTTGGTTCATACGATGCCCGTTGGCCCATTTGACCCACTTTTACTTTCTCACGAAGTAACAAAGCAAACTGTAACTTCCTAGTGGAGTAATAGACTAAACGAGTTACTTTTGATCAAATCGTTGAAGGAAAGATCATTTCTAAGCTTATCAACACTAATCGAGTGCATTTTGGTTCATACGATGCCCGTTGGCCCATTTGACCCACTATTACTTTCTCACGAAGTAACAAAGTAAACTGTAACTTCTTGGTGAAGTAATAGACTAACCAAGTTACGTTTGATCAAATCGTTGAAGGAAAGATCATTTCTAAGCTTATTAACACTAATCGAGTGCATTTTGGTTCGTACGATGCCCGTTGGCCCATTTGACCAACTATTACTTTCTCACGAAGTAACAAAGTAAACTGTAACTTCCTTGTGAAGTAATGGACTAAACGAGTTACGTTTGATCAAATCATTGAATGAAAGATCATTTCTAAGCTTATTAACACTAATCGAGTGCATTTTGGTTCAAACGATGCCCGTTGGCCCATTTGACCCATATTACTTTCTCACGAAGTAACAAAGTAAACTGTAACTTCCTGGTGAAGTAATAGACTAAACGAGTTATGTTTGATCAAATCGTTGAAGGAAATATCATTTCTAAGCTTATTAACACTAATCGAGTGCATTTTGGTTCATACAATGCCCATCGGCCCATTTGACCCACTATTACTTTCTCACGAAGTAACAAAGTAAACGGTAACTTCCTGGTGAAGTAATAGACTAAACGAGTTACGTTTGATCAAATAGTTGAAGGAAAGATCATTTCTAAGCTCATTAACACTAATCGAGTGCATTTTGGTTCGTACGATGCCCGTTGGCCCATTTGACCAACTATTACTTTCTCACGAAGTAACAAAGTAAACTGTAACTTCCTGGTGAAGTAATGGACTAAACGAGTTACGTTTGATCAAATCGTTGAATGAAAGATCATTTCTAAGCTTATTAACACTAATCGAGTGCATTTTGGTTCAAACGATGCCCGTTGGCCCATTTGACCCACTATTACTTTCTCACGAAGTAACAAAGTAAACTATAACTTCCTGGTGAAGTAATAGACTAAACGAGTTATGTTAGATCAAATCGTTGAAGGAAATATCATTTCTAAGCTTATTAACACTAATCGAGTGCATTTTGGTTCAAACGATGCCCGTTGGCCCATTTGACCCACTATTACTTTCTCACGAAGTAACAAAGCAAACTGTAACTTCCTAGTGAAGTAATAGACTAAACGAGTTGCTTTTGATCAAATCGTTGAAGGAAAGATCATTTCTAAGCTTATTAACACTAATCGAGTGCATTTTGGTTCATACGATGCCCGTTGGCCCATTTGACCCACTATTACTTTCTCACGAAGTAACAAAGTAAACGGTAACTTCCTGGTGAAGTAATTGACTAGACGAGTTACGTTTGATCAAATCGTTGAAGGAAAGATCATTTCTAAGCTTATTAACACTAATCGAGTGCATTTTGGTTCATACGATGCCCGTTGGCCCATTTGACCCACTATTACTTTCTCACGAAGTAACAAAGTCAAATGTAACTTCTTGGTGAAGTAATAGACTAACCAAGTTACGTTTGATCAAATTGTTGAAGGAAATATCATTTCTAAGCTTATTAACACTAATCGAGTGCATTTTGGTTCGTACGATGCCCGTTGGCCCATTTGACCAACTATTACTTTCTCACGAAGTAACAAAGTAAACTGTAACTTCCTTGTGAAGTAATGGACTAAACGAGTTACGTTTGATCAAATCGTTGAATGAAAGATCATTTCTAAGCTTATTAACACTAATCGAGTGCATTTTGGTTCAAACGATGCCCGTTGGCCCATTTGACCCATATTACTTTCTCACGAAGTAACAAAGTAAACTGTAACTTCCTGGTGAAGTAATAGACTAAACGAGTTATGTTTGATCAAATCGTTGAAGGAAAGATCATTTCTAAGCTTATTAACACTAATCGAGTGCATTTTGGTTCATACGATGCCCGTCGGCCCATTTGACCCACTATTACTTTCTCACGAAGTAACAAAGTAAACGGTAACTTCCTGGTGAAGTAATAGACTAAACGAGTTACGTTTGATCAAATAGTTGAAGGAAAGATCATTTCTAAGCTTATTAACACTAATCCAGTGCATTTTGGTTCGTACAATGCCCGTTGGCCCATTTGACCAACTATTACTTTCTCACGAAGTAACAAAGTAAACTGTAACTTCCTGGTGAAGTAATGGACTAAACGAGTTACGTTTGATCAAATCGTTGAATGAAAGATCATTTCTAAGCTTATTAACACTAATCGAGTGCATTTTGGTTCAAACGATGCCCGTTGGCCCATTTGACCCACTATTACTTTCTCACGAAGTAACAAAGTAAACTGTAACTTCCTGGTGAAGTAATAGACTAAACGAGTTATGTTTGATCAAATCGTTGAAGGAAATATCATTTCTAAGCTTATTAACACTAATCGAGTGCATTTTGGTTCGTACGATGGCCGTTGGCCCATTTGACCCACTATTACTTTCTCACGAAGTAACAAAGTAAACGGTAACTTCCTGGTGAAGTAATTGACTAAACGAGTTACGTTTGATCAAATCGTTGAAGGAAAGATCATTTCTAAGCTTATTAACACTAATCGAGTGCATTTTGGTTCATACGATGCCCGTTGGCCCATTTGACCCACTATTACTTTCTCACGAAGTAACAAAGTCAAATGTAACTTCTTGGTGAAGTAATAGACTAACCAAGTTACGTTTGATCAAATTGTTGAAGGAAATATCATTTCTAAGCTTATTAACACTAATCGAGTGCATTTTGGTTCGTACGATGCCCGTTGGCCCATTTGACCAACTATTACTTTCTCACGAAGTAACAAAGTAAACTGTAACTTCCTTGTGAAGTAATGGACTAAACGAGTTACGTTTGATCAAATCGTTGAATGAAAGATCATTTCTAAGCTTATTAACACTAATCGAGTGCATTTTGGTTCAAACGATGCCCGTTGGCCCATTTGACCCATATTACTTTCTCACGAAGTAACAAAGTAAACTGTAACTTCCTGGTGAAGTAATAGACTAAACGAGTTATGTTTGATCAAATCGTTGAAGGAAAGATCATTTCTAAGCTTATTAACACTAATCGAGTGCATTTTGGTTCATACGATGCCCGTCGGCCCATTTGACCCACTATTACTTTCTCACGAAGTAACAAAGTAAACGGTAACTTCCTGGTGAAGTAATAGACTAAACGAGTTACGTTTGATCAAATAGTTGAAGGAAAGATCATTTCTAAGCTTATTAACACTAATCCAGTGCATTTTGGTTCGTACGATGCCCGTTAGCCCATTTGACCAACTATTACTTTCTCACGAAGTAACAAAGTAAACTGTAACTTCCTGGTGAAGTAATGGACTAAACGAGTTACGTTTGATCAAATCGTTGAATGAAAGATCATTTCTAAGCTTATTAACACTAATCGAGTGCATTTTGGTTCAAACGATGCCCGTTGGCCCATTTGACCCACTATTACTTTCTCACGAAGTAACAAAGTAAACTGTAACTTCCTGGTGAAGTAATAGACTAAACGAGTTATGTTTGATCAAATCGTTGAAGGAAATATCATTTCTAAGCTTCTTAACACTAATCGAGTGCATTTTGGTTCGTACGATGGCCGTTGGCCCATTTGACCCACTATTACTTTCTCACGAAGTAACAAAGTAAACTGTAACTTCCTGGTGAAGTAATAGACTAAACGAGTTACGTTTGATCAAATCATTGAAGGAAAGATCATTTCTAAGCTTATGAACACTAATCGAGTGCATTTTGGTTCATACGATGCCCGTTGGCCCATTTGACCCACTATTACTTTCTAACGAAGTAACAAAGTCAACTGTAACTTCTTGGTGAAGTAATAGACTAAACGAGTTACGTTTGATCAAATAGTTGAAGGAAAGATCATTTCTAAGCTTATTAACACTAATCCAGTGCATTTTGGTTCGTACAATGCCCGTTGGCCCATTTGACCAACTATTACTTTCTCACGAAGTAACAAAGTAAACTGTAACTTCCTGGTGAAGTAATGGACTAAACGAGTTACGTTTGATCAAATCGTTGAATGAAAGATCATTTCTAAGCTTATTAACACTAATCGAGTGCATTTTGGTTCAAACGATGCCCGTTGGCCCATTTGACCCACTATTACTTTCTCACGAAGTAACAAAGTAAACTGTAACTTCCTGGTGAAGTAATAGACTAAACGAGTTATGTTTGATCAAATCGTTGAAGGAAATATCATTTCTAAGCCTATTAACACTAATCGAGTGCATTTTGGTTCGTACGATGGCCGTTGGCCCATTTGACCCACTATTACTTTCTCACGAAGTAACAAAGTAAACGGTAACTTCCTGGTGAAGTAATTGACTAAACGAGTTACGTTTGATCAAATCGTTGAAGGAAAGATCATTTCTAAGCTTATTAACGCTAATCGAGTGCATTTTGGTTCATACGATGCCCGTTGGCCCATTTGACCCACTATTACTTTCTCACGAAGTAACAAAGTATACTGTAACTTCCTGGTGAAGTAATAGACTAAACGAGTTATGTTTGATCAAATCGTTGAAGGAAATATCATTTCTAAGCTTCTTAACACTAATCGAGTGCATTTTGGTTCGTACGATGGCCGTTGGCCCATTTGACCCACTATTACTTTCTCACGAAGTAACAAAGTAAACTGTAACTTCCTGGTGAAGTAATAGACTAAACGAGTTACGTTTGATCAAATCATTGAAGGAAAGATCATTTCTAAGCTTATGAACACTAATCGAGTGCATTTTGGTTCATACGATGCCCGTTGGCCCATTTGACCCACTATTACTTTCTAACGAAGTAACAAAGTCAACTGTAACTTCTTGGTGAAGTAATAGACTAATTAAGTTACGTTTGATCAAATCGTTGAAGGAAAGATCATTTCTAAGCTTATTAACACTAATCGAGTGCATTTTGGTTCGTACGATGCCCGCTGGCCCATTTGACCAACTATTACTTTCTCACGAAGTAACAAAGTAAACTGTAACTTCCTGGTGAAGTAATGGACTAAACGAGTTACGTTTGATCAAATCGTTGAATGAAAGATCATTTCTAAGCTTATTAACACTAATCGAGTGCATTTTGGTTCAAACGATGCCCGTTGGCCCATTTGACCCACTATTACTTTCTCACGAAGTAACAAAGTAAACTATAACTTCCTGGTGAAGTAATAGACTAAACGAGTTATGTTAGATCAAATCGTTGAAGGAAATATCATTTCTAAGCTTATTAACACTAATCGAGTGCATTTTGGTTCAAACGATGCCCGTTGGCCCATTTGACCCACTATTACTTTCTCACGAAGTAACAAAGCAAACTGTAACTTCCTAGTGAAGTAATAGACTAAACGAGTTGCTTTTGATCAAATCGTTGAAGGAAAGATCATTTCTAAGCTTATTAACACTAATCGAGTGCATTTTGGTTCTTACGATGCCCGTTGGCCCATTTGACCCACTATTACTTTCTCACGAAGTAACAAAGTAAACGGTAACTTCCTGGTGAAGTAATACACTAAACGAGTTACGTTTGATCAAATCGTTGAAGGAAAGATCATTTCTAAGCTTATTAACACTAATCGAGTGCATTTTGGTTCATACGATGCCCGTTGGCCCATTTGACCCACTATTACTTTCTCACGAAGTAACAAAGTCAAATGTAACTTCTTGGTGAAGTAATAGACTAACCAAGTTACGTTTGATCAAATTGTTCAAGGAAAGATCATTTCTAAGCTTATTAACACTAATCGAGTGCATTTTGGTTCGTACGATGCCCGTTGGCCCATTTGACCAACTATTACTTTCTCACGAAGTAACAAAGTAAACTGTAACTTCCTGGTGAAGTAACAGACTAAACGAGTTACGTTTGATCAAATAGTTGAAGGAAAGATCATTTCTAAGCTTATTAACACTAATCGAGTGCATTTTGGTTCATACGATGCCCGTTGGCCCATTTGACCCACTATTACTTTCTCACGAAGTAACAAAGTCAAATGTAACTTCTTGGTGAAGTAATAGACTAACCAAGTTACGTTTGATCAAATTGTTGAAGGAAATATCATTTCTAAGCTTATTAACACTAATCGAGTGCATTTTGGTTCGTACGATGCCCGTTGGCCCATTTGACCAACTATTACTTTCTCACGAAGTAACAAAGTAAACTGTAACTTCCTTGTGAAGTAATGGACTAAACGAGTTACGTTTGATCAAATCGTTGAATGAAAGATCATTTCTAAGCTTATTAACACTAATCGAGTGCATTTTGGTTCAAACGATGCCCGTTGGCCCATTTGACCCATATTACTTTCTCACGAAGTAACAAAGTAAACTGTAACTTCCTGGTGAAGTAATAGACTAAACGAGTTACGTTTGATCAAATCATTGAAGGAAAGATCATTTCTAAGCTTATGAACACTAATCGAGTGCATTTTGGTTCATACGATGCCCGTTGGCCCATTTGACCCACTATTACTTTCTAACGAAGTAACAAAGTCAACTGTAACTTCTTGGTGAAGTAATAGACTAATTAAGTTACGTTTGATCAAATCGTTGAAGGAAAGATCATTTCTAAGCTTATTAACACTAATCGAGTGCATTTTGGTTCGTACGATGCCCGCTGGCCCATTTGACCAACTATTACTTTCTCACGAAGTAACAAAGTAAACTGTAACTTCCTGGTGAAGTAATGGACTAAACGAGTTACGTTTGATCAAATCGTTGAATGAAAGATCATTTCTAAGCTTATTAACACTAATCGAGTGCATTTTGGTTCAAACGATGCCCGTTGGCCCATTTGACCCACTATTACTTTCTCACGAAGTAACAAAGTAAACTATAACTTCCTGGTGAAGTAATAGACTAAACGAGTTATGTTAGATCAAATCGTTGAAGGAAATATCATTTCTAAGCTTATTAACACTAATCGAGTGCATTTTGGTTCAAACGATGCCCGTTGGCCCATTTGACCCACTATTACTTTCTCACGAAGTAACAAAGCAAACTGTAACTTCCTAGTGAAGTAATAGACTAAACGAGTTGCTTTTGATCAAATCGTTGAAGGAAAGATCATTTCTAAGCTTATTAACACTAATCGAGTGCATTTTGGTTCTTACGATGCCCGTTGGCCCATTTGACCCACTATTACTTTCTCACGAAGTAACAAAGTAAACGGTAACTTCCTGGTGAAGTAATACACTAAACGAGTTACGTTTGATCAAATCGTTGAAGGAAAGATCATTTCTAAGCTTATTAACACTAATCGAGTGCATTTTGGTTCATACGATGCCCGTTGGCCCATTTGACCCACTATTACTTTCTCACGAAGTAACAAAGTCAAATGTAACTTCTTGGTGAAGTAATAGACTAACCAAGTTACGTTTGATCAAATTGTTCAAGGAAAGATCATTTCTAAGCTTATTAACACTAATCGAGTGCATTTTGGTTCGTACGATGCCCGTTGGCCCATTTGACCAACTATTACTTTCTCACGAAGTAACAAAGTAAACTGTAACTTCCTGGTGAAGTAACAGACTAAACGAGTTACGTTTGATCAAATAGTTGAAGGAAAGATCATTTCTAAGCTTATTAACACTAATCGAGTGCATTTTGGTTCATACGATGCCCGTTGGCCCATTTGACCCACTATTACTTTCTCACGAAGTAACAAAGTCAAATGTAACTTCTTGGTGAAGTAATAGACTAACCAAGTTACGTTTGATCAAATTGTTGAAGGAAATATCATTTCTAAGCTTATTAACACTAATCGAGTGCATTTTGGTTCGTACGATGCCCGTTGGCCCATTTGACCAACTATTACTTTCTCACGAAGTAACAAAGTAAACTGTAACTTCCTTGTGAAGTAATGGACTAAACGAGTTACGTTTGATCAAATCGTTGAATGAAAGATCATTTCTAAGCTTATTAACACTAATCGAGTGCATTTTGGTTCAAACGATGCCCGTTGGCCCATTTGACCCATATTACTTTCTCACGAAGTAACAAAGTAAACTGTAACTTCCTGGTGAAGTAATAGACTAAACGAGTTATGTTTGATCAAATCGTTGAAGGAAAGATCATTTCTAAGCTTATTAACACTAATCGAGTGCATTTTGGTTCATACGATGCCCGTCGGCCCATTTGACCCACTATTACTTTCTCACGAAGTAACAAAGTAAACGGTAACTTCCTGGTGAAGTAATAGACTAAACGAGTTACGTTTGATCAAATAGTTGAAGGAAAGATCATTTCTAAGCTTATTAACACTAATCGAGTGCATTTTGGTTCGTACGATGCCCGTTGGCCCATTTGACCAACTATTACTTTCTCACGAAGTAACAAAGTAAACTGTAACTTCCTGGTGAAGTAATAGACTAAACGAGTTATGTTTGATCAAATCGTTGAAGGAAATATCATTTCTAAGCTTATTAACACTAATCGAGTGCATTTTGGTTCGTACGATGGCCGTTGGCCCATTTGACCCACTATTACATTCTCACGAAGTAACAAAGTAAACGGTAACTTCCTGGTGAAGTAATTGACTAAACGAGTTACGTTTGATCAAATCGTTGAAGGAAAGATCATTTCTAAGCTTATTAACACTAATCGAGTGCATTTTGGTTCATACGATGCCCGTTGGCCCATTTGACCCACTATTACTTTCTCACGAAGTAACAAAGTCAAATGTAACTTCTTGGTGAAGTAATAGACTAACCAAGTTACGTTTGATCAAATTGTTGAAGGAAATATCATTTCTAAGCTTATTAACGCTAATCGAGTGCATTTTGGTTCGTACGATGCCCGTTGGCCCATTTGACCAACTATTACTTTCTCACGAAGTAACAAAGTAAACTGTAACTTCCTTGTGAAGTAATGGACTAAACGAGTTACGTTTGATCAAATCGTTGAATGAAAGATCATTTCTAAGCTTATTAACACTAATCGAGTGCATTTTGGTTCAAACGATGCCCGTTGGCCCATTTGACCCATATTACTTTCTCACGAAGTAACAAAGTAAACTGTAACTTCCTGGTGAAGTAATAGACTAAACGAGTTATGTTTGATCAAATCGTTGAAGGAAAGATCATTTCTAAGCTTATTAACACTAATCGAGTGCATTTTGGTTCATACGATGCCCGTCGGCCCATTTGACCCACTATTACTTTCTCACGAAGTAACAAAGTAAACGGTAACTTCCTGGTGAAGTAATAGACTAAACGAGTTACGTTTGATCAAATAGTTGAAGGAAAGATCATTTCTAAGCTTATTAACACTAATCCAGTGCATTTTGGTTCGTACGATGCCCATTGGCCCATTTGACCAACTATTACTTTCTCACGAAGTAACAAAGTAAACTGTAACTTCCTGGTGAAGTAATGGACTAAACTAGTTACGTTTGATCAAATCGTTGAATGAAAGATCATTTCTAAGCTTATTAACACTAATCGAGTGCATTTTGGTTCAAACGATGCCCGTTGGCCCATTTGACCCACTATTACTTTCTCACGAAGTAACAAAGTAAACTGTAACTTCCTGGTGAAGTAATAGACTAAACGAGTTATGTTTGATCAAATCGTTGAAGGAAATATCATTTCTAAGCTTATTAACACTAATCGAGTGCATTTTGGTTCGTACGATGGCCGTTGGCCCATTTGACCCACTATTACTTTCTCACGAAGTAACAAAGTAAACTGTAACTTCCTGGTGAAGTAATAGACTAAACGAGTTACGTTTGATCAAATCATTGAAGGAAAGATCATTTCTAAGCTTATGAACACTAATCGAGTGCATTTTGGTTCATACGATGCCCGTTGGCCCATTTGACCCACTATTACTTTCTAACGAAGTAACAAAGTCAACTGTAACTTCTTGGTGAAGTAATAGACTAATTAAGTTACGTTTGATCAAATCGTTGAAGGAAAGATCATTTCTAAGCTTATTAACACTAATCGAGTGCATTTTGGTTCGTACGATGCCCGTTGGCCCATTTGACCCACTATTACTTTCTCACGAAGTAACAAAGTAAACTATAACTTCCTGGTGAAGTAATAGACTAAACGAGTTATGTTAGATCAAATCGTTGAAGGAAATATCATTTCTAAGCTTATTAACACTAATCGAGTGCATTTTGGTTCAAACGATGCCCGTTGGCCCATTTGACCCACTATTACTTTCTCACGAAGTAACAAAGCAAACTGTAACTTCCTAGTGAAGTAATAGACTAAACGAGTTGCTTTTGATCAAATCGTTGAAGGAAAGATCATTTCTAAGCTTATTAACACTAATCGAGTGCATTTTGGTTCTTACGATGCCCGTTGGCCCATTTGACCCACTATTACTTTCTCACGAAGTAACAAAGTAAACGGTAACTTCCTGGTGAAGTAATAGACTAAACGAGTTACGTTTGATCAAATCGTTGAAGGAAAGATCATTTCTAAGCTTATTAACACTAATCGAGTGCATTTTGGTTCATACGATGCCCGTTGGCCCATTTGACCCACTATTACTTTCTCACGAAGTAACAAAGTCAAATGTAACTTCTTGGTGAAGTAATAGACTAACCAAGTTACGTTTGATCAAATTGTTGAAGGAAAGATCATTTCTAAGCTTATTAACACTAATCGAGTGCATTTTGGTTCGTACGATGCCCGTTGGCCCATTTGACCAACTATTACTTTCTCACGAAGTAACAAAGTAAACTGTAACTTCCTGGTGAAGTAACAGACTAAACGAGTTACGTTTGATCAAATAGTTGAAGGAAAGATCATTTCTAAGCTTATTAACACTAATCGAGTGCATTTTGGTTCATACGATGCCCGTTGGCCCATTTGACCCACTATTACTTTCTCACGAAGTAACAAAGTCAAATGTAACTTCTTGGTGAAGTAATAGACTAACCAAGTTACGTTTGATCAAATTGTTGAAGGAAATATCATTTCTAAGCTTATTAACACTAATCGAGTGCATTTTGGTTCGTACGATGCCCGTTGGCCCATTTGACCAACTATTACTTTCTCACGAAGTAACAAAGTAAACTGTAACTTCCTTGTGAAGTAATGGACTAAACGAGTTACGTTTGATCAAATCGTTGAATGAAAGATCATTTCTAAGCTTATTAACACTAATCGAGTGCATTTTGGTTCAAACGATGCCCGTTGGCCCATTTGACCCATATTACTTTCTCACGAAGTAACAAAGTAAACTGTAACTTCCTGGTGAAGTAATAGACTAAACGAGTTATGTTTGATCAAATCGTTGAAGGAAAGATCATTTCTAAGCTTATTAACACTAATCGAGTGCATTTTGGTTCATACGATGCCCGTCGGCCCATTTGACCCACTATTACTTTCTCACGAAGTAACAAAGTAAACGGTAACTTCCTGGTGAAGTAATAGACTAAACGAGTTACGTTTGATCAAATAGTTGAAGGAAAGATCATTTCTAAGCTTATTAACACTAATCGAGTGCATTTTGGTTCGTACGATGCCCGTTGGCCCATTTGACCAACTATTACTTTCTCACGAAGTAACAAAGTAAACTGTAACTTCCTGGTGAAGTAATGGACTAAACGAGTTACGTTTGATCAAATCGTTGAATGAAAGATCATTTCTAAGCTTATTAACACTAATCGAGTGCATTTTGGTTCAAACGATGCCCGTTGGCCCATTTGACCCACTATTACTTTCTCACGAAGTAACAAAGTAAATTGTAACTTCCTGGTGAAGTAATAGACTAAACGAGTTATGTTTGATCAAATCGTTGAAGGAAATATCATTTCTAAGCTTATTAACACTAATCGAGTGCATTTTGGTTCGTACGATGGCCGTTGGCCCATTTGACCCACTATTACTTTCTCACGAAGTAACAAAGTAAACTGTAACTTCCTGGTGAAGTAATAGACTAAACGAGTTACGTTTGATCAAATCATTGAAGGAAAGATCATTTCTAAGCTTATGAACACTAATCGAGTGCATTTTGGTTCATACGATGCCCGTTGGCCCATTTGACCCACTATTACTTTCTAACGAAGTAACAAAGTCAACTGTAACTTCTTGGTGAAGTAATAGACTAATTAAGTTACGTTTGATCAAATCGTTGAAGGAAAGATCATTTCTAAGCTTATTAACACTAATCGAGTGCATTTTGGTTCGTACGATGCCCGTTGGCCCATTTGACCAACTATTACTTTCTCACGAAGTAACAAAGTAAACTGTAACTTCCTGGTGAAGTAATGGACTAAACGAGTTACGTTTGATCAAATCGTTGAATGAAAGATCATTTCTAAGCTTATTAACACTAATCGAGTGCATTTTGGTTCAAACGATGCCCGTTGGCCCATTTGACCCACTATTACTTTCTCACGAAGTAACAAAGTAAACTATAACTTCCTGGTGAAGTAATAGACTAAACGAGTTATGTTAGATCAAATCGTTGAAGGAAATATCATTTCTAAGCTTATTAACACTAATCGAGTGCATTTTGGTTCAAACGATGCCCGTTGGCCCATTTGACCCACTATTACTTTCTCACGAAGTAACAAAGCAAACTGTAACTTCCTAGTGAAGTAATAGACTAAACGAGTTGCTTTTGATCAAATCGTTGAAGGAAAGATCATTTCTAAGCTTATTAACACTAATCGAGTGCATTTTGGTTCTTACGATGCCCGTTGGCCCATTTGACCCACTATTACTTTCTCACGAAGTAACAAAGTAAACGGTAACTTCCTGGTGAAGTAATAGACTAAACGAGTTACGTTTGATCAAATCGTTGAAGGAAAGATCATTTCTAAGCTTATTAACACTAATCGAGTGCATTTTGGTTCATACGATGCCCGTTGGCCCATTTGACCCACTATTACTTTCTCACGAAGTAACAAAGTCAAATGTAACTTCTTGGTGAAGTAATAGACTAACCAAGTTACGTTTGATCAAATTGTTGAAGGAAAGATCATTTCTAAGCTTATTAACACTAATCGAGTGCATTTTGGTTCGTACGATGCCCGTTGGCCCATTTGACCAACTATTACTTTCTCACGAAGTAACAAAGTAAACTGTAACTTCCTTGTGAAGTAATGGACTAAACGAGTTACGTTTGATCAAATCGTTGAATGAAAGATCATTTCTAAGCTTATTAACACTAATCGAGTGCATTTTTGTTCAAACGATGCCCGTTGGCCCATTTGACCCATATTACTTTCTCACGAAGTAACAAAGTAAACTGTAACTTCCTGGTGAAGTAATAGACTAAACGAGTTATGTTTGATCAAATCGTTGAAGGAAAGATCATTTCTAAGCTTATTAACACTAATCGAGTGCATTTTGGTTCATACGATGCCCGTCGGCCCATTTGACCCACTATTACTTTCTCACGAAGTAACAAAGTAAACGGTAACTTCCTGGTGAAGTAATAGACTAAACGAGTTACGTTTGATCAAATAGTTGAAGGAAAGATCATTTCTAAGCTTATTAACACTAATCGAGTGCATTTTGGTTCGTACGATGCCCGTTGGCCCATTTGACCAACTATTACTTTCTCACGAAGTAACAAAGTAAACTGTAACTTCCTGGTGAAGTAATGGACTAAACGAGTTACGTTTGATCAAATCGTTGAATGAAAGATCATTTCTAAGCTTATTAACACTAATCGAGTGCATTTTGGTTCAAACGATGCCCGTTGGCCCATTTGACCCACTATTACTTTCTCACGAAGTAACAAAGTAAACTGTAACTTCCTGGTGAAGTAATAGACTAAACGAGTTATGTTTGATCAAATCGTTGAAGGAAATATCATTTCTAAGCTTATTAACACTAATCGAGTGCATTTTGGTTCGTACGATAGCCGTTGGCCCATTTGACCCACTATTACTTTCTCACGAAGTAACAAAGTAAACTGTAACTTCCTGGTGAAGTAATAGACTAAATGAGTTACGTTTGATCAAATCATTGAAGGAAAGATCATTTCTAAGCTTATGAACACTAATCGAGTGCATTTTGGTTCATACGATGCCCGTTGGCCCATTTGACCCACTATTACTTTCTCACGAAGTAACAAAGTCAATTGTAACTTCTTGGTGAAGTAATAGACTAATTAAGTTACGTTTGATCAAATCGTTGAAGGAAAGATCATTTCTAAGCTTATTAACACTAATCGAGTGCATTTTGGTTCGTACGATGCCCGTTGGCCCATTTGACCAACTATTACTTTCTCACGAAGTAACAAAGTAAACTGTAACTTCCTGGTGAAGTAATGGACTAAACGAGTTACGTTTGATCAAATCGTTGAATGAAAGATCATTTCTAAGCTTATTAACACTAATCGAGTGCATTTTGGTTCAAACAATGCCCGTTGGCCCATTTGACCCACTATTACTTTCTCACGAAGTAACAAAGTAAACTGTAACTTCCTGGTGAAGTAATAGACTAAACGAGTTATGTTTGATCAAATCGTTGAAGGAAATATCATTTCTAAGCTTATTAACACTAATCGAGTGCATTTGGGTTCGTACGATGGCCGTTGGCCCATTTGACCCACTATTACTTTCTCACGAAGTAACAAAGTAAACTGTAACTTCCTGGTGAAGTAATAGACTAAACGAGTTACGTTTGATCAAATCATTGAAGGAAAGATCATTTCTAAGCATATGAACACTAATCGAGTGCATTTTGGTTCATACGATGCCCGTTGGCCAATTTGACCAACTATTACTTTCTCACGAAGTAACAAAGTAAACTATAACTTTCTGGTGAAGTAATAGACTAAACGAGTTACGTTTGATCAAATCATTGAAGGAAAAATCAATTCTAAGCTTATTAACACTAATCGAGTGCATTTTGGTTCATACGATGCCCGTTGGCCCATTTGACCCACTTTTACTTTCTCACGAAGTAACAAAGCAAACTGTAACTTCCTAGTGAAGTAATAGACTAAACGAGTTACTTTTGATCAAATCGTTGAAGGAAAGATCATTTCTAAGCTTATTAACACTAATCGAGTGCATTTTGGTTCATACGATGCCCGTTGGCCCATTTGACCCACGATTACTTTCTCACGAAGTAACAAAGTAAACTGTAACTTCTTGGTGAAGTAATAGACTAACCAAGTTACGTTTGATCAAATCGTTGAAGGAAAGATCATATCTAAGCTTATTAACACTAATCGAGTGCATTTTGGTTCGTACGATGGCCGTTGGCCCATTTGACCAACTATTACTTTCTCACGAAGTTACAAAGTAAACTGTAACTTCCTTGTGAAATAATGGACTAAACGAGTTACGTTTGATCAAATCGTTGAATGAAAGATCATTTCTAAGCTTATTAACACTAATCGAGTGCATTTTGGTTCAAACGATGCCCGTTGGCCCATTTGACCCATATTACTTTCTCACGAAGTAACAAAGTAAACTGTAACTTCCTGGTGAAGTAATAGACTAAACGAGTTATGTTTGATCAAATCATTGAAGGAAAGATCATTTCTAAGCTTATTAACACTAATCGAGTGCATTTTGGTTCATACGATGCCCGTCGGCCCATTTGACCCACTATTACTTTCTCACGAAGTAACAAAGTAAACGGTAACTTCCTGGTGAAGTAATAGACTAAACGAGTTACGTTTGATCAAATAGTTGAAGGAAAGATCATTTCTAAGCTCATTAACACTAATCGAGTGCATTTTGGTTCGTACGATGCCTGTTGGCCCATTTGACCAACTATTACTTTCTCACGAAGTAACAAAGTAAACTGTAACTTCCTGGTGAAGTAATGTACTAAACGAGTTAGGTTTGATCAAATCGTTGAATGAAAGATCATTTCTAAGCTTATTAACACTAATCGAGTGCATTTTGGTTCAAACGATGCCCGTTGGCCCATTTGACCCACTATTACTTTCTCACGAAGTAACAAAGTAAACTATAACTTCCTGGTGAAGTAATAGACTAAACGAGTTATGTTTGATTAAATCGTTGAAGGAAATATCATTTCTAAGCTTATTAACACTAATCGAGTGCATTTTGGTTCAAACGATGCCCGTTGGCCCATTTGACCCACTATTACTTTCTCACGAAGTAACAAAGCAAACTGTAACTTCCTAGTGAAGTAATAGACTAAACGAGTTACTTTTGATCAAATCGTTGAAGGAAAGATCATTTCTAAGCTTATTAACACTAATCGAGTGCATTTTGGTTCATACGATGCCCGTTGGCCCATTTGACCCACTATTACTTTCTCACGAAGTAACAAAGTAAACAGTAACTTCCTGGTGAAGTAATAGACTAAACGAGTTACGTTTGATCAAATCGTTGAAGGAAAGATCATTTCTAAGCTTATTAACACTAATCGAGTGCATTTTGGTTCATACGATGCCCGTTGGCCCATTTGACCCACTATTACTTTCTCACGAAGTAACAAAGTCAAATGTAACTTCTTGGTGAAGTAATAGACTAACCAAGTTACGTTTGATCAAATCGTTGAAGGAAAGATCATTTCTAAGCTTATTAACACTAATCGAGTGCATTTTGGTTCGTACGATGCCCGTTGGCCCATTTGACCAACTATTACTTTCTCACGAAGTAACAAAGTAAACTGTAACTTCCTTGTGAAGTAATGGACTAAACGAGTTACGTTTGATCAAATCGTTGAATGAAAGATCATTTCTAAGCTTATTAACACTAATCGAGTGCATTTTGGTTCAAACGATGCCCGTTGGCCCATTTGACCCATATTACTTTCTCACGAAGTAACAAAGTAAACTGTAACTTCCTGGTGAAGTAATAGACTAAACGAGTTATGTTTGATCAAATCGTTGAAGGAAAGATCATTTCTAAGCTTATTAACACTAATCGAGTGCATTTTGGTTCATACGATGCCCGTCGGCCCATTTGACCCACTATTACTTTCTCACGAAGTAACAAAGTAAACTGTAACTTCCTTGTGAAGTAATGGACTAAACGAGTAAATCGTTGAATGAAAGATCATTTCTAAGCTTATTAACACTAATCGAGTGCATTTTGGTTCATACGATGCCCGTCGGCCCATTTGACCCACTTTTACTTTCTCACGAAGTAACAAAGCAAACTGTAACTTCCTAGTGAAGTAATAGACTAAACGAGTTACTTTTGATCAAATCGTTGAAGGAAAGATCATTTCTAAGCTTATTAACACTAATCGAGTGCATTTTGGTTCATACGATGCCCGTTGGCCCATTTGACCCACTATTACTTTCTCACGAAGTAACAAAGTAAACTGTAACTTCTTGGTGAAGTAATAGACTAACCAAGTTACGTTTGATCAAATCGTTGAAGGAAAGATCATTTCTAAGCTTATTAACACTAATCGAGTGCATTTTGGTTCGTACGATGCCCGTTGGCCCATTTGACCAACTATTACTTTCTCACGAAGTAACAAAGTAAACTGTAACTTCCTTGTGAAATAATGGACTAAACGAGTTACGTTTGATCAAATCGTTGAATGAAAGATCATTTCTAAGCTTATTAACACTAATCGAGTGCATTTTGGTTCAAACGATGCCCGTTGGCCCATTTGACCCATATTACTTTCTCACGAAGTAACAAAGTAAACTGTAACTTCCTGGTGAAGTAATAGACTAAACGAGTTATGTTTGATCAAATCGTTGAAGGAAAGATCATTTCTAAGCTTATTAACACTAATCGAGTGCATTTTGGTTCATACGATGCCCGTCGGCCCATTTGACCCACTATTACTTTCTCACGAAGTAACAAAGTAAACGGTAACTTCCTGGTGAAGTAATAGACTAAACGAGTTACGTTTGATCAAATAGTTGAAGGAAAGATCATTTCTAAGCTCATTAACACTAATCGAGTGCATTTTGGTTCGTACGATGCCCGTTGGCCCATTTGACCAACTATTACTTTCTCACGAAGTAGCAAAGTAAACTGTAACTTCCTGGTGAAGTAATGTACTAAACGAGTTAGGTTTGATCAAATCGTTGAATGAAAGATCATTTCTAAGCTTATTAACACTAATCGAGTGCATTTTGGTTCAAACGATGCCCGTTGGCCCATTTGACCCACTATTACTTTCTCACGAAGTAACAAAGTAAACTATAACTTCCTGGTGAAGTAATAGACTAAACGAGTTATGTTTGATCAAATCGTTGAAGGAAATATCATTTCTAAGCTTATTAACACTAATCGAGTGCATTTTGGTTCAAACGATGCCCGTTGGCCCATTTGACCCACTATTACTTTCTCACGAAGTAACAAAGCAAACTGTAACTTCCTAGTGAAGTAATAGACTAAACGAGTTACTTTTGATCAAATAGTTGAAGGAAAGATCATTTCTAAGCTTATTAACACTAATCGAGTGCATTTTGGTTCATACGATGCCCGTTGGCCCATTTGACCCACTATTACTTTCTCACGAAGTAACAAAGTCAAATGTAACTTCTTGGTGAAGTAATAGACTAACCAAGTTACGTTTGATCAAATCGTTGAAGGAAAGATCATTTCTAAGCTTATTAACACTAATCGAGTGCATTTTGGTTCGTACGATGCCCGTTGGCCCATTTGACCAACTATTACTTTCTCACGAAGTAACAAAGTAAACTGTAACTTCCTTGTGAAGTAATGGACTAAACGAGTTACGTTTGATCAAATCGTTGAATGAAAGATCATTTCTAAGCTTATTAACACTAATCGAGTGCATTTTGGTTCAAACGATGCCCGTTGGCCCATTTGACCCATATTACTTTCTCACGAAGTAACAAAGAAAACTATAACTTCCTGGTGAAGTAATAGACTAAACGAGTTATGTTTGATCAAATCGTTGAAGGAAAGATCATTTCTAAGCTTATTAACACTAATCGAGTGCATTTTGGTTCATACGATGCCCGTCGGCCCATTTGACCCACTATTACTTTCTCACGAAGTAACAAAGTAAACTGTAACTTCCTTGTGAAGTAATGGACTAAACGAGTAAATCGTTGAATGAAAGATCATTTCTAAGCTTATTAACAATAATCGAGTGCATTTTGGTTCAAACGATGCCCGTTGGCCCATTTGACCCATATTACTTTCTCACGAAGTAACAAAGTAAACTGTAACTTCCTGGTGAAGTAATAGACTAAACGAGTTATTTTTGATCAAATCGTTGAAGGAAAGATCATTTCTAAGCTTATTAACACTAATCGAGTGCATTTTGGTTCATACGATGCCCGTCTGCCCATTTGACCCACTATTACTTTCTCACGAAGTAACAAAGTAAACGGTAACTTCCTGGTGAAGTAATAGACTAAACGAGTTACGTTTGATCAAATAGTTGAAGGAAAGATCATTTCTAAGCTTATTAACACTAATCGAGTGCATTTTGGTTCGTACGATGCCCGTTGGCCCATTTGACCAACTATTACTTTCTCACGAAGTAACAAAGTAAACTGTAACTTCCTGGTGAAGTAATGGACTAAACGAGTTACGTTTGATCAAATCGTTGAATGAAAGATCATTTCTAAGCTTATTAACACTAATCGAGTGCATTTTGGTTCAAACAATGCCCGTTGGCCCATTTGACCCACTATTACTTTCTCACGAAGTAACAAAGTAAACTGTAACTTCCTGGTGAAGTAATAGACTAAACGAGTTATGTTTGATCAAATCGTTGAAGGAAATATCATTTCTAAGCTTATTAACACTAATCGAGTGCATTTTGGTTCGTACGATGGCCGTTGGCCCATTTGACCCACTATTACTTTCTCACGAAGTAACAAAGTAAACTGTAACTTCCTGGTGAAGTAATAGACTAAACGAGTTACTTTTGCTCAAATCATTGAAGGAAAGATCATTTCTAAGCATATGAACACTAATCGAGTGCATTTTGGTTCATACGATGCCCGTTGGCCAATTTGACCAACTATTACTTTCTCACGAAGTAACAAAGTAAACTATAACTTTCTGGTGAAGTAATAGACTAAACGAGTTACGTTTGATCAAATCATTGAAGGAAAAATCAATTCTAAGCTTATTAACACTAATCGAGTGCATTTTGGTTCATACGATGCCCGTTGGCCCATTTGACCCACTTTTACTTTCTCACGAAGTAACAAAGCAAACTGTAACTTCCTAGTGAAGTAATAGACTAAACGAGTTACTTTTGATCAAATCGTTGAAGGAAAGATCATTTCTAAGCTTATTAACACTAATCGAGTGCATTTTGGTTCATACGATGCCCGTTGGCCCATTTGACCCACTATTACTTTCTCACGAAGTAACAAAGTAAACTGTAACTTCTTGGTGAAGTAATAGACTAACCAAGTTACGTTTGATCAAATCGTTGAAGGAAAGATCATTTCTAAGCTTATTAACACTAATCGAGTGCATTTTGGTTCGTACGATGGCCGTTGGCCCATTTGACCAACTATTACTTTCTCACGAAGTAACAAAGTAAACTGTAACTTCCTTGTGAAGTAATGGACTAAACGAGTTACGTTTGATCAAATAGTTGAATGAAAGATCATTTCTAAGCTTATTAACACTAATCGAGTGCATTTTGGTTCAAACGATGCCCGTTGGCCCATTTGACCCATATTACTTTCTCACGAAGTAACAAAGTAAACTGTAACTTCCTGGTGAAGTAATAGACTAAACGAGTTATGTTTGATCAAATCGTTGAAGGAAAGATCATTTCTAAGCTTATTAACACTAATCGAGTGCATTTTGGTTCATACGATGCCCGTCGGCCCATTTGACCCACTATTACTTTCTCACGAAGTAACAAAGTAAACGGTAACTTCCTGGTGAAGTAATAGACTAAACGAGTTACGTTTGATCAAATAGTTGAAGGAAAGATCATTTCTAAGCTCATTAACACTAATCGAGTGCATTTTGGTTCGTACGATGCCCGTTGGCCCATTTGACCAACTATTACTTTCTCACGAAGTAACAAAGTAAACTGTAACTTCCTGGTGAAGTAATGGACTAAACGAGTTACGTTTGATCAAATCGTTGAATGAAAGATCATTTCTAAGCTTATTAACACTAATCGAGTGCATTTTGGTTCAAACGATGCCCGTTGGCCCATTTGACCCACTATTACTTTCTCACGAAGTAACAAAGTAAACTATAACTTCCTGGTTAAGTAATAGACTAAACGAGTTATGTTTGATCAAATCGTTGAAGGAAATATCATTTCTAAGCTTATTAACACTAATCGAGTGCATTTTGGTTCAAACGATGCCCGTTGGCCCATTTGACCCACTATTACTTTCTCACGAAGTAACAAAGCAAACTGTAACTTCCTAGTGAAGTAATAGACTAAACGAGTTACTTTTGATAATATCGTTGAAGGAAAGATCATTTCTAAGCTTATTAACACTAATCGAGTGCATTTTGGTTCATACGATGCCCGTTGGCCCATTTGACCCACTATTACTTTCTCACGAAGTAACAAAGTAAACGGTAACTTCCTGGTGAAGTAATAGACTAAACGAGTTACGTTTGATCAAATCGTTGAAGGAAAGATCATTTCTAAGCTTATTAACACTAATCGAGTGCATTTTGGTTCATACGATGCCCGTTGGCCCATTTGACCCACTATTACTTTCTCACGAAGTAACAAAGTCAAATGTAACTTCTTGGTGAAGTAATAGACTAACCAAGTTACGTTTGATCAAATCGTTGAAGGAAAGATCATTTCTAAGCTTATTAACACTAATCGAGTGCATTTTGGTTCGTACGATGCCCGTTGGCCCATTTGACCAACTATTACTTTCTCACGAAGTAACAAAGTAAACTGTAACTTCCTTGTGAAATAATGGACTAAACGAGTTACGTTTGATCAAATCGTTGAATGAAAGATCATTTCTAAGCTTATTAACACTAATCGAGTGCATTTTGGTTCAAACGATGCCCGTTGGCCCATTTGACCCATATTACTTTCTCACGAAGTAACAAAGTAAACTGTAACTTCCTGGTGAAGTAATAGACTAAACGAGTTATGTTTGATCAAATCGTTGAAGGAAAGATCATTTCTAAGCTTATTAACACTAATCGAGTGCATTTTGGTTCATACGATGCCCGTCGGCCCATTTGACCCACTATTACTTTCTCACGAAGTAACAAAGTAAACGGTAACTTCCTGGTGAAGTAATAGACTAAACGAGTTACGTTTGATCAAATAGTTGAAGGAAAGATCATTTCTAAGCTCATTAACACTAATCGAGTGCATTTTGGTTCGTACGATGCCCGTTGGCCCATTTGACCAACTATTACTTTCTCACGAAGTAGCAAAGTAAACTGTAACTTCCTGGTGAAGTAATGTACTAAACGAGTTAGGTTTGATCAAATCGTTGAATGAAAGATCATTTCTAAGCTTATTAACACTAATCGAGTGCATTTTGGTTCAAACGATGCCCGTTGGCCCATTTGACCCACTATTACTTTCTCACGAAGTAACAAAGTAAACTATAACTTCCTGGTGAAGTAATAGACTAAACGAGTTATGTTTGATCAAATCGTTGAAGGAAATATCATTTCTAAGCTTATTAACACTAATCGAGTGCATTTTGGTTCAAACGATGCCCGTTGGCCCATTTGACCCACTATTACTTTCTCACGAAGTAACAAAGCAAACTGTAACTTCCTAGTGAAGTAATAGACTAAACGAGTTACTTTTGATCAAATAGTTGAAGGAAAGATCATTTCTAAGCTTATTAACACTAATCGAGTGCATTTTGGTTCATACGATGCCCGTTGGCCCATTTGACCCACTATTACTTTCTCACGAAGTAACAAAGTCAAATGTAACTTCTTGGTGAAGTAATAGACTAACCAAGTTACGTTTGATCAAATCGTTGAAGGAAAGATCATTTCTAAGCTTATTAACACTAATCGAGTGCATTTTGGTTCGTACGATGCCCGTTGGCCCATTTGACCAACTATTACTTTCTCACGAAGTAACAAAGTAAACTGTAACTTCCTTGTGAAGTAATGGACTAAACGAGTTACGTTTGATCAAATCGTTGAATGAAAGATCATTTCTAAGCTTATTAACACTAATCGAGTGCATTTTGGTTCAAACGATGCCCGTTGGCCCATTTGACCCATATTACTTTCTCACGAAGTAACAAAGAAAACTATAACTTCCTGGTGAAGTAATAGACTAAACGAGTTATGTTTGATCAAATCGTTGAAGGAAAGATCATTTCTAAGCTTATTAACACTAATCGAGTGCATTTTGGTTCATACGATGCCCGTCGGCCCATTTGACCCACTATTACTTTCTCACGAAGTAACAAAGTAAACTGTAACTTCCTTGTGAAGTAATGGACTAAACGAGTAAATCGTTGAATGAAAGATCATTTCTAAGCTTATTAACACTAATCGAGTGCATTTTGGTTCAAACGATGCCCGTTGGCCCATTTGACCCATATTACTTTCTCACGAAGTAACAAAGTAAACTGTAACTTCCTGGTGAAGTAATAGACTAAACGAGTTATTTTTGATCAAATCGTTGAAGGAAAGATCATTTCTAAGCTTATTAACACTAATCGAGTGCATTTTGGTTCATACGATGCCCGTCTGCCCATTTGACCCACTATTACTTTCTCACGAAGTAACAAAGTAAACGGTAACTTCCTGGTGAAGTAATAGACTAAACGAGTTACGTTTGATCAAATAGTTGAAGGAAAGATCATTTCTAAGCTTATTAACACTAATCGAGTGCATTTTGGTTCGTACGATGCCCGTTGGCCCATTTGACCAACTATTACTTTCTCACGAAGTAACAAAGTAAACTGTAACTTCCTGGTGAAGTAATGGACTAAACGAGTTACGTTTGATCAAATCGTTGAATGAAAGATCATTTCTAAGCTTATTAACACTAATCGAGTGCATTTTGGTTCAAACAATGCCCGTTGGCCCATTTGACCCACTATTACTTTCTCACGAAGTAACAAAGTAAACTGTAACTTCCTGGTGAAGTAATAGACTAAACGAGTTATGTTTGATCAAATCGTTGAAGGAAATATCATTTCTAAGCTTATTAACACTAATCGAGTGCATTTTGGTTCGTACGATGGCCGTTGGCCCATTTGACCCACTATTACTTTCTCACGAAGTAACAAAGTAAACTGTAACTTCCTGGTGAAGTAATAGACTAAACGAGTTACTTTTGCTCAAATCATTGAAGGAAAGATCATTTCTAAGCATATGAACAATAATCGAGTGCATTTTGGTTCATACGATGCCCGTTGGCCAATTTGACCAACTATTACTTTCTCACGAAGTAACAAAGTAAACTATAACTTTCTGGTGAAGTAATAGACTAAACGAGTTACGTTTGATCAAATCATTGAAGGAAAAATCAATTCTAAGCTTATTAACACTAATCGAGTGCATTTTGGTTCATACGATGCCCGTTGGCCCATTTGACCCACTTTTACTTTCTCACGAAGTAACAAAGCAAACTGTAACTTCCTAGTGAAGTAATAGACTAAACGAGTTACTTTTGATCAAATCGTTGAAGGAAAGATCATTTCTAAGCTTATTAACACTAATCGAGTGCATTTTGGTTCATACGATGCCCGTTGGCCCATTTGACCCACTATTACTTTCTCACGAAGTAACAAAGTAAACTGTAACTTCTTGGTGAAGTAATAGACTAACCAAGTTACGTTTGATCAAATCGTTGAAGGAAAGATCATTTCTAAGCTTATTAACACTAATCGAGTGCATTTTGGTTCGTACGATGGCCGTTGGCCCATTTGACCAACTATTACTTTCTCACGAAGTAACAAAGTAAACTGTAACTTCCTTGTGAAGTAATGGACTAAACGAGTTACGTTTGATCAAATAGTTGAATGAAAGATCATTTCTAAGCTTATTAACACTAATCGAGTGCATTTTGGTTCAAACGATGCCCGTTGGCCCATTTGACCCATATTACTTTCTCACGAAGTAACAAAGTAAACTGTAACTTCCTGGTGAAGTAATAGACTAAACGAGTTATGTTTGATCAAATCGTTGAAGGAAAGATCATTTCTAAGCTTATTAACACTAATCGAGTGCATTTTGGTTCATACGATGCCCGTCGGCCCATTTGACCCACTATTACTTTCTCACGAAGTAACAAAGTAAACGGTAACTTCCTGGTGAAGTAATAGACTAAACGAGTTACGTTTGATCAAATAGTTGAAGGAAAGATCATTTCTAAGCTCATTAACACTAATCGAGTGCATTTTGGTTCGTACGATGCCCGTTGGCCCATTTGACCAACTATTACTTTCTCACGAAGTAACAAAGTAAACTGTAACTTCCTGGTGAAGTAATGGACTAAACGAGTTACGTTTGATCAAATCGTTGAATGAAAGATCATTTCTAAGCTTATTAACACTAATCGAGTGCATTTTGGTTCAAACGATGCCCGTTGGCCCATTTGACCCACTATTACTTTCTCACGAAGTAACAAAGTAAACTATAACTTCCTGGTTAAGTAATAGACTAAACGAGTTATGTTTGATCAAATCGTTGAAGGAAATATCATTTCTAAGCTTATTAACACTAATCGAGTGCATTTTGGTTCAAACGATGCCCGTTGGCCCATTTGACCCACTATTACTTTCTCACGAAGTAACAAAGCAAACTGTAACTTCCTAGTGAAGTAATAGACTAAACGAGTTACTTTTGATAATATCGTTGAAGGAAAGATCATTTCTAAGCTTATTAACACTAATCGAGTGCATTTTGGTTCATACGATGCCCGTTGGCCCATTTGACCCACTATTACTTTCTCACGAAGTAACAAAGTAAACGGTAACTTCCTGGTGAAGTAATAGACTAAACGAGTTACGTTTGATCAAATCGTTGAAGGAAAGATCATTTCTAAGCTTATTAACACTAATCGAGTGCATTTTGGTTCATACGATGCCCGTTGGCCCATTTGACCCACTATTACTTTCTCACGAAGTAACAAAGTCAAATGTAACTTCTTGGTGAAGTAATAGACTAACCAAGTTACGTTTGATCAAATCGTTGAAGGAAAATTCATTTCTAAGCTTATTAACACTAATCGAGTGCATTTTGGTTCGTACGATGCCCGTTGGCCCATTTGACCAACTATTACTTTCTCACGAAGTAACAAAGTAAACTATAACTTCCTGGTGAAGTAATAGACTAAACGAGTTACGTTTGATCAAATCGTTGAAGGAAAGATCATTTCTAAGCTTATTAACACTAATCGAGTGCATTTTGGTTCGTACGATGGCCGTTGGCCCATTTGACCAACTATTACTTTCTCACGAAGTAACAAAGTAAACTGTAACTTCCTTGTGAAGTAATGGACTAAACGAGTTACGTTTGATCAAATCGTTGAATGAAAGATCATTTCTAAGCTTATTAACACTAATCGAGTGCATTTTGGTTCAAACGATGCCCGTTGGCCCATTTGACCCACTATTACTTTCTCACGAAGTAACAAAGCAAACTGTAACTTCCTAGTGAAGTAATAGACTAAACGAGTTACTTTTGATCAAATAGTTGAAGGAAAGATCATTTCTAAGCTTATTAACACTAATCGAGTGCATTTTGGTTCATACGATGCCCGTTGGCCCATTTGACCCACTATTACTTTCTCACGAAGTAACAAAGTCAAATGTAACTTCTTGGTGAAGTAATAGACTAACCAAGTTACGTTTGATCAAATCGTTGAAGGAAAGATCATTTCTAAGCTTATTAACACTAATCGAGTGCATTTTGGTTCGTACGATGCCCGTTGGCCCATTTGACCAACTATTACTTTCTCACGAAGTAACAAAGTAAACTGTAACTTCCTTGTGAAGTAATGGACTAAACGAGTTACGTTTGATCAAATCGTTGAATGAAAGATCATTTCTAAGCTTATTAACACTAATCGAGTGCATTTTGGTTCAAACGATGCCCGTTGGCCCATTTGACCCATATTACTTTCTCACGAAGTAACAAAGTAAACTGTAACTTCCTGGTGAAGTAATAGACTAAACGAGTTATTTTTGATCAAATCGTTGAAGGAAAGATCATTTCTAAGCTTATTAACACTAATCGAGTGCATTTTGGTTCATACGATGCCCGTCTGCCCATTTGACCCACTATTACTTTCTCACGAAGTAACAAAGTAAACGGTAACTTCCTGGTGAAGTAATAGACTAAACGAGTTACGTTTGATCAAATAGTTGAAGGAAAGATCATTTCTAAGCTTATTAACACTAATCGAGTGCATTTTGGTTCGTACGATGCCCGTTGGCCCATTTGACCAACTATTACTTTCTCACGAAGTAACAAAGTAAACTGTAACTTCCTGGTGAAGTAATGGACTAAACGAGTTACGTTTGATCAAATCGTTGAATGAAAGATCATTTCTAAGCTTATTAACACTAATCGAGTGCATTTTGGTTCAAACAATGCCCGTTGGCCCATTTGACCCACTATTACTTTCTCACGAAGTAACAAAGTAAACTGTAACTTCCTGGTGAAGTAATAGACTAAACGAGTTATGTTTGATCAAATCGTTGAAGGAAATATCATTTCTAAGCTTATTAACACTAATCGAGTGCATTTTGGTTCGTACGATGGCCGTTGGCCCATTTGACCCACTATTACTTTCTCACGAAGTAACAAAGTAAACTGTAACTTCCTGGTGAAGTAATAGACTAAACGAGTTACTTTTGCTCAAATCATTGAAGGAAAGATCATTTCTAAGCATATGAACACTAATCGAGTGCATTTTGGTTCATACGATGCCCGTTGGCCAATTTGACCAACTATTACTTTCTCACGAAGTAACAAAGTAAACTATAACTTTCTGGTGAAGTAATAGACTAAACGAGTTACGTTTGATCAAATCATTGAAGGAAAAATCAATTCTAAGCTTATTAACACTAATCGAGTGCATTTTGGTTCATACGATGCCCGTTGGCCCATTTGACCCACTTTTACTTTCTCACGAAGTAACAAAGCAAACTGTAACTTCCTAGTGAAGTAATAGACTAAACGAGTTACTTTTGATCAAATCGTTGAAGGAAAGATCATTTCTAAGCTTATTAACACTAATCGAGTGCATTTTGGTTCATACGATGCCCGTTGGCCCATTTGACCCACTATTACTTTCTCACGAAGTAACAAAGTAAACTGTAACTTCTTGGTGAAGTAATAGACTAACCAAGTTACGTTTGATCAAATCGTTGAAGGAAAGATCATTTCTAAGCTTATTAACGCTAATCGAGTGCATTTTGGTTCGTACGATGGCCGTTGGCCCATTTGACCAACTATTACTTTCTCACGAAGTAACAAAGTAAACTGTAACTTCCTTCTGAAGTAATGGACTAAACGAGTTACGTTTGATCAAATCGTTGAATGAAAGATCATTTCTAAGCTTATTAACACTAATCGAGTGCATTTTGGTTCAAACGATGCCCGTTGGCCCATTTGACCCATATTACTTTCTCACGAAGTAACAAAGTAAACTGTAACTTCCTGGTGAAGTAATAGACTAAACGAGTTATTTTTGATCAAATCGTTGAAGGAAAGATCATTTCTAAGCTTATTAACACTAATCGAGTGCATTTTGGTTCATACGATGCCCGTCGGCCCATTTGACCCACTATTACTTTCTCACGAAGTAACAAAGTAAACGGTAACTTCCTGGTGAAGTAATAGACTAAACGAGTTACGTTTGATCAAATAGTTGAAGGAAAGATCATTTCTAAGCTCATTAACACTAATCGAGTGCATTTTGGTTCGTACGATGCCCGTTGGCCCATTTGACCAACTATTACTTTCTCACGAAGTAACAAAGTAAACTGTAACTTCCTGGTGAAGTAATGGACTAAACGAGTTACGTTTGATCAAATCGTTGAATGAAAGATCATTTCTAAGCTTATTAACACTAATCGAGTGCATTTTGGTTCAAACAATGCCTGTTGGCCCATTTGACCCACTATTACTTTCTCACGAAGTAACAAAGTAAACTGTAACTTCCTGGTGAAGTAATAGACTAAACGAGTTATGTTTGATCAAATCGTTGAAGGAAATATCATTTCTAAGCTTATTAACACTAATCGAGTGCATTTTGGTTCGTACGATGGCCGTTGGCCCATTTGACCCACTATTACTTTCTCACGAAGTAACAAAGTAAACTGTAACTTCCTGGTGAAGTAATAGACTAAACGAGTTACTTTTGCTCAAATCATTGAAGGAAAGATCATTTCTAAGCATATGAACACTAATCGAGTGCATTTTGGTTCATACGATGCCCGTTGGCCAATTTGACCAACTATTACTTTCTCACGAAGTAACAAAGTAAACTATAACTTTCTGGTGAAGTAATAGACTAAACGAGTTACGTTTGATCAAATCATTGAAGGAAAAATCAATTTTAAGCTTATTAACACTAATCGAGTGCATTTTGGTTCATACGATGCCCGTTGGCCCATTTGACCCACTTTTACTTTCTCACGAAGTAACAAAGCAAACTGTAACTTCCTAGTGAAGTAATAGACTAAACGAGTTACTTTTGATCAAATCGTTGAAGGAAAGATCATTTCTAAGCTTATTAACGCTAATCGAGTGCATTTTGGTTCATACGATGCCCGTTGGCCCATTTGACCCACTATTACTTTCTCACGAAGTAACAAAGTAAACTGTAACTTCTTGGTGAAATAATAGACTAACCAAGTTACGTTTGATCAAATCGTTGAAGGAAAGATCATTTCTAAGGTTATTAACACTAATCGAGTGCATTTTGGTTCGTACGATGGCCGTTGGCCCATTTGACCAACTATTACTTTCTCACGAAGTAACAAAGTAAACTGTAACTTCCTTGTGAAGTAATGGATTAAACGAGTTACGTTTGATCAAATCGTTGAATGAAAGATCATTTCTAAGCTTATTAACACTAATCGAGTGCATTTTGGTTCAAACGATGCCCGTTGGCCCATTTGACCCATATTACTTTCTCACGAAGTAACAAAGTAAACTGTAACTTCCTGGTGAAGTAATAGACTAAACGAGTTATGTTTGATCAAATCGTTGAAGGAAAGATCATTTCTAAGCTTATTAACACTAATCGAGTGCATTTTGGTTCATACGATGCCCGTCGGCCCATTTGACCCACTATTACTTTCTCACGAAGTAACAAAGTAAACGGTAACTTCCTGGTGAAGTAATAGACTAAACGAGTTACGTTTGATCAAATAGTTGAAGGAAAGATCATTTCTAAGCTCATTAACACTAATCGAGTGCATTTTGGTTCGTACGATGCCCGTTGGCCCATTTGACCAACTATTACTTTCTCACGAAGTAACAAAGTAAACTGTAACTTCCTGGTGAAGTAATGGACTAAACGAGTTACGTTTGATCAAATCGTTGAATGAAAGATCATTTCTAAGCTTATTAACACTAATCGAGTGCATTTTGGTTCAAACGATGCCCGTTGGCCCATTTGACCCACTATTACTTTCTCACGAAGTAACAAAGCAAACTGTAACTTCCTAGTGAAGTAATAGACTAAACGAGTTACTTTTGATCAAATAGTTGAAGGAAAGATCATTTCTAAGCTTATTAACACTAATCGAGTGCATTTTGGTTCATACGATGCCCGTTGGCCCATTTGACCCACTATTACTTTCTCACGAAGTAACAAAGTAAACGGTAACTTCCTGGTGAAGTAATAGACTAAACGAGTTACGTTTGATCAAATCGTTGAAGGAAAGATCATTTCTAAGCTTATTAACACTAATCGAGTGCATTTTGGTTCATACGATGCCCGTTGGCCCATTTGACCCACTATTACTTTCTCACGAAGTAACAAAGTCAAATGTAACTTCTTGGTGAAGTAATAGACTAACCAAGTTACGTTTGATCAAATCGTTGAAGGAAAGATCATTTCTAAGCTTATTAACACTAATCGAGTGCATTTTGGTTCGTACGATGGCCGTTGGCCCATTTGACCAACTATTACTTTCTCACGAAGTAACAAAGTCAAATGTAACTTCTTGGTGAAGTAATAGACTAACCAAGTTACGTTTGATCAAATCGTTGAAGGAAAGATCATTTCTAAGCTTATTAACACTAATCGAGTGCATTTTGGTTCGTACGATGGCCGTTGGCCCATTTGACCAACTATTACTTTCTCACGAAGTAACAAAGTAAACTATAACTTCCTGGTGAAGTAATAGACTAAATGAGTTACGTTTGATCAAATCGTTGAAGGAAAGATCATTTCTAAGCTTATTAACACTAATCGAGTGCATTTTGGTTCGTACGATGGCCGTTGGCCCATTTGACCAACTATTACTTTCTCACGAAGTAACAAAGTAAACTGTAACTTCCTTGTGAAGTAATGGACTAAACGAGTTACGTTTGATCAAATCGTTGAATGAAAGATCATTTCTAAGCTTATTAACACTAATCGAGTGCATTTTGGTTCAAACGATGCCCGTTGGCCCATTTGACCCACTATTACTTTCTCACGAAGTAACAAAGCAAACTGTAACGTCCTAGTGAAGTAATAGACTAAACGAGTTACTTTTGATCAAATCGTTGAAGGAAAGATCATTTCTAAGCTTATTAACACTAATCGAGTGCATTTTGGTTCATACGATGCCCGTTGGCCCATTTGACCCACTATTACTTTCTCACGAAGTAACAAAGTCAAATGTAACTTCTTGGTGAAGTAATAGACTAACCAAGTTACGTTTGATCAAATCGTTGAAGGAAAGATCATTTCTAAGCTTATTAACACTAATCGAGTGCATTTTGGTTCGTACGATGCCCGTTGGCCCATTTGACCAACTATTACTTTCTCACGAAGTAACAAAGTAAACTGTAACTTCCTTGTGAAGTAATGGACTAAACGAGTTACGTTTGATCAAATCGTTGAATGAAAGATCATTTCTAAGCTTATTAACACTAATCGAGTGCATTTTGGTTCAAACGATGCCCGTTGGCCCATTTGACCCATATTACTTTCTCACGAAGTAACAAAGTAAACTGTAACTTCCTGGTGAAGTAATAGACTAAACGAGTTATTTTTGATCAAATCGTTGAAGGAAAGATCATTTCTAAGCTTATTAACACTAATCGAGTGCATTTTGGTTCATACGATGCCCGTCGGCCCATTTGACCCACTATTACTTTCTCACGAAGTAACAAAGTAAACGGTAACTTCCTGGTGAAGTAATAGACTAAACGAGTTACGTTTGATCAAATAGTTGAAGGAAAGATCATTTCTAAGCTTATTAACACTAATCGAGTGCATTTTGGTTCGTACGATGCCCGTTGGCCCATTTGACCAACTATTACTTTCTCACGAAGTAACAAAGTAAACTGTAACTTCCTGGTGAAGTAATGGACTAAACGAGTTACTTTTGATCAAATCGTTGAATGAAAGATCATTTCTAAGCTTATTAACACTAATCGAGTGCATTTTGGTTCAAACAATGCCCGTTGGCCCATTTGACCCACTATTACTTTCTCACGAAGTAACAAAGTAAACTGTAACTTCCTGGTGAAGTAATAGACTAAACGAGTTATGTTTGATCAAATCGTTGAAGGAAATATCATTTCTAAGCTTATTAACACTAATCGAGTGCATTTTGGTTCGTACGATGGCCGTTGGCCCATTTGACCCACTATTACTTTCTCACGAAGTAACAAAGTAAACTGTAACTTCCTGGTGAAGTAATAGACTAAACGAGTTACTTTTGCTCAAATCATTGAAGGAAAGATCATTTCTAAGCATATGAACACTAATCGAGTGCATTTTGGTTCATACGATGCCCGTTGGCCAATTTGACCAACTATTACTTTCTCACGAAGTAACAAAGTAAACTATAACTTTCTGGTGAAGTAATAGACTAAACGAGTTACGTTTGATCAAATCATTGAAGGAAAAATCAATTCTAAGCTTATTAACACTAATCGAGTGCATTTTGGTTCATACGATGCCCGTTGGCCCATTTGACCCATATTACTTTCTCACGAAGTAACAAAGTAAACTGTAACTTCCTGGTGAAGTAATAGACTAAACGAGTTATGTTTGATCAAATCGATGAAGGAAAGATCATTTCTAAGCTTATTAACACTAATCGAGTGCATTTTGGTTCATACGATGCCCGTCGGCCCATTTGACCCACTATTACTTTCTCACGAAGTAACAAAGTAAACGGTAACTTCCTGGTGAAGTAATAGACTAAACGAGTTACGTTTGATCAAATAGTTGAAGGAAAGATCATTTCTAAGCTCATTAACACTAATCGAGTGCATTTTGGTTCGTACGATGCCCGTTGGCCCATTTGACCAACTATTACTTTCTCACGAAGTAACAAAGTAAACTGTAACTTCCTGGTGAAGTAATGGACTAAACGAGTTACGTTTGATCAAATCGTTGAATGAAAGATCATTTCTAAGCTTATTAACACTAATCGAGTGCATTTTGGTTCAAACGATGCCCGTTGGCCCATTTGACCCACTATTACTTTCTCACGAAGTAACAAAGTAAACTATAACTTCCTGGTTAAGTAATAGACTAAACGAGTTATGTTTGATCAAATCGTTGAAGGAAATATCATTTCTAAGCTTATTAACACTAATCGAGTGCATTTTGGTTCAAACGATGCCCGTTGGCCCATTTGACCCACTATTACTTTCTCACGAAGTAACAAAGCAAACTGTAACTTCCTAGTGAAGTAATAGACTAAACGAGTTACTTTTGATCAAATAGTTGAAGGAAAGATCATTTCTAAGCTTATTAACACTAATCGAGTGCATTTTGGTTCATACGATGCCCGTTGGCCCATTTGACCCACTATTACTTTCTCACGAAGTAACAAAGTAAACGGTAACTTCCTGGTGAAGTAATAGACTAAACGAGTTACTTTTGATCAAATAGTTGAAGGAAAGATCATTTCTAAGCTTATTAACACTAATCGAGTGCATTTTGGTTCATACGATGCCCGTTGGCCCATTTGACCCACTATTACTTTCTCACGAAGTAACAAAGTAAACGGTAACTTCCTGGTGAAGTAATAGACTAAACGAGTTACGTTTGATCAAATCGTTGAAGGAAAGATCATTTCTAAGCTTATTAACACTAATCGAGTGCATTTTGGTTCATACGATGCCCGTTGGCCCATTTGACCCACTATTACTTTCTCACGAAGTAACAAAGTCAAATGTAACTTCTTGGTGAAGTAATAGACTAACCAAGTTACGTTTGATCAAATCGTTGAAGGAAAGATCATTTCTAAGCTTATTAACACTAATCGAGTGCATTTTGGTTCGTACGATGGCCGTTGGCCCATTTGACCAACTATTACTTTCTCACGAAGTAACAAAGTAAACTATAACTTCCTGGTGAAGTAATAGACTAAATGAGTTACGTTTGATCAAATCGTTGAAGGAAAGATCATTTCTAAGCTTATTAACACTAATCGAGTGCATTTTGGTTCGTACGATGGCCGTTGGCCCATTTGACCAACTATTACTTTCTCACGAAGTAACAAAGTAAACTGTAACTTCCTTGTGAAGTAATGGACTAAACGAGTTACGTTTGATCAAATCGTTGAATGAAAGATCATTTCTAAGCTTATTAACACTAATCGAGTGCATTTTGGTTCAAACGATGCCCGTTGGCCCATTTGACCCACTATTACTTTCTCACGAAGTAACAAAGCAAACTGTAACGTCCTAGTGAAGTAATAGACTAAACGAGTTACTTTTGATCAAATCGTTGAAGGAAAGATCATTTCTAAGCTTATTAACACTAATCGAGTGCATTTTGGTTCATACGATGCCCGTTGGCCCATTTGACCCACTATTACTTTCTCACGAAGTAACAAAGTCAAATGTAACTTCTTGGTGAAGTAATAGACTAACCAAGTTACGTTTGATCAAATCGTTGAAGGAAAGATCATTTCTAAGCTTATTAACACTAATCGAGTGCATTTTGGTTCGTACGATGCCCGTTGGCCCATTTGACCAACTATTACTTTCTCACGAAGTAACAAAGTAAACTGTAACTTCCTTGTGAAGTAATGGACTAAACGAGTTACGTTTGATCAAATCGTTGAATGAAAGATCATTTCTAAGCTTATTAACACTAATCGAGTGCATTTTGGTTCAAACGATGCCCGTTGGCCCATTTGACCCATATTACTTTCTCACGAAGTAACAAAGTAAACTGTAACTTCCTTGTGAAGTAATGGACTAAACGAGTTACGTTTGATCAAATCGTTGAATGAAAGATCATTTCTAAGCTTATTAACACTAATCGAGTGCATTTTGGTTCAAACGATGCCCGTTGGCCCATTTGACCCATATTACTTTCTCACGAAGTAACAAAGTAAACTGTAACTTCCTGGTGAAGTAATAGACTAAACGAGTTATTTTTGATCAAATCGTTGAAGGAAAGATCATTTCTAAGCTTATTAACACTAATCGAGTGCATTTTGGTTCATACGATGCCCGTCGGCCCATTTGACCCACTATTACTTTCTCACGAAGTAACAAAGTAAACGGTAACTTCCTGGTGAAGTAATAGACTAAACGAGTTACGTTTGATCAAATAGTTGAAGGAAAGATCATTTCTAAGCTTATTAACACTAATCGAGTGCATTTTGGTTCGTACGATGCCCGTTGGCCCATTTGACCAACTATTACTTTCTCACGAAGTAACAAAGTAAACTGTAACTTCCTGGTGAAGTAATGGACTAAACGAGTTACGTTTGATCAAATCGTTGAATGAAAGATCATTTCTAAGCTTATTAACACTAATCGAGTGCATTTTGGTTCAAACAATGCCCGTTGGCCCATTTGACCCACTATTACTTTCTCACGAAGTAACAAAGTAAACTGTAACTTCCTGGTGAAGTAATAGACTAAACGAGTTATGTTTGATCAAATCGTTGAAGGAAATATCATTTCTAAGCTTATTAACACTAATCGAGTGCATTTTGGTTCGTACGATGGCCGTTGGCCCATTTGACCCACTATTACTTTCTCACGAAGTAACAAAGTAAACTGTAACTTCCTGGTGAAGTAATAGACTAAACGAGTTACTTTTGCTCAAATCATTGAAGGAAAGATCATTTCTAAGCATATGAACACTAATCGAGTGCATTTTGGTTCATACGATGCCCGTTGGCCAATTTGACCAACTATTACATTCTCACGAAGTAACAAAGTAAACTATAACTTTCTGGTGAAGTAATAGACTAAACGAGTTACGTTTGATCAAATCATTGAAGGAAAAATCAATTCTAAGCTTATTAACACTAATCGAGTGCATTTTGGTTCATACGATGCCCGTTGGCCCATTTGACCCACTTTTACTTTCTCACGAAGTAACAAAGCAAACTGTAACTTCCTAGTGAAGTAATAGACTAAACGAGTTACTTTTGATCAAATCGTTGAAGGAAAGATCATTTCTAAGCTTATTAACACTAATCGAGTGCATTTTGGTTCATACGATGCCCGTTGGCCCATTTGACCCACTATTACTTTCTCACGAAGTAACAAAGTAAACTGTAACTTCTTGGTGAAGTAATAGACTAACCAAGTTACGTTTGATCAAATCGTTGAAGGAAAGATCATTTCTAAGCTTATTAACAGTAATCGAGTGCATTTTGGTTCGTACGATGGCCGTTGGCCCATTTGACCAACTATTACTTTCTCACGAAGTAACAAAGTAAACTGTAACTTCCTTGTGAAGTAATGGACTAAACGAGTTACGTTTGATCAAATCGTTGAATGAAAGATCATTTCTAAGCTTATTAACACTAATCGAGTGCATTTTGGTTCAAACGATGCCCGTTGGCCCATTTGACCCATATTACTTTCTCACGAAGTAACAAAGTAAACTGTAACTTCCTGGTGAAGTAATAGACTAAACGAGTTATGTTTGATCAAATCGTTGAAGGAAAGATCATTTCTAAGCTTATTAACACTAATCGAGTGCATTTTGGTTCATACGATGCCCGTCGGCCCATTTGACCCACTATTACTTTCTCACGAAGTAACAAAGTAAACGGTAACTTCCTGGTGAAGTAATAGACTAAACGAGTTACGTTTGATCAAATAGTTGAAGGAAAGATCATTTCTAAGCTCATTAACACTAATCGAGTGCATTTTGGTTCGTACGATGCCCGTTGGCCCATTTGACCAACTATTACTTTCTCACGAAGTAACAAAGTAAACTGTAACTTCCTGGTGAAGTAATGGACTAAACGAGTTACGTTTGATCAAATCGTTGAATGAAAGATCATTTCTAAGCTTATTAACACTAATCGAGTGCATTTTGGTTCAAACGATGCCCGTTGGCCCATTTGACCCACTATTACTTTCTCACAAAGTAACAAAGTAAACTATAACTTCCTGGTGAAGTAATAGACTAAACGAGTTATGTTTGATCAAATCGTTGAAGGAAATATCATTTCTAAGCTTATTAACACTAATCGAGTGCATTTTGGTTCAAACGATGCCCGTTGGCCCATTTGACCCACTATTACTTTCTCACGAAGTAACAAAGCAAACTGTAACTTCCTAGTGAAGTAATAGACTAAACGAGTTACTTTTGATCAAATCGTTGAAGGAAAGATCATTTCTAAGCTTATTAACACTAATCGAGTGCATTTTGGTTCATACGATGCCCGTTGGCCCATTTGACCCACTATTACTTTCTCACGAAGTAACAAAGTAAACGGTAACTTCCTGGTGAAGTAATAGACTAAACGAGTTACGTTTGATCAAATCGTTGAAGGAAAGATCATTTCTAAGCTTATTAACACTAATCGAGTGCATTTTGGTTCATACGATGCCCGTTGGCCCATTTGACCCACTATTACTTTCTCACGAAGTAACAAAGTCAAATGTAACTTCTTGGTGAAGTAATAGACTAACCAAGTTACGTTTGATCAAATCGTTGAAGGAAAGATCATTTCTAAGCTTATTAACACTAATCGAGTGCATTTTGGTTCGTACGATGCCCGTTGGCCCATTTGACCAACTATTACTTTCTCACGAAGTAACAAAGTAAACTGTAACTTCCTTGTGAAGTAATGGACTAAACGAGTTACGTTTGATCAAATCGTTGAATGAAAGATCATTTCTAAGCTTATTAACACTAATCGAGTGCATTTTGGTTCAAACGATTCCCGTTGGCCCATTTGACCCATATTACTTTCTCACGAAGTAACAAAGTAAACAGTAACTTCCTGGTGAAGTAATAGACTAAACGAGTTATGTTTGATCAAATCGTTGAAGGAAAGATCATTTCTAAGCTTATTAACACTAATCGAGTGCATTTTGGTTCATACGATGCCCGTCGGCCCATTTGACCCACTATTACTTTCTCACGAAATAACAAAGTAAACGGTAACTTCCTGGTGAAGTAATAGACTAAACGAGTTACGTTTGATCAAATAGTTGAAGGAAAGATCATTTCTAAGCTTATTAACACTAATCGAGTGCATTTTGGTTCGTACGATGCCCGTTGGCCCATTTGACCAACTATTATTTTCTCACGAAGTAACAAAGTAAACTGTAACTTCCTGGTGAAGTAATGGACTAAACGAGTTACGTTTGATCAAATCGTTGAATGAAAGATCATTTCTAAGCTTATTAACACTAATCGAGTGCATTTTGGTTCAAACGATGCCCGTTGGCCCATTTGACCCACTATTACTTTCTCACGAAGTAACAAAGTAAACTGTAACTTCCTGGTGAAGTAATAGACTAAACGAGTTATGTTTGATCAAATCGTTGAAGGAAATATCATTTCTAAGCTTATTAACACTAATCGAGTGCATTTTGGTTCGTACGATGGCCGTTGGCCCATTTGACCCACTATTACTTTCTCACGAAGTAACAAAGTAAACTGTAACTTCCTGGTGAAGTAATAGACTAAACGAGTTACGTTTGATCAAATCATTGAAGGAAAGATCATTTCTAAGCTTATGAACACTAATCGAGTGCATTTTGGTTCATACGATGCCCGTTGGCCCATTTGACCCACTATTACTTTCTCACGAAGTAACAAAGTCAATTGTAACTTCTTGGTGAAGTAATAGACGAACCAAGTTACGTTTGATCAAATCGTTGAAGGAAAGATCATTTCTAAGCTTATTAACACTAATCAAGTGCATTTTGGTTCGTACGATGTCCGTTGGCCCAGTTGACCAACTATTACTTTCTCACGAAGTAACAAAGTAAATTGTAACTTCCTTGTGAAGTAATGGACTAAACGAGTAAATCGTTGAATGAAAGATCATTTCTAAGCTTATTAACACTAATCGAGTGCATTTTGGTTCAAACGATGCCCGTTGGCCCATTTGACCCATATTACTTTCTCACGAAGTAACAAAGTAAACTGTAACTTCCTGGTGAAGTAATAGACTAAACGAGTTATGTTTGATCAAATCGTTGAAGGAAAGATCATTTCTAAGCTTATTAACACTAATCGAGTGCATTTTGGTTCATACGATGCCCGTCGGCCCATTTGACCCACTATTACTTTCTCACGAAGTAACAAAGTAAACGGTAACTTCCTGGTGAAGTAATAGACTAAACGAGTTACGTTTGATCAAATAGTTGAAGGAAAGATCATTTCTAAGCTCATTAACACTAATCGAGTGCATTTTGGTTCGTACGATGCCCGTTGGCCCATTTGACCAACTATTACTTTCTCACGAAGTAACAAAGTAAACTGTAACTTCCTGGTGAAGTAATGGACTAAACGAGTTACGTTTGATCAAATCGTTGAATGAAAGATCATTTCTAAGCTTATTAACACTAATCGAGTGCATTTTGGTTCAAACGATGCCCGTTGGCCCATTTGACCCACTATTACTTTCTCACGAAGTAACAAAGTAAACTATAACTTCCTGGTTAAGTAATAGACTAAACGAGTTATGTTTGATCAAATCGTTGAAGGAAATATCATTTCTAAGCTTATTAACACTAATCGAGTGCATTTTGGTTCAAACGATGCCCGTTGGCCCATTTGACCCACTATTACTTTCTCACGAAGTAACAAAGCAAACTGTAACTTCCTAGTGAAGTAATAGACTAAACGAGTTACTTTTGATAATATCGTTGAAGGAAAGATCATTTCTAAGCTTATTAACACTAATCGAGTGCATTTTGGTTCATACGATGCCCGTTGGCCCATTTGACCCACTATTACTTTCTCACGAAGTAACAAAGTAAACGGTAACTTCCTGGTGAAGTAATAGACTAAACGAGTTACGTTTGATCAAATCGTTGAAGGAAAGATCATTTCTAAGCTTATTAACACTAATCGAGTGCATTTTGGTTCATACGATGCCCGTTGGCCCATTTGACCCACTATTACTTTCTCACGAAGTAACAAAGTCAAATGTAACTTCTTGGTGAAGTAATAGACTAACCAAGTTACGTTTGATCAAATCGTTGAAGGAAAGATCATTTCTAAGCTTATTAACACTAATCGAGTGCATTTTGGTTCGTACGATGCCCGTTGGCCCATTTGACCAACTATTACTTTCTCACGAAGTAACAAAGTAAACTATAACTTCCTGGTGAAGTAATAGACTAAACGAGTTACGTTTGATCAAATCGTTGAAGGAAAGATCATTTCTAAGCTTATTAACACTAATCGAGTGCATTTTGGTTCGTACGATGGCCGTTGGCCCATTTGACCAACTATTACTTTCTCACGAAGTAACAAAGTAAACTGTAACTTCCTTGTGAAGTAATGGACTAAACGAGTTACGTTTGATCAAATCGTTGAATGAAAGATCATTTCTAAGCTTATTAACACTAATCGAGTGCATTTTGGTTCAAACGATGCCCGTTGGCCCATTTGACCCACTATTACTTTCTCACGAAGTAACAAAGCAAACTGTAACTTCCTAGTGAAGTAATAGACTAAACGAGTTACTTTTGATCAAATAGTTGAAGGAAAGATCATTTCTAAGCTTATTAACACTAATCGAGTGCATTTTGGTTCATACGATGCCCGTTGGCCCATTTGACCCACTATTACTTTCTCACGAAGTAACAAAGTCAAATGTAACTTCTTGGTGAAGTAATAGACTAACCAAGTTACGTTTGATCAAATCGTTGAAGGAAAGATCATTTCTAAGCTTATTAACACTAATCGAGTGCATTTTGGTTCGTACGATGCCCGTTGGCCCATTTGACCAACTATTACTTTCTCACGAAGTAACAAAGTAAACTGTAACTTCCTGGTGAAGTAATGGACTAAACGAGTTACGTTTGATCAAATCGTTGAATGAAAGATCATTTCTAAGCTTATTAACACTAATCGAGTGCATTTTGGTTCAAACGATGCCCGTTGGCCCATTTGACCCACTATTACTTTCTCACGAAGTAACAAAGTAAACTATAACTTCCTGGTTAAGTAATAGACTAAACGAGTTATGTTTGATCAAATCGTTGAAGGAAATATCATTTCTAAGCTTATTAACACTAATCGAGTGCATTTTGGTTCAAACGATGCCCGTTGGCCCATTTGACCCACTATTACTTTCTCACGAAGTAACAAAGCAAACTGTAACTTCCTAGTGAAGTAATAGACTAAACGAGTTACTTTTGATAATATCGTTGAAGGAAAGATCATTTCTAAGCTTATTAACACTAATCGAGTGCATTTTGGTTCATACGATGCCCGTTGGCCCATTTGACCCACTATTACTTTCTCACGAAGTAACAAAGTAAACGGTAACTTCCTGGTGAAGTAATAGACTAAACGAGTTACGTTTGATCAAATCGTTGAAGGAAAGATCATTTCTAAGCTTATTAACACTAATCGAGTGCATTTTGGTTCATACGATGCCCGTTGGCCCATTTGACCCACTATTACTTTCTCACGAAGTAACAAAGTCAACTGTAACTTCTTGGTGAAGTAATAGACTAACCAAGTTACGTTTGATCAAATCGTTGAAGGAAAGATCATTTCTAAGCTTATTAACACTAATCGAGTGCATTTTGGTTCGTACGATGCCCGTTGGCCCATTTGACCAACTATTACTTTCTCACGAAGTAACAAAGTAAACTATAACTTCCTGGTGAAGTAATAGACTAAACGAGTTACGTTTGATCAAATCGTTGAAGGAAAGATCATTTCTAAGCTTATTAACACTAATCGAGTGCATTTTGGTTCGTACGATGGCCGTTGGCCCATTTGACCAACTATTACTTTCTCACGAAGTAACAAAGTAAACTGTAACTTCCTTGTGAAGTAATGGACTAAACGAGTTACGTTTGATCAAATCGTTGAATGAAAGATCATTTCTAAGCTTATTAACACTAATCGAGTGCATTTTGGTTCAAACGATGCCCGTTGGCCCATTTGACCCACTATTACTTTCTCACGAAGTAACAAAGCAAACTGTAACTTCCTAGTGAAGTAATAGACTAAACGAGTTACTTTTGATCAAATAGTTGAAGGAAAGATCATTTCTAAGCTTATTAACACTAATCGAGTGCATTTTGGTTCATACGATGCCCGTTGGCCCATTTGACCCACTATTACTTTCTCACGAAGTAACAAAGTCAAATGTAACTTCTTGGTGAAGTAATAGACTAACCAAGTTACGTTTGATCAAATCGTTGAAGGAAAGATCATTTCTAAGCTTATTAACACTAATCGAGTGCATTTTGGTTCGTACGATGCCCGTTGGCCCATTTGACCAACTATTACTTTCTCACGAAGTAACAAAGTAAACTGTAACTTCCTGGTGAAGTAATGGACTAAACGAGTTACGTTTGATCAAATCGTTGAATGAAAGATCATTTCTAAGCTTATTAACACTAATCGAGTGCATTTTGGTTCAAACGATGCCCGTTGGCCCATTTGACCCACTATTACTTTCTCACGAAGTAACAAAGTAAACTATAACTTCCTGGTTAAGTAATAGACTAAACGAGTTATGTTTGATCAAATCGTTGAAGGAAATATCATTTCTAAGCTTATTAACACTAATCGAGTGCATTTTGGTTCAAACGATGCCCGTTGGCCCATTTGACCCACTATTACTTTCTCACGAAGTAACAAAGCAAACTGTAACTTCCTAGTGAAGTAATAGACTAAACGAGTTACTTTTGATAATATCGTTGAAGGAAAGATCATTTCTAAGCTTATTAACACTAATCGAGTGCATTTTGGTTCATACGATGCCCGTTGGCCCATTTGACCCACTATTACTTTCTCACGAAGTAACAAAGTAAACGGTAACTTCCTGGTGAAGTAATAGACTAAACGAGTTACGTTTGATCAAATCGTTGAAGGAAAGATCATTTCTAAGCTTATTAACACTAATCGAGTGCATTTTGGTTCAAACGATGCCCGTTGGCCCATTTGACCCACTATTACTTTCTCACGAAGTAACAAAGCAAACTGTAACTTCCTAGTGAAGTAATAGACTAAACGAGTTACTTTTGATCAAATAGTTGAAGGAAAGATCATTTCTAAGCTTATTAACACTAATCGAGTGCATTTTGGTTCATACGATGCCCGTTGGCCCATTTGACCCACTATTACTTTCTCACGAAGTAACAAAGTCAAATGTAACTTCTTGGTGAAGTAATAGACTAACCAAGTTACGTTTGATCAAATCGTTGAAGGAAAGATCATTTCTAAGCTTATTAACACTAATCGAGTGCATTTTGGTTCGTACGATGCCCGTTGGCCCATTTGACCAACTATTACTTTCTCACGAAGTAACAAAGTAAACTGTAACTTCCTTGTGAAGTAATGGACTAAACGAGTTACGTTTGATCAAATCGTTGAATGAAAGATCATTTCTAAGCTTATTAACACTAATCGAGTGCATTTTGGTTCAAACGATGCCCGTTGGCCCATTTGACCCATATTACTTTCTCACGAAGTAACAAAGTAAACTGTAACTTCCTGGTGAAGTAATAGACTAAACGAGTTATTTTTGATCAAATCGTTGAAGGAAAGATCATTTCTAAGCTTATTAACACTAATCGAGTGCATTTTGGTTCATACGATGCCCGTCGGCCCATTTGACCCACTATTACTTTCTCACGAAGTAACAAAGTAAACGGTAACTTCCTGGTGAAGTAATAGACTAAACGAGTTACGTTTGATCAAATAGTTGAAGGAAAGATCATTTCTAAGCTTATTAACACTAATCGAGTGCATTTTGGTTCGTACGATGCCCGTTGGCCCATTTGACCAACTATTACTTTCTCACGAAGTAACAAAGTAAACTGTAACTTCCTGGTGAAGTAATGGACTAAACGAGTTACGTTTGATCAAATCGTTGAATGAAAGATCATTTCTAAGCTTATTAACACTAATCGAGTGCATTTTGGTTCAAACGATGCCCGTTGGCCCATTTGACCCACTATTACTTTCTCACGAAGTAACAAAGTAAACTGTAACTTCCTGGTGAAGTAATAGACTAAACGAGTTATGTTTGATCAAATCGTTGAAGGAAATATCATTTCTAAGCTTATTAACACTAATCGAGTGCATTTTGGTTCGTACGATGGCCGTTGGCCCATTTGACCCACTATTACTTTCTCACGAAGTAACAAAGTAAACTGTAACTTCCTGGTGAAGTAATAGACTAAACGAGTTACGTTTGATCAAATCATTGAAGGAAAGATCATTTCTAAGCTTATGAACACTAATCGAGTGCATTTTGGTTCATACGATGCCCGTTGGCCCATTTGACCCACTATTACTTTCTCACGAAGTAACAAAGTCAATTGTAACTTCTTGGTGAAGTAATAGACTAACCAAGTTACGTTTGATCAAATCGTTGAAGGAAAGATCATTTCTAAGCTTATTAACACTAATCAAGTGCATTTTGGTTCGTACGATGTCCGTTGGCCCATTTGACCCATATTACTTTCTCACGAAGTAACAAAGTAAACTGTAACTTCCTGGTGAAGTAATAGACTAAACGAGTTATGTTTGATCAAATCGTTGAAGGAAAGATCATTTCTAAGCTTATTAACACTAATCGAGTGCATTTTGGTTCATACGATGCCCGTCGGCCCATTTGACCCACTATTACTTTCTCACGAAGTAACAAAGTAAACGGTAACTTCCTGGTGAAGTAATAGACTAAACGAGTTACGTTTGATCAAATAGTTGAAGGAAAGATCATTTCTAAGCTCATTAACACTAATCGAGTGCATTTTGGTTCGTACGATGCCCGTTGGCCCATTTGACCAACTATTACTTTCTAACGAAGTAACAAAGTAAACTGTAACTTCCTGGTGAAGTAATGGACTAAACGAGTTACGTTTGATCAAATCGTTGAATGAAAGATCATTTCTAAGCTTATTAACACTAATCGAGTGCATTTTGGTTCAAACGATGCCCGTTGGCCCATTTGACCCACTATTACTTTCTCACGAAGTAACAAAGTAAACTATAACTTCCTGGTTAAGTAATAGACTAAACGAGTTATGTTTGATCAAATCGTTGAAGGAAATATCATTTCTAAGCTTATTAACACTAATCGAGTGCATTTTGGTTCAAACGATGCCCGTTGGCCCATTTGACCCACTATTACTTTCTCACGAAGTAACAAAGCAAACTGTAACTTCCTAGTGAAGTAATAGACTAAACGAGTTACTTTTGATAATATCGTTGAAGGAAAGATTATTTCTAAGCTTATTAACACTAATCGAGTGCATTTTGGTTCATACGATGCCCGTTGGCCCATTTGACCCACTATTACTTTCTCACGAAGTAACAAAGTAAACGGTAACTTCCTGGTGAAGTAATAGACTAAACGAGTTACGTTTGATCAAATCGTTGAAGGAAAGATCATTTCTAAGCTTATTAACACTAATCGAGTGCATTTTGGTTCATACGATGCCCGTTGGCCCATTTGACCCACTATTACTTTCTCACGAAGTAACAAAGTCAAATGTAACTTCTTGGTGAAGTAATAGACTAACCAAGTTACGTTTGATCAAATCGTTGAAGGAAAGATCATTTCTAAGCTTATTAACACTAATCGAGTGCATTTTGGTTCGTACGATGGCCGTTGGCCCATTTGACCAAGTATTACTTTCTCACGAAGTAACAAAGTAAACTATAACTTCCTGGTGAAGTAATAGACTAAACGAGTTACGTTTGATCAAATCGTTGAAGGAAAGATCATTTCTAAGCTTATTAACACTAATCGAGTGCATTTTGGTTCGTACGATGGCCGTTGGCCCATTTGACCAACAATTACTTTCTCACGAAGTAACAAAGTAAATTGTAACTTCCTTGTGAAGTAATGGACTAAACGAGTTACGTTTGATCAAATCGTTGAATGAAAGATCATTTCTAAGCTTATTAACACTAATCGAGTGCATTTTGGTTCAAACGATGCCCGTTGGCCCATTTGACCCACTATTACTTTCTCACGAAGTAACAAAGCAAACTGTAACTTCCTAGTGAAGTAATAGACTAAACGAGTTACTTTTGATCAAATAGTTGAAGGAAAGATCATTTCTAAGCTTATTAACACTAATCGAGTGCATTTTGGTTCATACGATGCCCGTCGGCCCATTTGACCCACTATTACTTTCTCACGAAGTAACAAAGTAAACGGTAACTTCCTGGTGAAGTAATAGACTAAACGAGTTACGTTTGATCAAATAGTTGAAGGAAAGATCATTTCTAAGCTTATTAACACTAATCGAGTGCATTTTGGTTCGTACGATGCCCGTTGGCCCATTTGACCAACTATTACTTTCTCACGAAGTAACAAAGTAAACTGTAACTTCCTGGTGAAGTAATGGACTAAACGAGTTACGTTTGATCAAATCGTTGAATGAAAGATCATTTCTAAGCTTATTAACACTAATCGAGTGCATTTTGGTTCAAACAATGCCCGTTGGCCCATTTGACCCACTATTACTTTCTCACGAAGTAACAAAGTAAACTGTAACTTCCTGGTGAAGTAATAGACTAAACGAGTTATGTTTGATCAAATCGTTGAAGGAAATATCATTTCTAAGCTTATTAACACTAATCGAGTGCATTTTGGTTCGTACGATGGCCGTTGGCCCATTTGACCCACTATTACTTTCTCACGAAGTAACAAAGTAAACTGTAACTTCCTGGTGAAGTAATAGACTAAACGAGTTACTTTTGCTCAAATCATTGAAGGAAAGATCATTTCTAAGCATATGAACACTAATCGAGTGCATTTTGGTTCATACGATGCCCGTTGGCCAATTTGACCAACTATTACTTTCTCACGAAGTAACAAAGTAAACTATAACTTTCTGGTGAAGTAATAGACTAAACGAGTTACGTTTGATCAAATCATTGAAGGAAAAATCAATTTTAAGCTTATTAACACTAATCGAGTGCATTTTGGTTCATACGATGCCCGTTGGCCCATTTGACCCACTTTTACTTTCTCACGAAGTAACAAAGCAAACTGTAACTTCCTAGTGAAGTAATAGACTAAACGAGTTACTTTTGATCAAATCGTTGAAGGAAAGATCATTTCTAAGCTTATTAACACTAATCGAGTGCATTTTGGTTCATACGATGCCCGTTGGCCCATTTGACCCACTATTACTTTCTCACGAAGTAACAAAGTAAACTGTAACTTCTTGGTGAAGTAATAGACTAACCAAGTTACGTTTGATCAAATCGTTGAAGGAAAGATCATTTCTAAGCTTATTAACACTAATCGAGTACATTTTGGTTCGTACGATGGCCGTTGGCCCATTTGACCAACTATTACTTTCTCACGAAGTAACAAAGTAAACTGTAACTTCCTTGTGAAGTAATGGACTAAACGAGTTACGTTTGATCAAATCGTTGAATGAAAGATCATTTCTAAGCTTATTAACACTAATCGAGTGCATTTTGGTTCAAACGATGCCCGTTGGCCCATTTGACCCATATTACTTTCTCACGAAGTAACAAAGTAAACTGTAACTTCCTGGTGAAGTAATAGACTAAACGAGTTATGTTTGATCAAATCGTTGAAGGAAAGATCATTTCTAAGCTTATTAACACTAATCGAGTGCATTTTGGTTCATACGATGCCCGTCGGCCCATTTGACCCACTATTACTTTCTCACGAAGTAACAAAGTAAACGGTAACTTCCTGGTGAAGTAATAGACTAAACGAGTTACGTTTGATCAAATAGTTGAAGGAAAGATCATTTCTAAGCTCATTAACACTAATCGAGTGCATTTTGGTTCGTACGATGCCCGTTGGCCCATTTGACCAACTATTATTTTCTCACGAAGTAACAAAGTAAACTGTAACTTCCTGGTGAAGTAATGGACTAAACGAGTTACGTTTGATCAAATCGTTGAATGAAAGATCATTTCTAAGCTTATTAACACTAATCGAGTGCATTTTGGTTCAAACGATGCCCGTTGGCCCATTTGACCCACTATTACTTTCTCACGAAGTAACAAAGTAAACTATAACTTCCTGGTGAAGTAATAGACTAAACGAGTTATGTTTGATCAAATCGTTCAAGGAAATATCATTTCTAAGCTTATTAACACTAATCGAGTGCATTTTGGTTCAAACGATGCCCGTTGGCCCATTTGACCCACTATTACTTTCTCACGAAGTAACAAAGCAAATTGTAACTTCCTAGTGAAGTAATAGACTAAACGAGTTACTTTTGATCAAATCGTTGAAGGAAAGATCATTTCTAAGCTTATTAACACTAATCGAGTGCATTTTGGTTCATACGATGCCCGTTGGCCCATTTGACCCACTATTACTTTCTCACGAAGTAACAAAGTAAACGGTAACTTCCTGGTGAAGTAATAGACTAAACGAGTTACGTTTGATCAAATCGTTGAAGGAAAGATCATTTCTAAGCTTATTAACACTAATCGAGTGCATTTTGGTTCATACGATGCCCGTTGGCCCATTTGACCCACTATTACTTTCTCACGAAGTAACAAAGTCAAATGTAACTTCTTGGTGAAGTAATAGACTAACCAAGTTACGTTTGATCAAATCGTTGAAGGAAAGATCATTTCTAAGCTTATTAACACTAATCGAGTGCATTTTGGTTCGTACGATGCCCGTTGGCCCATTTGACCAACTATTACTTTCTCACGAAGTAACAAAGTAAACTGTAACTTCCTTGTGAAGTAATGGACTAAACGAGTTACGTTTGATCAAATAGTTGAAGGAAAGATCATTTCTAAGCTTATTAACACTAATCGAGTGCATTTTGGTTCGTACGATGCCCGTTGGCCCATTTGACCAACTATTATTTTCTCACGAAGTAACAAAGTAAACTGTAACTTCCTGGTGAAGTAATGGACTAAACGAGTTACGTTTGATCAAATCGTTGAAGGAAAGATCATTTCTAAGCTTATTAACACTAATCAAGTGCATTTTGGTTCGTACGATGTCCGTTGGCCCATTTGACCCATATTACTTTCTCACGAAGTAACAAAGTAAACTGTAACTTCCTGGTGAAGTAATAGACTAAACGAGTTATGTTTGATCAAATCGTTGAAGGAAAGATCATTTCTAAGCTTATTAACACTAATCGAGTGCATTTTGGTTCATACGATGCCCGTCGGCCCATTTGACCCACTATTACTTTCTCACGAAGTAACAAAGTAAACGGTAACTTCCTGGTGAAGTAATAGACTAAACGAGTTACGTTTGATCAAATAGTTGAAGGAAAGATCATTTCTAAGCTCATTAACACTAATCGAGTGCATTTTGGTTCGTACGATGCCCGTTGGCCCATTTGACCAACTATTACTTTCTAACGAAGTAACAAAGTAAACTGTAACTTCCTGGTGAAGTAATGGACTAAACGAGTTACGTTTGATCAAATCGTTGAATGAAAGATCATTTCTAAGCTTATTAACACTAATCGAGTGCATTTTGGTTCAAACGATGCCCGTTGGCCCATTTGACCCACTATTACTTTCTCACGAAGTAACAAAGTAAACTATAACTTCCTGGTTAAGTAATAGACTAAACGAGTTATGTTTGATCAAATCGTTGAAGGAAATATCATTTCTAAGCTTATTAACACTAATCGAGTGCATTTTGGTTCAAACGATGCCCGTTGGCCCATTTGACCCACTATTACTTTCTCACGAAGTAACAAAGCAAACTGTAACTTCCTAGTGAAGTAATAGACTAAACGAGTTACTTTTGATAATATCGTTGAAGGAAAGATCATTTCTAAGCTTATTAACACTAATCGAGTGCATTTTGGTTCATACGATGCCCGTTGGCCCATTTGACCCACTATTACTTTCTCACGAAGTAACAAAGTAAACGGTAACTTCCTGGTGAAGTAATAGACTAAACGAGTTACGTTTGATCAAATCGTTGAAGGAAAGATCATTTCTAAGCTTATTAACACTAATCGAGTGCATTTTGGTTCATACGATGCCCGTTGGCCCATTTGACCCACTATTACTTTCTCACGAAGTAACAAAGTCAAATGTAACTTCTTGGTGAAGTAATAGACTAACCAAGTTACGTTTGATCAAATCGTTGAAGGAAAGATCATTTCTAAGCTTATTAACACTAATCGAGTGCATTTTGGTTCGTACGATGGCCGTTGGCCCATTTGACCAAGTATTACTTTCTCACGAAGTAACAAAGTAAACTATAACTTCCTGGTGAAGTAATAGACTAAACGAGTTACGTTTGATCAAATCGTTGAAGGAAAGATCATTTCTAAGCTTATTAACACTAATCGAGTGCATTTTGGTTCGTACGATGGCCGTTGGCCCATTTGACCAACTATTACTTTCTCACGAAGTAACAAAGTAAATTGTAACTTCCTTGTGAAGTAATGGACTAAACGAGTTACGTTTGATCAAATCGTTGAATGAAAGATCATTTCTAAGCTTATTAACACTAATCGAGTGCATTTTGGTTCAAACGATGCCCGTTGGCCCATTTGACCCACTATTACTTTCTCACGAAGTAACAAAGCAAACTGTAACTTCCTAGTGAAGTAATAGACTAAACGAGTTACTTTTGATCAAATAGTTGAAGGAAAGATCATTTCTAAGCTTATTAACACTAATCGAGTGCATTTTGGTTCATACGATGCCCGTCGGCCCATTTGACCCACTATTACTTTCTCACGAAGTAACAAAGTAAACGGTAACTTCCTGGTGAAGTAATAGACTAAACGAGTTACGTTTGATCAAATAGTTGAAGGAAAGATCATTTCTAAGCTTATTAACACTAATCGAGTGCATTTTGGTTCGTACGATGCCCGTTGGCCCATTTGACCAACTATTACTTTCTCACGAAGTAACAAAGTAAACTGTAACTTCCTGGTGAAGTAATGGACTAAACGAGTTACGTTTGATCAAATCGTTGAATGAAAGATCATTTCTAAGCTTATTAACACTAATCGAGTGCATTTTGGTTCAAACAATGCCCGTTGGCCCATTTGACCCACTATTACTTTCTCACGAAGTAACAAAGTAAACTGTAACTTCCTGGTGAAGTAATAGACTAAACGAGTTATGTTTGATCAAATCGTTGAAGGAAATATCATTTCTAAGCTTATTAACACTAATCGAGTGCATTTTGGTTCGTACGATGGCCGTTGGCCCATTTGACCCACTATTACTTTCTCACGAAGTAACAAAGTAAACTGTAACTTCCTGGTGAAGTAATAGACTAAACGAGTTACTTTTGCTCAAATCATTGAAGGAAAGATCATTTCTAAGCATATGAACACTAATCGAGTGCATTTTGGTTCATACGATGCCCGTTGGCCAATTTGACCAACTATTACTTTCTCACGAAGTAACAAAGTAAACTATAACTTTCTGGTGAAGTAATAGACTAAACGAGTTACGTTTGATCAAATCATTGAAGGAAAAATCAATTTTAAGCTTATTAACACTAATCGAGTGCATTTTGGTTCATACGATGCCCGTTGGCCCATTTGACCCACTTTTACTTTCTCACGAAGTAACAAAGCAAACTGTAACTTCCTAGTGAAGTAATAGACTAAACGAGTTACTTTTGATCAAATCGTTGAAGGAAAGATCATTTCTAAGCTTATTAACACTAATCGAGTGCATTTTGGTTCATACGATGCCCGTTGGCCCATTTGACCCACTATTACTTTCTCACGAAGTAACAAAGTAAACTGTAACTTCTTGGTGAAGTAATAGACTAACCAAGTTACGTTTGATCAAATCGTTGAAGGAAAGATCATTTCTAAGCTTATTAACACTAATCGAGTGCATTTTGGTTCGTACGATGGCCGTTGGCCCATTTGACCAACTATTACTTTCTCACGAAGTAACAAAGTAAACTGTAACTTCCTTGTGAAGTAATGGACTAAACGAGTTACGTTTGATCAAATCGTTGAATGAAAGATCATTTCTAAGCTTATTAACACTAATCGAGTGCATTTTGGTTCAAACGATGCCCGTTGGCCCATTTGACCCATATTACTTTCTCACGAAGTAACAAAGTAAACTGTAACTTCCTGGTGAAGTAATAGACTAAACGAGTTATGTTTGATCAAATCGTTGAAGGAAAGATCATTTCTAAGCTTATTAACACTAATCGAGTGCATTTTGGTTCATACGATGCCCGTCGGCCCATTTGACCCACTATTACTTTCTCACGAAGTAACAAAGTAAACGGTAACTTCCTGGTGAAGTAATAGACTAAACGAGTTACGTTTGATCAAATAGTTGAAGGAAAGATCATTTCTAAGCTCATTAACACTAATCGAGTGCATTTTGGTTCGTACGATGCCCGTTGGCCCATTTGACCAACTATTACTTTCTCACGAAGTAACAAAGTAAACTGTAACTTCCTGGTGAAGTAATGGACTAAACGAGTTACGTTTGATCAAATCGTTGAATGAAAGATCATTTCTAAGCTTATTAACACTAATCGAGTGCATTTTGGTTCAAACGATGCCCGTTGGCCCATTTGACCCACTATTACTTTCTCACGAAGTAACAAAGTAAACTATAACTTCCTGGTGAAGTAATAGACTAAACGAGTTATGTTTGATCAAATCGTTCAAGGAAATATCATTTCTAAGCTTATTAACACTAATCGAGTGCATTTTGGTTCAAACGATGCCCGTTGGCCCATTTGACCCACTATTACTTTCTCACGAAGTAACAAAGCAAATTGTAACTTCCTAGTGAAGTAATAGACTAAACGAGTTACTTTTGATCAAATCGTTGAAGGAAAGATCATTTCTAAGCTTATTAACACTAATCGAGTGCATTTTGGTTCATACGATGCCCGTTGGCCCATTTGACCCACTATTACTTTCTCACGAAGTAACAAAGTAAACGGTAACTTCCTGGTGAAGTAATAGACTAAACGAGTTACGTTTGATCAAATCGTTGAAGGAAAGATCATTTCTAAGCTTATTAACACTAATCGAGTGCATTTTGGTTCATACGATGCCCGTTGGCCCATTTGACCCACTATTACTTTCTCACGAAGTAACAAAGTCAAATGTAACTTCTTGGTGAAGTAATAGACTAACCAAGTTACGTTTGATCAAATCGTTGAAGGAAAGATCATTTCTAAGCTTATTAACACTAATCGAGTGCATTTTGGTTCGTACGATGCCCGTTGGCCCATTTGACCAACTATTACTTTCTCACGAAGTAACAAAGTAAACTGTAACTTCCTTGTGAAGTAATGGACTAAACGAGTTACGTTTGATCAAATAGTTGAAGGAAAGATCATTTCTAAGCTTATTAACACTAATCGAGTGCATTTTGGTTCGTACGATGCCCGTTGGCCCATTTGACCAACTATTATTTTCTCACGAAGTAACAAAGTAAACTGTAACTTCCTGGTGAAGTAATGGACTAAACGAGTTACGTTTGATCAAATCGTTGAATGAAAGATCATTTCTAAGCTTATTAACACTAATCAAGTGCATTTTGGTTCAAACGATGCCCGTTGGCCCATTTGACCCACTATTACTTTCTCACGAAGTAACAAAGTAAACTGTAACTTCCTGGTGAAGTAATAGACTAAACGAGTTATGTTTGATCAAATCGTTGAAGGAAATATCATTTCTAAGCTTATTAACACTAATCGAGTGCATTTTGGTTCGTACGATGGCCGTTGGCCCATTTGACCCACTATTACTTTCTCACGAAGTAACAAAGTAAACTGTAACTTCCTGGTGAAGTAATAGACTAAACGAGTTACGTTTGATCAAATCATTGAAGGAAAGATCATCTCTAAGCTTATGAACACTAATCGAGTGCATTTTGGTTCATACGATGCCCGTTGGCCCATTTGACCCACTATTACTTTCTCACGAAGTAACAAAGTCAATTGTAACTTCTTGGTGAAGTAATAGACTAACCAAGTTACGTTTGATCAAATCGTTGAAGGAAAGATCATTTCTAAGCTTATTAACACTAATCAAGTGCATTTTGGTTCGTACGATGTCCGTTGGCCCAGTTGACCAACTATTACTTTCTCACGAAGTAACAAAGTAAATTGTAACTTCCTTGTGAAGTAATGGACTAAACGAGTAAATCGTTGAATGAAAGATCATTTCTAAGCTTATTAACACTAATCGAGTGCATTTTGGTTCAAACGATGCCCGTTGGCCCATTTGACCCATATTACTTTCTCACGAAGTAACAAAGTAAACTGTAACTTCCTGGTGAAGTAATAGACTAAACGAGTTATGTTTGATCAAATCGTTGAAGGAAAGATCATTTCTAAGCTTATTAACACTAATCGAGTGCATTTTGGTTCATACGATGCCCGTCGGCCCATTTGACCCACTATTACTTTCTCACGAAGTAACAAAGTAAACGGTAACTTCCTGGTGAAGTAATAGACTAAACGAGTTACGTTTGATCAAATAGTTGAAGGAAAGATCATTTCTAAGCTTATTAACACTAATCGAGTGCATTTTGGTTCGTACGATGCCCGTTGGCCCATTTGACCAACTATTACTTTCTCACGAAGTAACAAAGTAAACTGTAACTTCCTGGTGAAGTAATGGACTAAACGAGTTACGTTTGATCAAATCGTTGAATGAAAGATCATTTCTAAGCTTATTAACACTAATCGAGTGCATTTTGGTTCAAACAATGCTCGTTGGCCCATTTGACCCACTATTACTTTCTCACGAAGTAACAAAGTAAACTATAACTTCCTGGTGAAGTAATAGACTAAACGAGCTATGTTTGATCAAATCGTTGAAGGAAATATCATTTCTAAGATTATTAACACTAATCGAGTGCATTTTGGTTCGTACGATGGCCGTTGGCCCATTTGACCCACTATTACTTTCTCACGAAGTAACAAAGTAAACTGTAACTTCCTGGTGAAGTAATAGACTAAACGAGTTACGTTTGATCAAATCATTGAAGGAAAGATCATTTCTAAGCTTATGAACACTAATCGAGTGCATTTTGGTTCATACGATGCCCGTTGGCCAATTTGACCAACTATTACTTTCTCACGAAGTAACAAAGTAAACTATAACTTTCTGGTGAAGTAATAGACTAAACGAGTTACGTTTGATCAAATCATTGAAGGAAAAATCAATTCTAAGCTTATTAACACTAATCGAGTGCATTTTGGTTCATACGATGCCCGTTGGCCCATTTGACCCACTTTTACTTTCTCACGAAGTAACAAAGCAAACTGTAACTTTCTAGTGAAGTAATAGACTAAACGAGTTACTTTTGATCAAATCGTTGAAGGAAAGATCATTTCTAAGCTTATTAACACTAATCGAGTGCATTTTGGTTCATACGATGCCCGTTGGCCCATTTGACCCACTATTACTTTCTCACGAAGTAACAAAGTAAACTGTAACTTCTTGGTGAAGTAATAGACTAACCAAGTTACGTTTGATCAAATCGTTGAAGGAAAGATCATTTCTAAGCTTATTAACACTAATCGAGTGCATTTTGGTTCGTACGATGCCCGTTGGCCCATTTGACCAACTATTACTTTCTCACGAAGTAACAAAGTAAACTGTAACTTCCTTGTGAAGTAATGGACTAAACGAGTTACGTTTGATCAAATCGTTGAATGAAAGATCATTTCTAAGCTTATTAACACTAATCGAGTGCATTTTGGTTCAAACGATGCCCGTTGGCCCATTTGACCCATATTACTTTCTCACGAAGTAACAAAGTAAACTGTAACTTCCTGGTGAAGTAATAGACTAAACGAGTTATGCTTGATCAAATCGTTGAAGGAAAGATCATTTCTAAGCTTATTAACACTAATCGAGTGCATTTTGGTTCATACGATGCCCGTCGGCCCATTTGACCCACTATTACTTTCTCACGAAGTAACAAAGTAAACGGTAACTTCCTGGTGAAGTAATAGACTAAACGAGTTACGTTTGATCAAATAGTTGAAGGAAAGATCATTTCTAAGCTCATTAACACTAATCGAGTGCATTTTGGTTCGTACGATGCCCGTTGTCCCATTTGACCCACTATTACTTTCTCACGAAGTAACAAAGTAAACGGTAACTTCCTGGTGAAGTAATAGACTAAACGAGTTACGTTTGATCAAATCGTTGAAGGAAAGATCATTTCTAAGCTTATTAAAACTAATCGAGTGCATTTTGGTTCATACGATGCCCGTTGGCCCATTTGACCCACTATTACTTTCTCACGAAGTAACAAAGTCAACTGTAACTTCTTGGTGAAGTAATAGACTAACCAAGTTACGTTTGATCAAATCGTTGAAGGAAAGATCATTTCTAAGCTTATTAACACTAATCGAGTGCATTTTGGTTCGTACGATGCCCGTTGGCCCATTTGACCAACTATTACTTTCTCACGAAGTAACAAAGTAAAGTGTAACTTCCTTGTGAAGTAATGGACTAAACGAGTTACGTTTGATCAAATCGTTGAATGAAAGATCATTTCTAAGCTTATTAACACTAATCGAGTGCATTTTGGTTCAAACGATGCCCGTTGGCCCATTTGACCCATATTACTTTCTCACGAAGTAACAAAGTAAACTGTAACTTCCTGGTGAAGTAATAGACTAAACGAGTTATGTTTGATCAAATCGTTGAAGGAAAGATCATTTCTAAGCTTATTAACACTAATCGAGTGCATTTTGGTTCATACGATGCCCGTCGGCCCATTTGACCCACTATTACTTTCTCACGAAGTAACAAAGTAAACGGTAACTTCCTGGTGAAGTAATAGACTAAACGAGTTACGTTTGATCAAATAGTTGAAGGAAAGATCATTTCTAAGCTCATTAACACTAATCGAGTGCATTTTGGTTCGTACGATGCCCGTTGTCCCATTTGACCCACTATTACTTTCTCACGAAGTAACAAAGTAAACGGTAACTTCCTGGTGAAGTAATAGACTAAACGAGTTACGTTTGATCAAATCGTTGAAGGAAAGATCATTTCTAAGCTTATTAAAACTAATCGAGTGCATTTTGGTTCATACGATGCCCGTTGGCCCATTTGACCCACTATTACTTTCTCACGAAGTAACAAAGTCAACTGTAACTTCTTGGTGAAGTAATAGACTAACCAAGTTACGTTTGATCAAATCGTTGAAGGAAAGATCATTTCTAAGCTTATTAACACTAATCGAGTGCATTTTGGTTCGTACGATGCCCGTTGGCCCATTTGACCAACTATTACTTTCTCACGAAGTAACAAAGTAAAGTGTAACTTCCTTGTGAAGTAATGGACTAAACGAGTTACGTTTGATCAAATCGTTGAATGAAAGATCATTTCTAAGCTTATTAACACTAATCGAGTGCATTTTGGTTCAAACGATGCCCGTTGGCCCATTTGACCCATATTACTTTCTCACGAATTAACAAAGTAAACTGTAACTTCCTGGTGAAGTAATAGACTAAACGAGTTATGTTTGATCAAATCGTTGAAGGAAAGATCATTTCTAAGCTTATTAACACTAATCGAGTGCATTTTGGTTCATACGATGCCCGTCGGCCCATTTGACCCACTATTACTTTCTCACGAAGTAACAAAGTAAACGGTAACTTCCTGGTGAAGTAATAGACTAAACGAGTTACGTTTGATCAAATAGTTGAAGGAAAGATCATTTCTAAGCTTATTAACACTAATCGAGTGCATTTTGGTTCGTACGATGCCCGTTGGCCCATTTGACCAACTATTACTTTCTCACGAAGTAACAAACTAAACTGTAACTTCCTGGTGAAGTAATGGACTAAACGAGTTACGTTTGATCAAATCGTTGAATGAAAGATCATTTCTATGCTTATTAACACTAATCGAGTGCATTTTGGTTCAAACAATGCCCGTTGGCCCATTTGACCCACTATTACTTTCTCACGAAGTAACAAAGTAAACTGTAACTTCCTGGTGAAGTAATAGACTAAACGAGTTATGTTTGATCAAATCGTTGAAGGAAAGATCATTTCTAAGCTTATTAACACTAATCGAGTGCATTTTGGTTCATACGATGCCCGTTGGCCCATTTGACCCACTATTACTTTCTCACGAAGTAACAAAGTAAACTGTAACTTCTTGGTGAAGTAATAGACTAACCAAGTTACGCTTGATCAAATCGTTGAAGGAAAGATCATTTCTAAGCTTATTAACACTAATCGAGTGCATTTTGGTTCGTACGATGCCCGTTGGCCCATTTGACCAACTATTACTTTCTCACGAAGTAACAAAGTAAACTGTAACTTCCTTGTGAAGTAATGGACTAAACGAGTTATGTTTGATCAAATCGTTGAATGAAAGACCATTTCTAAGCTTATTAACACTAATCGAGTGCATTTTGGTTCAAACGATGCCCGTTGGCCCATTTGACCCATATTACCTTCTCACGAAGTAACAAAGTAAACTGTAACTTCCTGGTGAAGTAATAGACTAAATGAGTTATGTTTGATCAAATCGTTGAAGGAAAGATCATTTCTAAGCTTATTAACACTAATCGAGTGCATTTTGGTTCATACGATGCCCGTCGGCCCATTTGACCTACTATTACTTTCTCACGAAGTAACAAAGTAAACGGTAACTTCCTGGTGAAGTAATAGACTAAACGAGTTACGTTTGATCAAATAGTTGAAGGAAAGATCATTTCTAAGCTCATTAACACTAATCGAGTGCATTTTGGTTCGTACGATGCCCGTTGGCCCATTTGACCAACTATTACTTTCTCACGAAGTAACAAAGTAAACTGTAACTTCCTGGTGAAGTAATGGACTAAACGAGTTACGTTTGATCAAATCGTTGAATGAAAGATCATTTCTAAGCTTATTAACACTAATCGAGTGCATTTTGGTTCAAATGATGCTCGTTGGCCCATTTGACCCACTATTACTTTCTCACGAAGTAACAAAGTAAACTGTAACTTTCTGGTGAAGTAATAGACTAAACGAGTTATATTTGATCAAATCGTTGAAGGAAATATCATTTCTAAGCTTATTAACACAAATCGAGTGCATTTTGGTTCAAACGATGCCCGTTGGCCCATTTGACCCATATTACTTTCTCACGAAGTAACAAAGTAAACTGTAACTTCCTGGTGAAGTAATAGACTAAACGAGTTATGTTTGATCAAATCGTTGAAGGAAAGATCATTTCTAAGCTAATTAACACTAATCGAGTGCATTTTTGTTCGTACGATGGCCGTTGGCCCATTTGACCCACTATTACTTTCTCACGAAGTAACAAAGTAAATTGTAACTTCCTGGTGAAGTAATAGACTAAACGAGTTACGTTTGATCAAATAGTTGAAGGAAAGATCATTTCTAAGCTCATTAACACTAATCGAGTGCATTTTGGTTCGTACGATGCCCGTTGGCCAATTTGACCCACTATTACTTTCTCACGAAGTAACAAAGTAAACGGTAACTTCCTGGTGAAGTAATAGACTAAACGAGTTACGTTTGATCAAATCGTTGAAGGAAAGATCATTTCTAAGCTTATTAAAACTAATCGAGTGCATTTTGGTTCATACGATGCCCGTTGGCCCATTTGACCCACTATTACTTTCTCACGAAGTAACAAAGTCAACTGTAACTTCTTGGTGAAGTAATAGACTAACCAAGTTACGTTTGATCAAATCGTTGAAGGAAAGATCATTTCTAAGCTTATTAACACTAATCGAGTGCATTTTGGTTCGTACGATGCCCGTTGGCCCATTTGACCAACTATTACTTTCTCACGAAGTAACAAAGTAAACTGTAACTTCCTTGTGAAGTAATGGACTAAACGAGTTACGTTTGATCAAATCATTGAATGAAAGATCATTTCTAAGCTTATTAACACTAATCGAGTGCATTTTGGTTCAAACGATGCCCGTTGGCCCATTTGACCCATATTACTTTCTCACGAAGTAACAAAGTAAACTGTAACTTCCTGGTGAAGTAATAGACTAAACGAGTTATGTTTGATCAAATCGTTGAAGGAAAGATCATTTCTAAGCTTATTAACACTAATCGAGTGCATTTTGGTTCATACGATGCCCGTCGGCCCATTTGACCCACTATTACTTTCTCACGAAGTAACAAAGTAAACGGTAACTTCCTGGTGAAGTAATAGACTAAACGAGTTACGTTTGATCAAATAGTTGAAGGAAAGATCATTTCTAAGCTCATTAACACTAATCGAGTGCATTTTGGTTCGTACGATGCCCGTTGGCCCATTTGACCCACTATTACTTTCTCACGAAGTAACAAAGTAAACGGTAACTTCCTGGTGAAGTAATAGACTAAACGAGTTACGTTTGATCAAATTGTTGAAGGAAATATAATTTCTAAGCTTATTAAAACTAATCGAGTGCATTTTGGTTCATACGATGCCCGTTGGCCCATTTGACCCACTATTACTTTCTCACGAAGTAACAAAGTCAACTGTAACTTCTTGGTGAAGTAATAGACTAACCAAGTTACGTTTGATCAAATCGTTGAAGGAAAGATCATTTCTAAGCTTATTAACACTAATCGAGTGCATTTTGGTTCGTACGATGCCCGTTGGCCCATTTGACCAACTATTACTTTCTCACGAAGTAACAAAGTAAACTGTAACTTCCTTGTGAAGTAATGGACTAAACGAGTTACGTTTGATCAAATCGTTGAATGAAAGATCATTTCTAAGCTTATTAACACTAATCGAGTGCATTTTGGTTCAAATGATGCTCGTTGGCCCATTTGACCCACTATTACTTTCTCACGAAGTAACAAAGTAAACTGTAACTTTCTGGTGAAGTAATAGACTAAACGAGTTATGTTTGATCAAATCGTTGAAGGAAATATCATTTCTAAGCTTATTAACACAAATCGAGTGCATTTTGGTTCAAACGATGCCCGTTGGCCCATTTGACCCACTATTACTTTGTCACGAAGTAACAAAGCAAACTGTAATTTCCTAGTGAAGTAATAGACTAAACGAGTTATGTTTGATCAAATCGTTGAAGGAAATATCATTTCTAAGCTTATTAACACTAATCGAGTGCATTTTGGTTCAAACGATGCCCGTTGGCCCATTTGACCCACTATTACTTTCTCACGAAGTAACAAAGCAAACTGTAACTTCTTAGTGAAGTAATAGACTAAACGAGTTACTTTTGATCAAATCGTTGAAGGAAAGATCATTTCTAAGCTTATTAACACTAATCGAGTGCATTTTGGTTCGTACGATGGCCGTTGGCCCATTTGACCCACTATTACTTTCTCACGAAGTAACAAAGTAAACGGTAACTTCCTGGTGAAGTAATAGACTAAACGAGTTACGTTTGATCAAATCGTTGAAGGAAAGATCATTTCTAAGCTAATTAACACTAATCGAGTGCATTTTGGTTCATACGATGCCCGTTGGCCCATTTGACCCACTATTACTTTCTCACGAAGTAACAAAGTCAACTGTAACTTCTTGGTGAAGTAATAGACTAACCAAGTTACGTTTGATCAAATCGTTGAAGGAAAGATCATTTCTAAGCTTATTAACACTAATCGAGTGCATTTTGGTTCGTACGATGCCCGTTGGCCCATTTGACCAACTATTACTTTCTCACGAAGTAACAAAGTAAACTGTAACTTCCTTGTGAAGTAATAGACTAAACGAGTTACGTTTGATCAAATCGTTGAATGAAAGATCATTTCTAAGCTTATTAACACTAATCGAGTGCATTTTGGTTCAAACGATGCCCGTTGGCCCATTTGACCCATATTACTTTCTCACGAAGTAAAAAAGTAAACTGTAACTTCCTGGTGAAGTAATAGACTAAACGAGTTATGTTTGATCAAATCGTTGAAGGAAAGATCATTCTAAGCTTATTAACACTAATCGAGTGCATTTTGGTTCTTACGATGCCTGTCGACCCATTTGACCCACTATTACTTTCTCACGAAGTAACAAAGTAAACGGTAACTTCCAGGTGAAGTAATAGACTAAACGAGTTACGTTTGATCAAATAGTTGAAGGAAAGATCATTTCTAAGCTTATTAACACTAATCGAGTGCATTTTGGTTCGTACGATGCCCGTTGGCCCATTTGACCAACTATTACTTTCTCACGAAGTAACAAAGTAAACTGTAACTTCCTGGTGAAGTAATAGACTAAACGAGTTACGTTTGATCAAATCATTGAAGGAAAAATCAATTCTAAGCTTATTAACACTAATCGAGTGCATTTTGGTTCATACGATGCCCGTTGGCCCATTTGACCCACTTTTACTTTCTCACGAAGTAACAAAGCAAACTGTAACTTCCTAGTGAAGTAATAGACTAAACGAGTTATGTTTGATCAAATCGTTGAAGGAAATATCATTTATAAGCTTATTAACACTAATCGAGTGCATTTTGGTTCGTACGATGCCCGTTGGCCCATTTGACCAACTATTACTTTCTCACGAAGTAACAAAGTAAACTGTAACTTCCTTGTGAAGTAATGGACTAAACGAGTTATGTTTGATCAAATCGTTGAATGAAAGATCATTTCTAAGCTTATTAACACTAATCGAGTGCATTTTGGTTCAAACGATGCCCGTTGGCCCATTTGACCCATATTACCTTCTCACGAAGTAACAAAGTAAACTGTAACTTCCTGGTGAAGTAATAGACTAAATGAGTTATGTTTGATCAAATTGTTGAAGGAAAGATCATTTCTAAGCTTATTAACACTAATCGAGTGCATTTTGGTTCATACGATGCCCGTCGGCCCATTTGACCTACTATTAATTTCTCACGAAGTAACAAAGTAAACGGTAACTTCCTGGTGAAGTAATAGACTAAACGAGTTACGTTTGATCAAATAGTTGAAGGAAAGATCATTTCTAAGCTCATTAACACTAATCGAGTGCATTTTGGTTCGTACGATGCCCGTTGGCCCATTTGACCAACTATTACTTTCTCACGAAGTAACAAAGTAAACTGTAACTTCCTGGTGAAGTAATGGACTAAACGAGTTACGTTTGATCAAATCGTTGAATGAAAGATCATTTCTAAGCTTATTAACACTAATCGAGTGCATTTTGGTTCAAATGATGCTCGTTGGCCCATTTGACCCACTATGACTTTCTCACGAAGTAACAAAGTAAACTGTAACTTTCTGGTGAAGTAATAGACTAAACGAGTTATGTTTGATCAAATCGTTGAAGGAAATATCATTTCTAAGCTTATTAACACAAATCGAGTGCATTTTGGTTCAAACGATGCCCGTTGGCCCATTTGACCCATATTACTTTCTCACGAAGTAACAAAGTAAACTGTAACTTTCTGGTGAAGTAATAGACTAAACGAGTTATGTTTGATCAAATCGTTGAAGGAAAGATCATTTCTAAGCTAATTAACACTAATCGAGTGCATTTTTGTTCGTACGATGGCCGTTGGCCCATTTGACCCACTATTACTTTCTCACGAAGTAACAAAGTAAATTGTAACTTCCTGGTGAAGTAATAGACTAAACGAGTTACGTTTGATCAAATAGTTGAAGGAAAGATCATTTCTAAGCTCATTAACACTAATCGAGTGCATTTTGGTTCGTACGATGCCCGTTGGCCCATTTGACCCACTATTACTTTCTCACGAAGTAACAAAGTAAACGGTAACTTCCTGGTGAAGTAATAGACTAAACGAGTTACGTTTGATCAAATCGTTGAAGGAAAGATCATTTCTAAGCTTATTAAAACTAATCGAGTGCATTTTGGTTCATACGATGCCCGTTGGCCCATTTGACCCACTATTACTTTCTCACGAAGTAACAAAGTCAACTGTAACTTCTTGGTGAAGTAATAGACTAACCAAGTTACGTTTGATCAAATCGTTGAAGGAAAGATCATTTCTAAGCTTATTAACACTAATCGAGTGCATTTTGGTTCGTACGATGCCCGTTGGCCCATTTGACCAACTATTACTTTCTCACGAAGTAACAAAGTAAACTGTAACTTCCTTGTGAAGTAATGGACTAAACGAGTTACGTTTGATCAAATCGTTGAATGAAAGATCATTTCTAAGCTTATTAACACTAATCGAGTGCATTTTGGTTCAAACGATGCCCGTTGGCCCATTTGACCCATATTACTTTCTCACGAAGTAACAAAGTAAACTGTAACTTCCTGGTGAAGTAATAGACTAAACGAGTTATGTTTGATCAAATCGTTGAAGGAAAGATCATTTCTAAGCTTATTAACACTAATCGAGTGCATTTTGGTTCATACGATGCCCGTCGGCCCATTTGACCCACTATTACTTTCTCACGAAGTAACAAAGTAAACGGTAACTTCCTGGTGAAGTAATAGACTAAACGAGTTACGTTTGATCAAATAGTTGAAGGAAAGATCATTTCTAAGCTTATTAACACTAATCGAGTGCATTTTGGTTCGTACGATGCCCGTTGGCCCATTTGACCAACTATTACTTTCTCACGAAGTAACAAAGTAAACTGTAACTTCCTGGTGAAGTAATGGACTAAACGAGTTACGTTTGATCAAATCGTTGAATGAAAGATCATTTCTATGCTTATTAACACTAATCGAGTGCATTTTGGTTCAAACAATGCCCGTTGGCCCATTTGACCCACTATTACTTTCTCACGAAGTAACAAAGTAAACTGTAACTTCCTGGTGAAGTAATAGACTAAACGAGTTATGTTTCATCAAATCGTTGAAGGAAATATCATTTCTAAGCTTATTAACACTAATCGAGTGCATTTTGGTTCGTACGATGGCCGTTGGCCCATTTGACCCACTATTACTTTCTCACGAAGTAACAAAGTAAACTGTAACTTCCTGGTGAAGTAATAGACTAAACGAGTTACATTTGATCAAATCATTGAAGGAAAGATCATTTCTAAGCTTATGAACACTAATCGAGTGCATTTTGGTTCATACGATGCCCGTTGGCCAATTTGACCAACTATTACTTTCTCACGAAGTAACAAAGTAAACTATAACTTTCTGGTGAAGTAATAGACTAAACGAGTTACGTTTGATCAAATCATTGAAGGAAAAATCAATTTTAAGCTTATTAACACTAATCGAGTGCATTTTGGTTCATACGATGCCCGTTGGCCCATTTGACCCACTTTTACTTCCTCACGAAGTAACAAAGCAAACTGTAACTTCCTAGTGAAGTAATAGACTAAACGAGTTACTTTTGATCAAATCGTTGAAGGAAAGATCATTTCTAAGCTTATTAACACTAATCGAGTGCATTTTGGTTCATACGATGCCCGTTGGCCCATTTGACCCACTATTACTTTCTCACGAAGTAACAAAGTAAACTGTAACTTCTTGGTGAAGTAATAGACTAACCAAGTTACGTTTGATCAAATCGTTGAAGGAAAGATCATTTCTAAGCTTATTAACACTAATCGAGTGCATTTTGGTTCGTACGATGCCCGTTGGCCCATTTGACCAACTATTACTTTCTCACGAAGTAACAAAGTAAACTGTAACTTCCTTGTGAAGTAATGGACTAAACGAGTTATGTTTGATCAAATCGTTGAATGAAAGATCATTTCTAAGCTTATTAACACTAATCGAGTGCATTTTGGTTCAAACGATGCCCGTTGGCCCATTTGACCCATATTACTTTCTCACGAAGTAACAAAGTAAACTGTAACTTCCTGGTGAAGTAATAGACTAAATGAGTTATGTTTGATCAAATCGTTGAAGGAAAGATCATTTCTAAGCTTATTAACACTAATTGAGTGCATTTTGGTTCATACGATGCCCGTCGGCCCATTTGACCTACTATTACTTTCTCACGAAGTAACAAAGTAAACGGTAACTTCCTGGTGAAGTAATAGACTAAACGAGTTACGTTTGATCAAATAGTTGAAGGAAAGATCATTTCTAAGCTCATTAACACTAATCGAGTGCATTTTGGTTCATACGATGCCCGTTGGCCCATTTGACCAACTATTACTTTCTCACGAAGTAACAAAGTAAACTGTAACTTCCTGGTGAAGTAATGGACTAAACGAGTTACGTTTGATCAAATCGTTGAATGAAAGATCATTTCTAAGCTTATTAACACTAATCGAGTGCATTTTGGTTCAAATGATGCTCGTTGGCCCATTTGACCCACTATTACTTTCTCACGAAGTAACAAAGTAAACTGTAACTTTCTGGTGAAGTAATAGACTAAACGAGTTATGTTTGATCAAATCGTTGAAGGAAATATCATTTCTAAGCTTATTAACACAAATCGAGTGCATTTTGGTTCAAACGATGCCCGTTGGCCCATTTGACCCACTATTACTTTGTCACGAAGTAACAAAGCAAACTGTAATTTCCTAGTGAAGTAATAGACTAAACGAGTTATGTTTGATCAAATCGTTGAAGGAAATATCATTTCTAAGCTTATTAACACTAATCGAGTGCATTTTGGTTCAAACGATGCCCGTTGGCCCATTTGACCCACTATTACTTTCTCACGAAGTAACAAAGCAAACTGTAACTTCTTAGTGAAGTAATAGACTAAACGAGTTACTTTTGATCAAATCGTTGAAGGAAAGATCATTTCTAAGCTTATTAACACTAATCGAGTGCATTTTGGTTCATACGATGCCCGTTGGCCCATTTGACCCACTATTACTTTCTCACGAAGTAACAAAGTCAACTGTAACTTCTTGGTGAAGTAATAGACTAACCAAGTTACGTTTGATCAAATCGTTGAAGGAAAGATCATTTCTAAGCTTATTAACACTAATCGAGTGCATTTTGATTCGTACGATGCCCGTTGGCCCATTTGACCAACTATTACTTTCTCACGAAGTAACAAAGTAAACTGTAACTTCCTTGTGAAGTAATGGACTAAACGAGTTAAGTTTGATCAAATCATTGAATGAAAGATCATTTCTAAGCTTATTAACACTAATCGAGTGCATTTTGGTTCAAACGATGCCCGTTGGCCCATTTGACCCATATTACTTTCTCACGAAGTAACAAAGTAAACTGTAACTTCCTGGTGAAGTAATAGACTAAACGAGTTATGTTTGATCAAATCGTTGAAGGAAAGATCATTTCTAAGCTTATTAACACTAATCGAGTGCATTTTGGTTCATACGATGCCCGTCGGCCCATTTGACCCATATTACTTTCTCACGAAGTAACAAAGTAAACGGTAACTTCCTGGTGAAGTAATAGACTAAACGAGTTACGTTTGATCAAATCGTTGAAGGAAAGATCATTTCTAAGCTTATTAACACTAATCGAGTGCATTTTGGTTCATACGATGCCCGTTGGCCCATTTGACCCACTATTACTTTCTCACGAAGTAACAAAGTCAACTGTAACTTCTTGGTGAAGTAATAGACTAACCAAGTTACGTTTGATCAAATCGTTGAAGGAAAGATCATTTCTAAGCTTATTAACACTAATCGAGTGCATTTTGATTCGTACGATGCCCGTTGGCCCATTTGACCAACTATTACTTTCTCACGAAGTAACAAAGTAAACTGTAAATTCCTTGTGAAGTAATGGACTAAACGAGTTACGTTTGATCAAATCATTGAATGAAAGATCATTTCTAAGCTTATTAACACTAATCGAGTGCATTTTGGTTCAAACGATGCCCGTTGGCCCATTTGACCCATATTACTTTCTCACGAAGTAACAAAGTAAACTGTAACTTCCTGGTGAAGTAATAGACTAAACGAGTTATGTTTGATCAAATCGTTGAAGGAAAGATCATTTCTAAGCTTATTAACACTAATCGAGTGCATTTTGGTTCATACGATGCCCGTCGGCCCATTTGACCCACTATTACTTTCTCACGAAGTAACAAAGTAAACGGTAACTTCCTGGTGAAGTAATAGACTAAACGAGTTACGTTTGATCAAATAGTTGAAGGAAAGATCATTTCTAAGCTCATTAACACTAATCGAGTGCATTTTGGTTCGTACGATGCCCGTTGGCCCATTTGACCCACTATTACTTTCTCACGAAGTAACAAAGTAAACGGTAACTTCCTGGTGAAGTAATAGACTAAACGAGTTACGTTTGATCAAATTGTTGAAGGAAATATAATTTCTAAGCTTATTAAAACTAGTCGAGTGCATTTTGGTTCATACGATGCCCGTTGGCCCATTTGACCCACTATTACTTTCTCACGAAGTAACAAAGTCAACTGTAACTTCTTGGTGAAGTAATAGACTAACCAAGTTACGTTTGATCAAATCGTTGAAGGAAAGATCATTTCTAAGCTTATTAACACTAATCGAGTGCATTTTGATTCGTACGATGCCCGTTGGCCCATTTGACCAACTATTACTTTCTCACGAAGTAACAAAGTAAACTGTAACTTCCTTGTGAAGTAATGGACTAAACGAGTTACGTTTGATCAAATCGTTGAATGAAAGATCATTTCTAAGCTTATTAACACTAATCGAGTGCATTTTGGTTCAAACGATGCCCGTTGGCCCATTTGACCCATATTACTTTCTCACGAAGTAACAAAGTAAACTGTAACTTCCTGGTGAAGTAATAGACTAAACGAGTTATGTTTGATCAAATCGTTGAAGGAAAGATCATTTCTAAGCTTATTAACACTAATCGAGTGCATTTTGGTTCATACGATGCCCGTCGGCCCATTTGACCCACTATTACTTTCTCACGAAGTAACAAAGTAAACGGTAACTTCCTGGTGAAGTAATAGACTAAACGAGTTACGTTTGATCAAATAGTTGAAGGAAAGATCATTTCTAAGCTTATTAACACTAATCGAGTGCATTTTGGTTCGTACGATGCCCGTTGGCCCATTTGACCAACTATTACTTTCTCACGAAGTAACAAAGTAAACTATAACTTTCTGGTGAAGTAATAGACTAAACGAGTTACGTTTGATCAAATCATTGAAGGAAAAATCAATTTTAAGCTTATTAACACTAATCGAGTGCATTTTGGTTCATACGATGCCCGTTGGCCCATTTGACCCACTTTTACTTCCTCACGAAGTAACAAAGCAAACTGTAACTTCCTAGTGAAGTAATAGACTAAACGAGTTACTTTTGATCAAATCGTTGAAGGAAAGATCATTTCTAAGCTTATTAACACTAATCGAGTGCATTTTGGTTCAAACGATGCCCGTTGGCCCATTTGACCCACTATTACTTTCTCACGAAGTAACAAAGTAAACTGTAACTTCTTGGTGAAGTAATAGACTAACCAAGTTACGCTTGATCAAATCGTTGAAGGAAAGATCATTTCTAAGCTTATTAACACTAATCGAGTGCATTTTGGTTCGTACGATGCCCGTTGGCCCATTTGACCAACTATTACTTTCTCACGAAGTAACAAAGTAAACTGTAACTTCCTTGTGAAGTAATGGACTAAACGAGTTATGTTTGATCAAATCGTTGAATGAAAGATCATTTCTAAGCTTATTAACACTAATCGAGTGCATTTTGGTTCAAACGATGCCCGTTGGCCCATTTGACCCATATTACTTTCTCACGAAGTAACAAAGTAAACTGTAACTTCCTGGTGAAGTAATAGACTAAATGAGTTATGTTTGATCAAATCGTTGAAGGAAAGATCATTTCTAAGCTTATTAACACTAATCGAGTGCATTTTGGTTCATACGATGCCCGTCGGCCCATTTGACCTACTATTACTTTCTCACGAAGTAACAAAGTAAACGGTAACTTCCTGGTGAAGTAATAGACTAAACGAGTTACGTTTGATCAAATAGTTGAAGGAAAGATCATTTCTAAGCTCATTAACACTAATCGAGTGCATTTTGGTTCATACGATGCCCGTTGGCCCATTTGACCAACTATTACTTTCTCACGAAGTAACAAAGTAAACTGTAACTTCCTGGTGAAGTAATGGACTAAACGAGTTACGTTTGATCAAATCGTTGAATGAAAGATCATTTCTAAGCTTATTAACACTAATCGAGTGCATTTTGGTTCAAATGATGCTCGTTGGCCCATTTGACCCACTATTACTTTCTCACGAAGTAACAAAGTAAACTGTAACTTTCTGGTGAAGTAATAGACTAAACGAGTTATGTTTGATCAAATCGTTGAAGGAAATATCATTTCTAAGCTTATTAACACAAATCGAGTGCATTTTGGTTCAAACGATGCCCGTTGGCCCATTTGACCCACTATTACTTTGTCACGAAGTAACAAAGCAAACTGTAATTTCCTAGTGAAGTAATAGACTAAACGAGTTATGTTTGATCAAATCGTTGAAGGAAATATCATTTCTAAGCTTATTAACACTAATCGAGTGCATTTTGGTTCAAACGATGCCCGTTGGCCCATTTGACCCACTATTACTTTGTCACGAAGTAACAAAGCAAACTGTAACTTCTTAGTGAAGTAATAGACTAAACGAGTTACTTTTGATCAAATCGTTGAAGGAAAGATCATTTCTAAGCTTATTAACACTAATCGAGTGCATTTTGGTTCGTACGATGGCCGTTGGCCCATTTGACCCACTATTACTTTCTCACGAAGTAACAAAGTAAACGGTAACTTCCTGGTGAAGTAATAGACTAAACGAGTTACGTTTGATCAAATCGTTGAAGGAAAGATCATTTCTAAGCTTATTAACACTAATCGAGTGCATTTTGGTTCATACGATGCCCGTTGGCCCATTTGACCCACTATTACTTTCTCACGAAGTAACAAAGTCAACTGTAACTTCTTGGTGAAGTAATAGACTAACCAAGTTACGTTTGATCAAATCGTTGAAGGAAAGATCATTTCTAAGCTTATTAACACTAATCGAGTGCATTTTGGTTCGTACGATGCCCGTTGGCCCATTTGACCAACTATTACTTTCTCACGAAGTAACAAAGTAAACTGTAACTTCCTTGTGAAGTAATAGACTAAACGAGTTACGTTTGATCAAATCGTTGAATGAAAGATCATTTCTAAGCTTATTAACACTAATCGAGTGCATTTTGGTTCAAACGATGCCCGTTGGCCCATTTGACCCATATTACTTTCTCACGAAGTAACAAAGTAAACTGTAACTTCCTGGTGAAGTAATAGACTAAACGAGTTATGTTTGATCAAATCGTTGAAGGAAAGATCATTCTAAGCTTATTAGCACTAATCGAGTGCATTTTGGTTCTTACGATGCTTGTCGACCCATTTCACCCACTATTACTTTCTCACGAAGTAACAAAGTAAACGGTAACTTCCAGGTGAAGTAATAGACTAAACGAGTTACGTTTGATCAAATAGTTGAAGGAAAGATCATTTCTAAGCTTATTAACACTAATCGAGTGCATTTTGGTTCGTACGATGCCCGTTGGCCCATTTGACCAACTATTACTTTCTCACGAAGTAACAAAGTAAACTGTAACTTCCTGGTGAAGTAATAGACTAAACGAGTTACGTTTGATCAAATCATTGAAGGAAAAATCAATTCTAAGCTTATTAACACTAATCGAGTGCATTTTGGTTCATACGATGCCCGTTGGCCCATTTGACCCACTTTTACTTTCTCACGAAGTAACAAAGCAAACTGTAACTTCCTAGTGAAGTAATAGACTAAACGAGTTACTTTTGATCAAATCGTTGAAGGAAAGATCATTTCTAAGCTTATTAACACTAATCGAGTGCATTTTGGTTCATACGATGCCCGTTGGCCCATTTGACCTACTATTACTTTCTCACGAAGTAACAAAGTAAACTGTAACTTCTTGGTGAAGTAAAAGACTAACCAAGTTACGCTTGATCAAATCGTTGAAGGAAAGATCATTTCTAAGCTTATTAACACTAATCGAGTGCATTTTGGTTCGTACGATGCCCGTTGGCCCATTTGACCAACTATTACTTTCTCACGAAGTAACAAAGTAAACTGTAACTTTCTTGTGAAGTAATGGACTAAACGAGTTATGTTTGATCAAATCGTTGAATGAAAGATCATTTCTAAGATTATTAACACTAATCGAGTGCATTTTGGTTCAAACGATGCCCGTTGGCCCATTTGACCCATATTACTTTCTCACGAAGTAACAAAGTAAACTGTAACTTCCTGGTGAAGTAATAGACTAAATGAGTTATGTTTGATCAAATCGTTGAAGGAAAGATCATTTCTAAGCTTATTAACACTAATCGAGTGCATTTTACTTCATACGATGCCCGTCGGCCCATTTGACCCATTATTACTTTCTCACGAAGTAACAAAGTAAACGGTAACTTCCTGGTGAAGTAATAGACTAAACGAGTTACGTTAGATCAAATAGTTGAAGGAAAGATCATTTCTAAGCTCATTAACACTAATCGAGGGCATTTTGGTTCGTACGATGCCCGTTGGCCCATTTGACCAACTATTACTTTCTCACGAAGTAACAAAGTAAACTGTAACTTCCTGGTGAAGTAATGGACTAAACGAGTTACGTTTGATCAAATCGTTGAATGAAAGATCATTTCTAAGCTTATTAACACTAATCGAGTGCATTTTGGTTCAAATGATGCTCGTTGGCCCATTTGACCCACTATTACTTTCTCACGAAGTAACAAAGTAAACTGTAACTTTCTGGTGAAGTAATAGACTAAACGAGTTATGTTTGATCAAATCGTTGAAGGAAATATCATTTCTAAGCTCATTAACACAAATCGAGTGCATTTTGGTTCAAACGATGCCCGTTGGCCCATTTGACCCACTATTACTTTGTCACGAAGTAACAAAGCAAACTGTAATTTCCTAGTGAACTAATAGACTAAACGAGTTATGTTTGATCAAATCGTTGAAGGAAATATCATTTCTAAGCTTATTAACACTAATCGAGTGCATTTTGGTTCAAACGATGCCCGTTGGCCCATTTGACCCACTATTACTTTCTCACGAAGTAACAAAGCAAACTGTAACTTCCTAGTGAAGTAATAGACTAAACGAGTTACTTTTGATCAAATCGTTGAAGGAAAGATCATTCCTAAGCTTATTAACACTAATCGAGTGCATTTTGGTTCGTACGATGGCCGTTGGCCCATTTGACCCACTATTACTTTCTCACGAAGTAACAAAGTAAACGGTAACTTCCTGGTGAAGTAATAGACTAAACGAGTTACGTTTGATCAAATCGTTGAAGGAAAGATCATTTCTAAGCTTATTAACACTAATCGAGTGCATTTTGGTTCGTACGATGCCCGTTGGCCCATTTGACCAACTATTACTTTCTCACGAAGTAACAAAGTAAACTGTAACTTCCTTGTGAAGTAATGGACTAAACGAGTTATGTTTGATCAAATCGTTGAATGAAAGATCATTTCTAAGCTTATTAACACTAATCGAGTGCATTTTGGTTCAAACGATGCCCGTTGGCCCATTTGACCCATATTACTTTCTCACGAAGTAACAAAGTAAACTGTAATTTCCTAGTGAAGTAATAGACTAAACGAGTTATGTTTGATCAAATCGTTGAAGGAAATATCATTTCTAAGCTTATTAACACTAATCGAGTGCATTTTGGTTCAAACGATGCCCGTTGGCCCATTTGACCCACTATTACTTTGTCACGAAGTAACAAAGCAAACTGTAACTTCTTAGTGAAGTAATAGACTAAACGAGTTACTTTTGATCAAATCGTTGAAGGAAAGATCATTTCTAAGCTTATTAACACTAATCGAGTGCATTTTGGTTCGTACGATGGCCGTTGGCCCATTTGACCCACTATTACTTTCTCACGAAGTAACAAAGTAAACGGTAACTTCCTGGTGAAGTAATAGACTAAACGAGTTACGTTTGATCAAATCGTTGAAGGAAAGATCATTTCTAAGCTTATTAACACTAATCGAGTGCATTTTGGTTCATACGATGCCCGTTGGCCCATTTGACCCACTATTACTTTCTCACGAAGTAACAAAGTCAACTGTAACTTCTTGGTGAAGTAATAGACTAACCAAGTTACGTTTGATCAAATCGTTGAAGGAAAGATCATTTCTAAGCTTATTAACACTAATCGAGTGCATTTTGGTTCGTACGATGCCCGTTGGCCCATTTGACCAACTATTACTTTCTCACGAAGTAACAAAGTAAACTGTAACTTCCTTGTGAAGTAATAGACTAAACGAGTTACGTTTGATCAAATCGTTGAATGAAAGATCATTTCTAAGCTTATTAACACTAATCGAGTGCATTTTGGTTCAAACGATGCCCGTTGGCCCATTTGACCCATATTACTTTCTCACGAAGTAACAAAGTAAACTGTAACTTCCTGGTGAAGTAATAGACTAAACGAGTTATGTTTGATCAAATCGTTGAAGGAAAGATCATTCTAAGCTTATTAGCACTAATCGAGTGCATTTTGGTTCTTACGATGCTTGTCGACCCATTTGACCCACTATTACTTTCTCACGAAGTAACAAAGTAAACGGTAACTTCCAGGTGAAGTAATAGACTAAACGAGTTACGTTTGATCAAATAGTTGAAGGAAAGATCATTTCTAAGCTTATTAACACTAATCGAGTGCATTTTGGTTCGTACGATGCCCGTTGGCCCATTTGACCAACTATTACTTTCTCACGAAGTAACAAAGTAAACTGTAACTTCCTGGTGAAGTAATAGACTAAACGAGTTACGTTTGATCAAATCATTGAAGGAAAAATCAATTCTAAGCTTATTAACACTAATCGAGTGCATTTTGGTTCATACGATGCCCGTTGGCCCATTTGACCCACTTTTACTTTCTCACGAAGTAACAAAGCAAACTGTAACTTCCTAGTGAAGTAATAGACTAAACGAGTTACTTTTGATCAAATCGTTGAAGGAAAGATCATTTCTAAGCTTATTAACACTAATCGAGTGCATTTTGGTTCATACGATGCCCGTTGGCCCATTTGACCTACTATTACTTTCTCACGAAGTAACAAAGTAAACTGTAACTTCTTGGTGAAGTAAAAGACTAACCAAGTTACGCTTGATCAAATCGTTGAAGGAAAGATCATTTCTAAGCTTATTAACACTAATCGAGTGCATTTTGGTTCGTACGATGCCCGTTGGCCCATTTGACCAACTATTACTTTCTCACGAAGTAACAAAGTAAACTGTAACTTTCTTGTGAAGTAATGGACTAAACGAGTTATGTTTGATCAAATCGTTGAATGAAAGATCATTTCTAAGATTATTAACACTAATCGAGTGCATTTTGGTTCAAACGATGCCCGTTGGCCCATTTGACCCATATTACTTTCTCACGAAGTAACAAAGTAAACTGTAACTTCCTGGTGAAGTAATAGACTAAATGAGTTATGTTTGATCAAATCGTTGAAGGAAAGATCATTTCTAAGCTTATTAACACTAATCGAGTGCATTTTACTTCATACGATGCCCGTCGGCCCATTTGACCCATTATTACTTTCTCACGAAGTAACAAAGTAAACGGTAACTTCCTGGTGAAGTAATAGACTAAACGAGTTACGTTAGATCAAATAGTTGAAGGAAAGATCATTTCTAAGCTCATTAACACTAATCGAGGGCATTTTGGTTCGTACGATGCCCGTTGGCCCATTTGACCAACTATTACTTTCTCACGAAGTAACAAAGTAAACTGTAACTTCCTGGTGAAGTAATGGACTAAACGAGTTACGTTTGATCAAATCGTTGAATGAAAGATCATTTCTAAGCTTATTAACACTAATCGAGTGCATTTTGGTTCAAATGATGCTCGTTGGCCCATTTGACCCACTATTACTTTCTCACGAAGTAACAAAGTAAACTGTAACTTTCTGGTGAAGTAATAGACTAAACGAGTTATGTTTGATCAAATCGTTGAAGGAAATATCATTTCTAAGCTTATTAACACAAATCGAGTGCATTTTGGTTCAAACGATGCCCGTTGGCCCATTTGACCCACTATTACTTTGTCACGAAGTAACAAAGCAAACTGTAATTTCCTAGTGAACTAATAGACTAAACGAGTTATGTTTGATCAAATCGTTGAAGGAAATATCATTTCTAAGCTTATTAACACTAATCGAGTGCATTTTGGTTCAAACGATGCCCGTTGGCCCATTTGACCCACTATTACTTTCTCACGAAGTAACAAAGCAAACTGTAACTTCCTAGTGAAGTAATAGACTAAACGAGTTACTTTTGATCAAATCGTTGAAGGAAAGATCATTCCTAAGCTTATTAACACTAATCGAGTGCATTTTGGTTCGTACGATGGCCGTTGGCCCATTTGACCCACTATTACTTTCTCACGAAGTAACAAAGTAAACGGTAACTTCCTGGTGAAGTAATAGACTAAACGAGTTACGTTTGATCAAATCGTTGAAGGAAAGATCATTTCTAAGCTTATTAACACTAATCGAGTGCATTTTGGTTCGTACGATGCCCGTTGGCCCATTTGACCAACTATTACTTTCTCACGAAGTAACAAAGTAAACTGTAACTTCCTTGTGAAGTAATGGACTAAACGAGTTATGTTTGATCAAATCGTTGAATGAAAGATCATTTCTAAGCTTATTAACACTAATCGAGTGCATTTTGGTTCAAACGATGCCCGTTGGCCCATTTGACCCATATTACTTTCTCACGAAGTAACAAAGTAAACTGTAACTTCCTGGTGAAGTAATAGACTAAATGAGTTATGTTTGATCAAATCGTTGAAGGAAAGATCATTTCTAAGCTTATTAACACTAATCGAGTGCATTTTGGTTCATACGATGCCCGTCGGCCCATTTGACCCACTATTACTTTCTCACGAAGTAACAAAGTAAACGGTAACTTCCTGGTGAAGTAATAGACTAAACGAGTTACGTTTGATCAAATAGTTGAAGGAAAGATCATTTCTAAGCTCATTAACACTAATCGAGTGCATTTTGGTTCGTACGATGCCCGTTGGCCCATTTGACCAACTATTACTTTATCACGAAGTAACAAAGTAAACTGTAACTTCCTGGTGAAGTAATGGACTAAACGAGTTACGTTTGATCAAATCGTTGAAGGAAAGATCATTTCTAAGCTTATTAACACTAATCGAGTGCATTTTGGTTCAAATGATGCTCGTTGGCCCATTTGACCCACTATTACTTTCTCACGAAGTAACAAAGTAAACTGTAACTTTCTGGTGAAGTAATAGACTAAACGAGTTATGTTTGATCAAATCGTTGAAGGAAATATCATTTCTAAGCTTATTAACACAAATCGAGTGCATTTTGGTTCAAACGATGCCCGTTGGCCCATTTGACCCACTATTACTTTGTCACGAAGTAACAAAGCAAACTGTAATTTCCTAGTGAAGTAATAGACTAAACGAGTTATGTTTGATCAAATCGTTGAAGGAAATATCATTTCTAAGCTTATTAACACTAATCGAGTGCATTTTGGTTCAAACGATGCCCGTTGGCCCATTTGACCCACTATTACTTTCTCACGAAGTAACAAAGCAAACTGTAACTTCCTAGTGAAGTAATAGACTAAACGAGTTACTTTTGATCAAATCGTTGAAGGAAAGATCATTTCTAAGCTTATTAACACTAATCGAGTGCATTTTGGTTCGTACGATGGCCGTTGGCCCATTTGACCCACTATTACTTTCTCACGAAGTAACAAAGTAAACGGTAACTTCCTGGTGAAGTAATAGACTAAACGAGTTACGTTTGATCAAATCGTTGAAGGAAAGATCATTTCTAAGCTTATTAACACTAATCGAGTGCATTTTGGTTCATACGATGCCCGTTGGCCCATTTGACCCACTATTACTTTCTCACGAAGTAACAAAGTCAACTGTAACTTCTTGGTGAAGTAATAGACTAACCAAGTTACGTTTGATCAAATCGTTGAAGGAAAGATCATTTCTAAGCTTATTAACACTAATCGAGTGCATTTTGGTTCGTACGATGCCCGTTGGCCCATTTGACCAACTATTACTTTCTCACGAAGTAACAAAGTAAACTGTAACTTCCTTGTGAAGTAATAGACTAAACGAGTTACTTTTGATCAAATCGTTGAAGGAAAGATCATTTCTAAGCTTATTAACACTAATCGAGTGCATTTTGGTTCGTACGATGCCCGTTGGCCCATTTGACCAACTATTACTTTCTCACGAAGTAACAAAGTAAACTGTAACTTCCTGGTGAAGTAATAGACTAAACGAGTTACGTTTGATCAAATCATTGAAGGAAAAATCAATTCTAAGCTTATTAACACTAATCGAGTGCATTTTGGTTCATACGATGCCCGTTGGCCCATTTGACCCACTTTTACTTTCTCACGAAGTAACAAAGCAAACTGTAACTTCCTAGTGAAGTAATAGACTAAACGAGTTACTTTTGATCAAATCGTTGAAGGAAAGATCATTTCTAAGCTTATTAACACTAATCGAGTGCATTTTGGTTCATACGATGCCCGTTGGCCCATTTGACCTACTATTACTTTCTCACGAAGTAACAAAGTAAACTGTAACTTCTTGGTGAAGTAAAAGACTAACCAAGTTACGCTTGATCAAATCGTTGAAGGAAAGATCATTTCTAAGCTTATTAACACTAATCGAGTGCATTTTGGTTCGTACGATGCCCGTTGGCCCATTTGACCAACTATTACTTTCTCACGAAGTAACAAAGTAAACTGTAACTTTCTTGTGAAGTAATGGACTAAACGAGTTATGTTTGATCAAATCGTTGAATGAAAGATCATTTCTAAGATTATTAACACTAATCGAGTGCATTTTGGTTCAAACGATGCCCGTTGGCCCATTTGACCCATATTACTTTCTCACGAAGTAACAAAGTAAACTGTAACTTCCTGGTGAAGTAATAGACTAAATGAGTTATGTTTGATCAAATCGTTGAAGGAAAGATCATTTCTAAGCTTATTAACACTAATCGAGTGCATTTTACTTCATACGATGCCCGTCGGCCCATTTGACCCATTATTACTTTCTCACGAAGTAACAAAGTAAACGGTAACTTCCTGGTGAAGTAATAGACTAAACGAGTTACGTTAGATCAAATAGTTGAAGGAAAGATCATTTCTAAGCTCATTAACACTAATCGAGGGCATTTTGGTTCGTACGATGCCCGTTGGCCCATTTGACCAACTATTACTTTCTCACGAAGTAACAAAGTAAACTGTAACTTCCTGGTGAAGTAATGGACTAAACGAGTTACGTTTGATCAAATCGTTGAATGAAAGATCATTTCTAAGCTTATTAACACTAATCGAGTGCATTTTGGTTCAAATGATGCTCGTTGGCCCATTTGACCCACTATTACTTTCTCACGAAGTAACAAAGTAAACTGTAACTTTCTGGTGAAGTAATAGACTAAACGAGTTATGTTTGATCAAATCGTTGAAGGAAATATCATTTCTAAGCTTATTAACACAAATCGAGTGCATTTTGGTTCAAACGATGCCCGTTGGCCCATTTGACCCACTATTACTTTGTCACGAAGTAACAAAGCAAACTGTAATTTCCTAGTGAACTAATAGACTAAACGAGTTATGTTTGATCAAATCGTTGAAGGAAATATCATTTCTAAGCTTATTAACACTAATCGAGTGCATTTTGGTTCAAACGATGCCCGTTGGCCCATTTGACCCACTATTACTTTCTCACGAAGTAACAAAGCAAACTGTAACTTCCTAGTGAAGTAATAGACTAAACGAGTTACTTTTGATCAAATCGTTGAAGGAAAGATCATTCCTAAGCTTATTAACACTAATCGAGTGCATTTTGGTTCGTACGATGGCCGTTGGCCCATTTGACCCACTATTACTTTCTCACGAAGTAACAAAGTAAACGGTAACTTCCTGGTGAAGTAATAGACTAAACGAGTTACGTTTGATCAAATCGTTGAAGGAAAGATCATTTCTAAGCTTATTAACACTAATCGAGTGCATTTTGGTTCGTACGATGCCCGTTGGCCCATTTGACCAACTATTACTTTCTCACGAAGTAACAAAGTAAACTGTAACTTCCTTGTGAAGTAATGGACTAAACGAGTTATGTTTGATCAAATCGTTGAATGAAAGATCATTTCTAAGCTTATTAACACTAATCGAGTGCATTTTGGTTCAAACGATGCCCGTTGGCCCATTTGACCCATATTACTTTCTCACGAAGTAACAAAGTAAACTGTAACTTCCTGGTGAAGTAATAGACTAAATGAGTTATGTTTGATCAAATCGTTGAAGGAAAGATCATTTCTAAGCTTATTAACACTAATCGAGTGCATTTTGGTTCATACGATGCCCGTCGGCCCATTTGACCCACTATTACTTTCTCACGAAGTAACAAAGTAAACGGTAACTTCCTGGTGAAGTAATAGACTAAACGAGTTACGTTTGATCAAATAGTTGAAGGAAAGATCATTTCTAAGCTCATTAACACTAATCGAGTGCATTTTGGTTCGTACGATGCCCGTTGGCCCATTTGACCAACTATTACTTTATCACGAAGTAACAAAGTAAACTGTAACTTCCTGGTGAAGTAATGGACTAAACGAGTTACGTTTGATCAAATCGTTGAAGGAAAGATCATTTCTAAGCTTATTAACACTAATCGAGTGCATTTTGGTTCAAATGATGCTCGTTGGCCCATTTGACCCACTATTACTTTCTCACGAAGTAACAAAGTAAACTGTAACTTTCTGGTGAAGTAATAGACTAAACGAGTTATGTTTGATCAAATCGTTGAAGGAAATATCATTTCTAAGCTTATTAACACAAATCGAGTGCATTTTGGTTCAAACGATGCCCGTTGGCCCATTTGACCCACTATTACTTTGTCACGAAGTAACAAAGCAAACTGTAATTTCCTAGTGAAGTAATAGACTAAACGAGTTATGTTTGATCAAATCGTTGAAGGAAATATCATTTCTAAGCTTATTAACACTAATCGAGTGCATTTTGGTTCAAACGATGCCCGTTGGCCCATTTGACCCACTATTACTTTCTCACGAAGTAACAAAGCAAACTGTAACTTCCTAGTGAAGTAATAGACTAAACGAGTTACTTTTGATCAAATCGTTGAAGGAAAGATCATTTCTAAGCTTATTAACACTAATCGAGTGCATTTTGGTTCGTACGATGGTCGTTGGCCCATTTGACCCACTATTACTTTCTCACGAAGTAACAAAGTAAACGGTAACTTCCTGGTGAAGTAATAGACTAAACGAGTTACGTTTGATCAAATCGTTGAAGGAAAGATCATTTCTAAGCTTATTAACACTAATCGAGTGCATTTTGGTTCATACGATGCCCGTTGGCCCATTTGACCCACTATTACTTTCTCACGAAGTAACAAAGTCAACTGTAACTTCTTGGTGAAGTAATAGACTAACCAAGTTACGTTTGATCAAATCGTTGAAGGAAAGATCATTTCTAAGCTTATTAACACTAATCGAGTGCATTTTGGTTCGTACGATGCCCGTTGGCCCATTTGACCAACTATTACTTTCTCACGAAGTAACAAAGTAAACTGTAACTTCCTTGTGAAGTAATAGACTAAACGAGTTACGTTTGATCAAATCGTTGAATGAAAGATCATTTCTAAGCTTATTAACACTAATCGAGTGCATTTTGGTTCAAACGATGCCCGTTGGCCCATTTGACCCATATTACTTTCTCACGAAGTAACAAAGTAAACTGTAACTTCCTGGTGAAGTAATAGACTAAACGAGTTATGTTTGATCAAATCGTTGAAGGAAAGATCATTCTAAGCTTATTAACACTAATCGAGTGCATTTTGGTTCTTACGATGCTTGTCGACCCATTTGACCCACTATTACTTTCTCACGAAGTAACAAAGTAAACGGTAACTTCCAGGTGAAGTAATAGACTAAACGAGTTACGTTTGATCAAATAGTTGAAGGAAAGATCATTTCTAAGCTTATTAACACTAATCGAGTGCATTTTGGTTCGTACGATGCCCGTTGGCCCATTTGACCAACTATTACTTTCTCACGAAGTAACAAAGTAAACTGTAACTTCCTGGTGAAGTAATAGACTAAACGAGTTACGTTTGATCAAATCATTGAAGGAAAAATCAATTCTAAGCTTATTAACACTAATCGAGTGCATTTTGGTTCATACGATGCCCGTTGGCCCATTTGACCCACTTTTACTTTCTCACGAAGTAACAAAGCAAACTGTAACTTCCTAGTGAAGTAATAGACTAAACGAGTTACTTTTGATCAAATCGTTGAAGGAAAGATCATTTCTAAGCTTATTAACACTAATCGAGTGCATTTTGGTTCATACGATGCCCGTTGGCCCATTTGACCTACTATTACTTTCTCACGAAGTAACAAAGTAAACTGTAACTTCTTGGTGAAGTAAAAGACTAACCAAGTTACGCTTGATCAAATCGTTGAAGGAAAGATCATTTCTAATCTTATTAACACTAATCGAGTGCATTTTGGTTCGTACGATGCCCGTTGGCCCATTTGACCAACTATTACTTTCTCACGAAGTAACAAAGTAAACTGTAACTTTCTTGTGAAGTAATGGACTAAACGAGTTATGTTTGATCAAATCGTTGAATGAAAGATCATTTCTAAGATTATTAACACTAATCGAGTGCATTTTGGTTCAAACGATGCCCGTTGGCCCATTTGACCCATATTACTTTCTCACGAAGTAACAAAGTAAACTGTAACTTCCTGGTGAAGTAATAGACTAAATGAGTTATGTTTGATCAAATCGTTGAAGGAAAGATCATTTCTAAGCTTATTAACACTAATCGAGTGCATTTTGCTTCATACGATGCCCGTCGGCCCATTTGACCCACTATTACTTTCTCACGAAGTAACAAAGTAAACGGTAACTTCCTGGTGAAGTAATAGACTAAACGAGTTACGTTAGATCAAATAGTTGAAGGAAAGATCATTTCTAAGCTCATTAACACTAATCGAGTGCATTTTGGTTCGTACGATGCCAGTTGGCCCATTTGACCAACTATTACTTTCTCACGAAGTAACAAAGTAAACTGTAACTTCCTGGTGAAGTAATGGACTAAACGAGTTACGTTTGATCAAATCTTTGAATGAAAGATCATTTCTAAGCTTATTAACACTAATCGAGTGCATTTTGGTTCAAATGATGCTCGTTGGCCCATTTGACCCACTATTACTTTCTCACGAAGTAACAAAGTAAACTGTAACTTTCTGGTGAAGTAATAGACTAAACGAGTTATGTTTGATCAAATCGTTGAAGGAAATATCATTTCTAAGCTTATTAACACAAATCGAGTGCATTTTGGTTCAAACGATGCTCGTTGGCCCATTTGACCCACTATTACTTTGTCACGAAGTAACAAAGCAAACTGTAATTTCCTAGTGAACTAATAGACTAAACGAGTTATGTTTGATCAAATCGTTGAAGGAAATATCATTTCTAAGCTTATTAACACTAATCGAGTGCATTTTGGTTCAAACGATGCCCGTTGGCCCATTTGACCCACTATTACTTTCTCACGAAGTAACAAAGCAAACTGTAACTTCCTAGTGAAGTAATAGACTAAACGAGTTACTTTTGATCAAATCGTTGAAGGAAAGATCATTCCTAAGCTTATTAACACTAATCGAGTGCATTTTGGTTCGTACGATGGCCGTTGGCCCATTTGACCCACTATTACTTTCTCACGAAGTAACAAAGTAAACGGTAACTTCCTGGTGAAGTAATAGACTAAACGAGTTACGTTTCATCAAATCGTTGAAGGAAAGATCATTTCTAAGCTTATTAACACTAATCGAGTGCATTTTGGTTCGTACGATGCCCGTTGGCCCATTTGACCAACTATTACTTTCTCACGAAGTAACAAAGTAAACTGTAACTTTCTTGTGAAGTAATGGACTAAACGAGTTATGTTTGATCAAATCGTTGAATGAAAGATCATTTCTAAGCTTATTAACACTAATCGAGTGCATTTTGGTTCAAACGATGCCCGTTGGCCCATTTGACCCATATTACTTTCTCACGAAGTAACAAAGTAAACTGTAACTTCCAGGTGAAGTAATAGACTAAATGAGTTATGTTTGATCAAATCGTTGAAGGAAAGATCATTTCTAAGCTTATTAACACTAATCGAGTGCATTTTGGTTCATACGATGCCCGTCGGCCCATTTGACCCACTATTACTTTCTCACGAAGTAACAAAGTAAACGGTAACTTCCTGGTGAAGTAATAGACTAAACGAGTTACGTTTGATCAAATAGTTGAAGGAAAGATCATTTCTAAGCTCATTAACACTAATCGAGTGCATTTTGGTTCGTACGATGCCCGTTGGCCCATTTGACCAACTATTACTTTATCACGAAGTAACAAAGTAAACTGTAACTTCCTGGTGAAGTAATGGACTAAACGAGTTACGTTTGATCAAATCGTTGAAGGAAAGATCATTTCTAAGCTTATTAACACTAATCGAGTGCATTTTGGTTCAAATGATGCTCGTTGGCCCATTTGACCCACTATTACTTTCTCACGAAGTAACAAAGTAAACTGTAACTTTCTAGTGAAGTAATAGACTAAACGAGTTATGTTTGATCAAATCGTTGAAGGAAATATCATTTCTAAGCTTATTAACACAAATCGAGTGCATTTTGGTTAAAACGATGCCCGTTGGCCCATTTGACCCACTATTACTTTGTCACGAAGTAACAAAGCAAACTGTAATTTCCTAGTGAAGTAATAGACTAAACGAGTTATGTTTGATCAAATCGTTGAAGGAAATATCATTTCTAAGCTTATTAACACTAATCGAGTGCATTTTGGTTCAAACGATGCCCGTTGGCCCATTTGACCCACTATTACTTTCTCACGAAGTAACAAAGCAAACTGTAACTTCCTAGTGAAGTAATAGACTAAACGAGTTACTTTTGATCAAATCGTTGATGGAAAGATCATTTCTAAGCTTATTAACACTAATCGAGTGCATTTTGGTTCGTACGATGGCCGTTGGCCCATTTGACCCACTATTACTTTCTCACGAAGTAACAAAGTAAACGGTAACTTCCTGGTGAAGTAATAGACTAAACGAGTTACGTTTGATCAAATCGTTGAAGGAAAGATCATTTCTAAGCTTATTAACACTAATCGAGTGCATTTTGGTTCATACGATGCTCGTTGGCCCATTTGACCCACTATTACTTTCTCACGAAGTAACAAAGTCAACTGTAACTTCTTGGTGAAGTAATAGACTAACCAAGTTACGTTTGATCAAATCGTTGAAGGAAAGATCATTTCTAAGCTTATTAACACTAATCGAGTGCATTTTGGTTCGTACGATGCCCGTTGGCCCATTTGACCAACTATTACTTTCTCACGAAGTAACAAAGTAAACGGTAACTTCCTGGTGAAGTAATAGACTAAACGAGTTACGTTTGATCAAATCGTTGAAGGAAAGATCATTTCTAAGCTTATTAACACTAATCGAGTGCATTTTGGTTCATACGATGCTCGTTGGCCCATTTGACCCACTATTACTTTCTCACGAAGTAACAAAGTCAACTGTAACTTCTTGGTGAAGTAATAGACTAACCAAGTTACGTTTGATCAAATCTTTGAAGGAAAGATCATTTCTAAGCTTATTAACACTAATCGAGTGCATTTTGGTTCGTACGATGCCCGTTGGCCCATTTGACCAACTATTACTTTCTCACGAAGTAACAAAGTAAACTGTAACTTCCTTGTGAAGTAATAGACTAAACAAGTTACGTTTGATCAAATCGTTGAATGAAAGATCATTTCTAAGCTTATTAACACTAATCGAGTGCATTTTGGTTCAAACGATGGCCGTTGGCCCATTTGACCCATATTACTTTCTCACGAAGTAACAAAGTAAACTGTAACTTCCTAGTGAAGTAATAGACTAAACGAGTTATGTTTGATCAAATCGTTGAAGGAAAGATCATTTCTAAGCTTATTAACACTAATCGAGTGCATTTTGGTTCATACGATGCCCGTCGGCCCATTTGACCCACTATTACTTTCTCACGAAGTAACAAAGTAAACGGTAACTTCCTGGTGAAGTAATAGACTAAACGAGTTACGTTTGCTCAAATAGTTGAAGGAAAGATCATTTCTAAGCTTATTAACACTAATCGAGTGCATTTTGGTTCGTACGATGCCCGTTGGCCCATTTGACCAACTATTACTTTCTCACGAAGTAACAAAGTAAACTGTAACTTCCTGGTGAAGTAATGGACTAAACGAGTTACGTTTGATCAAATCGTTGAATGAAAGATCATTTCTAAGCTTATTAACACTAATCGAGTGCATTTTGGTTCAAACGATGCCCGTTGGCCCATTTGACCCACTATTACTTTCTCACGAAGTAACAAAGTAAACTGTAACTTCCTGGTGAAGTAATAGACTAAACGAGTTATGTTTGATCAAATCGTTGAAGGAAATATCATTTCTAAGCTTATTTACACTAATCGAGTGCATTTTGGTTCGTACGATGGCCGTTGGCCCATTTGACCCACTATTACTTTCTCACGAAGTAACAAAGTAAACTGTAACTTCCTGGTGAAGTAATAGACTAAACGAGTTACGTTTGATCAAATCATTGAAGGAAAGATCATTTCTAAGCTTATGAACACTAATCGAGTGCATTTTGGTTCATATGATGCCCGTTGGCCAATTTGACCAACTATTACTTTCTCACGAAGTAACAAAGTAAACTGTAACTTCCTGGTGAAGTAATGGACTAAACGAGTTACGTTTGATCAAATCGTTGAATGAAAGATCATTTCTAAGCTTATTAACACTAATCGAGTGCATTTTGGTTCAAATGATGCTCGTTGGCCCATTTGACCCACTATTACTTTCTCACGAAGTAACAAAGTAAACTGTAACTTTCTGGTGAAGTAATAGACTAAACGAGTAATGTTTGATCAAATCGTTGAAGGAAATATCATTTCTAAGCTTATTAACACAAATCGAGTGCATTTTGGTTCAAACGATGCCCGTTGGCCCATTTGACCCACTATTACTTTGTCACGAAGTAACAAAGCAAACTGTAATTTCCTAGTGAAGTAATAGACTAAACGAGTTATGTTTGATCAAATCGTTGAAGGAAATATCATTTCTAAGCTTATTAACACTAATCGAGTGCATTTTGGTTCAAACGATGCCCGTTGGCCCATTTGACCCACTATTACTTTCTCACGAAGTAACAAAGCAAACTGTAACTTCCTAGTGAAGTAATAGACTAAACGAGTTACTTTTGATCAAATCGTTGAAGGAAAGATCATTCCTAAGCTTATTAACACTAATCGAGTGCATTTTGATTCGTACGATGGCTGTTGGCCCATTTGACCCACTATTACTTTCTCACGAAGTAACAAAGTAAACGGTAACTTCCTGGTGAAGTAATAGACTAAACGAGTTACGTTTGATCAAATCGTTGAAGGAAAGATCATTTCTAAGCTTATTAACACTAATCGAGTGCATTTTGGTTCGTACGATGCCCGTTGGCCCATTTGACCAACTATTACTTTCTCACGAAGTAACAAAGTAAACTGTAACTTCCTTGTGAAGTAATGGACTAAACGAGTTATGTTTGATCAAATCGTTGAATGAAAGATCATTTCTAAGCTTATTAACACTAATCGAGTGCATTTTGGTTCAAACGATGCCCGTTGGCCCATTTGACCCATATTACTTTCTCACGAAGTAACAAAGTAAACTGTAACTTCCTGGTGAAGTAATAGACTAAATGAGTTATGTTTGATCAAATCGTTGAAGGAAAGATCATTTCTAAGCTTATTAACACTAATCGAGTGCATTTTGGTTCATACGATGCCCGTCGGCCCATTTGACCCACTATTACTTTCTCACGAAGTAACAAAGTAAACGGTAACTTCCTGGTGAAGTAATAGACTAAACGAGTTACGTTTGATCAAATAGTTGAAGGAAAGATCATTTCTAAGCTCATTAACACTAATCGAGTGCATTTTGGTTCGTACGATGCCCGTTGGCCCATTTGACCAACTATTACTTTCTCACGAAGTAACAAAGTAAACTGTAACTTCCTAGTGAAGTAATAGACTAAACGAGTTATGTTTGATCAAATCGTTGAAGGAAAGATCATTTCTAAGCTTATTAACACTAATCGAGTGCATTTTGGTTCATACGATGCCCGTCGGCCCATTTGACCCACTATTACTTTCTCACGAAGTAACAAAGTAAACGGTAACTTCCTGGTGAAGTAATAGACTAAACGAGTTACGTTTGCTCAAATAGTTGAAGGAAAGATCATTTCTAAGCTTACTAACACTAATCGAGTGCATTTTGGTTCGTACGATGCCCGTTGGCCCATTTGACCAACTATTACTTTCTCACGAAGTAACAAAGTAAACTGTAACTTCCTGGTGAAGTAATGGACTAAACGAGTTACGTTTGATCAAATCGTTGAATGAAAGATCATTTCTAAGCTTATTAACACTAATCGAGTGCATTTTGGTTCAAACGATGCCCGTTGGCCCATTTGACCCACTATTACTTTCTCACGAAGTAACAAAGTAAACTGTAACTTCCTGGTGAAGTAATAGACTAAACGAGTTATGTTTGATCAAATCGTTGAAGGAAATATCATTTCTAAGCTTATTTACACTAATCGAGTGCATTTTGGTTCGTACGATGGCCGTTGGCCCATTTGACCCACTATTACTTTCTCACGAAGTAACAAAGTAAACTGTAACTTCCTGGTGAAGTAATAGACTAAACGAGTTACGTTTGATCAAATCATTGAAGGAAAGATCATTTCTAAGCTTATGAACACTAATCGAGTGCATTTTGGTTCATATGATGCCCGTTGGCCAATTTGACCAACTATTACTTTCTCACGAAGTAACAAAGTAAACTGTAACTTCCTGGTGAAGTAATGGACTAAACGAGTTACGTTTGATCAAATCGTTGAATGAAAGATCATTTCTAAGCTTATTAACACTAATCGAGTGCATTTTGGTTCAAATGATGCTCGTTGGCCCATTTGACCCACTATTACTTTCTCACGAAGTAACAAAGTAAACTGTAACTTTCTGGTGAAGTAATAGACTAAACGAGTTATGTTTGATCAAATCGTTGAAGGAAATATCATTTCTAAGCTTATTAACACAAATCGAGTGCATTTTGGTTCAAACGATGCCCGTTGGCCCATTTGACCCACTATTACTTTGTCACGAAGTAACAAAGCAAACTGTAATTTCCTAGTGAAGTAATAGACTAAACGAGTTATGTTTGATCAAATCGTTGAAGGAAATATCATTTCTAAGCTTATTAACACTAATCGAGTGCATTTTGGTTCAAACGATGCCCGTTGGCCCATTTGACCCACTATTACTTTCTCACGAAGTAACAAAGCAAACTGTAACTTCCTAGTGAAGTAATAGACTAAACGAGTTAATTTTGATCAAATCGTTGAAGGAAAGATCATTCCTAAGCTTATTAACACTAATCGAGTGCATTTTGGTTCGTACGATGGCTGTTGGCCCATTTGACCCACTATTACTTTCTCACGAAGTAACAAAGTAAACGGTAACTTCCTGGTGAAGTAATAGACTAAACGAGTTACGTTTGATCAAATCGTTGAAGGAAAGATCATTTCTAAGCTTATTAACACTAATCGAGTGCATTTTGGTTCGTACGATGCCCGTTGGCCCATTTGACCAACTATTACTTTCTCACGAAGTAACAAAGTAAACTGTAACTTCCTTGTGAAGTAATGGACTAAACGAGTTATGTTTGATCAAATCGTTGAATGAAAGATCATTTCTAAGCTTATTAACACTAATCGAGTGCATTTTGGTTCAAACGATGCCCGTTGGCCCATTTGACCCATATTACTTTCTCACGAAGTAACAAAGTAAACTGTAACTTCCTGGTGAAGTAATAGACTAAATGAGTTATGTTTGATCAAATCGTTGAAGGAAAGATCATTTCTAAGCTTATTAACACTAATCGAGTGCATTTTGGTTCATACGATGCCCGTCGGCCCATTTGACCCACTATTACTTTCTCACGAAGTAACAAAGTAAACGGTAACTTCCTGGTGAAGTAATAGACTAAACGAGTTACGTTTGCTCAAATAGTTAAAGGAAAGATCATTTCTAAGCTTATTAACACTAATCGAGTGCATTTTGGTTCGTACGATGCCCGTTGGCCCATTTGACCAACTATTACTTTCTCACGAAGTAACAAAGTAAACTGTAACTTCCTGGTGAAGTAATGGACTAAACGAGTTACGTTTGATCAAATCGTTGAATGAAAGATCATTTCTAAGCTTATTAACACTAATCGAGTGCATTTTGGTTCAAACGATGCCCGTTGGCCCATTTGACCCACTATTACTTTCTCACGAAGTAACAAAGTAAACTGTAACTTCCTGGTGAAGTAATAGACTAAACGAGTTATGTTTGATCAAATCGTTGAAGGAAAGATCATTTCTAAGCTTATTAACACTAATCGAGTGCATTTTGGTTCATACGATGCCCGTCGGCCCATTTGACCCACTATTACTTTCTCACGAAGTAACAAAGTAAACGGTAACTTCCTGGTGAAGTAATAGACTAAACGAGTTACGTTTGATCAAATAGTTGAAGGAAAGATCATTTCTAAGCTCATTAACACTAATCGAGTGCATTTTGGTTCGTACGATGCCCGTTGGCCCATTTGACCAACTATTACTTTCTCACGAAGTAACAAATTAACTGTAACTTCCTAGTGAAGTAATAGACTAAACGAGTTATGTTTGATCAAATCGTTGAAGGAAAGATCATTTCTAAGCTTATTAACACTAATCGAGTGCATTTTGGTTCATACGATGCCCGTCGGCCCATTTGACCCACTATTACTTTCTCACGAAGTAACAAAGTAAACGGTAACTTCCTGGTGAAGTAATAGACTAAACGAGTTACGTTTGCTCAAATAGTTGAAGGAAAGATCATTTCTAAGCTTATTAACACTAATCGAGTGCATTTTGGTTCGTACGATGCCCGTTGGCCCATTTGACCAACTATTACTTTCTCACGAAGTAACAAAGTAAACTGTAACTTCCTGGTGAAGTAATGGACTAAACGAGTTACGTTTGATCAAATCGTTGAATGAAAGATCATTTCTAAGCTTATTAACACTAATCGAGTGCATTTTGGTTCGTACGATGCCCGTTGGCCCATTTGACCAACTATTACTTTCTCACGAAGTAACAAAGTAAACTGTAACTTCCTAGTGAAGTAATAGACTAAACGAGTTATGTTTGATCAAATCGTTGAAGGAAAGATCATTTCTAAGCTTATTAACACTAATCGAGTGCATTTTGGTTCATACGATGCCCGTCGGCCCATTTGACCCACTATTACTTTCTCACGAAGTAACAAAGTAAACGGTAACTTCCTGGTGAAGTAATAGACTAAACGAGTTACGTTTGCTCAAATAGTTGAAGGAAAGATCATTTCTAAGCTTATTAACACTAATCGAGTGCATTTTGGTTCGTACGATGCCCGTTGGCCCATTTGACCAACTATTACTTTCTCACGAAGTAACAAAGTAAACTGTAACTTCCTTGTGAAGTAATGGACTAAACGAGTTATGTTTGATCAAATCGTTGAATGAAAGATCATTTCTAAGCTTATTAACACTAATCGAGTGCATTTTGGTTCAAACGATGCCCGTTGGCCCATTTGACCCATATTACTTTCTCACGAAGTAACAAAGTAAACTGTAACTTCCTGGTGAAGTAATAGACTAAATGAGTTATGTTTGATCAAATCGTTGAAGGAAAGATCATTTCTAAGCTTATTAACACTAATCGAGTGCATTTTGGTTCATACGATGCCCGTCGGCCCATTTGACCCACTATTACTTTCTCACGAAGTAACAAAGTAAACGGTAACTTCCTGGTGAAGTAATAGACTAAACGAGTTACGTTTGATCAAATAGTTGAAGGAAAGATCATTTCTAAGCTCATTAACACTAATCGAGTGCATTTTGGTTCGTACGATGCCCGTTGGCCCATTTGACCAACTATTACTTTCTCACGAAGTAACAAAGTAAACTGTAACTTCCTAGTGAAGTAATAGACTAAACGAGTTATGTTTGATCATATCGTTGAAGGAAAGATCATTTCTAAGCTTATTAACACTAATCGAGTGCATTTTGGTTCATACGATGCCCGTCGGCCCATTTGACCCACTATTACTTTCTCACGAAGTAACAAAGTAAACGGTAACTTCCTGGTGAAGTAATAGACTAAACGAGTTACGTTTGCTCAAATAGTTGAAGGAAAGATCATTTCTAAGCTTATTAACACTAATCGAGTGCATTTTGGTTCGTACGATGCCCGTTGGCCCATTTGACCAACTATTACTTTCTCACGAAGTAACAAAGTAAACTGTAACTTCCTGGTGAAGTAATGGACTAAACGAGTTACGTTTGATCAAATCTTTGAATGAAAGATCATTTCTAAGCTTATTAACACTAATCGAGTGCATTTTGGTTCAAACGATGCCCGTTGGCCCATTTGACCCACTATTACTTTCTCACGAAGTAACAAAGTAAACTGTAACTTCCTGGTGAAGTAATAGACTAAACGAGTTATGTTTGATCAAATCGTTGAAGGAAATATCATTTCTAAGCTTATTTACACTAATCGAGTGCATTTTGGTTCGTACGATGGTCGTTGGCCCATTTGACCCACTATTACTTTCTCACGAAGTAACAAAGTAAACTGTAACTTCCTGGTGAAGTAATAGACTAAACGAGTTACGTTTGATCAAATCATTGAAGGAAAGATCATTTCTAAGCTTATGAACACTAATCGAGTGCATTTTGGTTCATATGATGCCCGTTGGCCAATTTGACCAACTATTACTTTCTCACGAAGTAACAAAGTAAACTGTAACTTCCTGGTGAAGTAATGGACTAAACGAGTTACGTTTGATCAAATCGTTGAATGAAAGATCATTTCTAAGCTTATTAACACTAATCGAGTGCATTTTGGTTCAAATGATGCTCGTTGGCCCATTTGACCCACTATTACTTTCTCACGAAGTAACAAAGTAAACTGTAACTTTCTGGTGAAGTAATAGACTAAACGAGTTATGTTTGATCAAATCGTTGAAGGAAATATCATTTCTAAGCTTATTAACACAAATCGAGTGCATTTTGGTTCAAACGATGCCCGTTGGCCCATTTGACCCACTATTACTTTGTCACGAAGTAACAAAGCAAACTGTAATTTCCTAGTGAAGTAATAGACTAAACGAGTTATGTTTGATCAAATCGTTGAAGGAAATATCATTTCTAAGCTTATTAACACTAATCGAGTGCATTTTGGTTCAAACGATGCCCGTTGGCCCATTTGACCCACTATTACTTTCTCACGAAGTAACAAAGCAAACTGTAACTTCCTAGTGAAGTAATAGACTAAACGAGTTACTTTTGATCAAATCGTTGAAGGAAAGATCATTCCTAAGCTTATTAACACTAATCGAGTGCATTTTGGTTCGTACGATGGCTGTTGGCCCATTTGACCCACTATTACTTTCTCACGAAGTAACAAAGTAAACGGTAACTTCCTGGTGAAGTAATAGACTAAACGAGTTACGTTTGATCAAATCGTTGAAGGAAAGATCATTTCTAAGCTTATTAACACTAATCGAGTGCATTTTGGTTCGTACGATGCCCGTTGGCCCATTTGACCAACTATTACTTTCTCACGAAGTAACAAAGTAAACTGTAACTTCCTTGTGAAGTAATGGACTAAACGAGTTATGTTTGATCAAATCGTTGAATGAAAGATCATTTCTAAGCTTATTAACACTAATCGAGTGCATTTTGGTTCAAACGATGCCCGTTGGCCCATTTGACCCATATTACTTTCTCACGAAGTAACAAAGTAAACTGTAACTTCCTGGTGAAGTAATAGACTAAATGAGTTATGTTTGATCAAATCGTTGAAGGAAAGATCATTTCTAAGCTTATTAACACTAATCGAGTGCATTTTGGTTCATACGATGCCCGTCGGCCCATTTGACCCACTATTACTTTCTCACGAAGTAACAAAGTAAACGGTAACTTCCTGGTGAAGTAATAGACTAAACGAGTTACGTTTGCTCAAATAGTTAAAGGAAAGATCATTTCTAAGCTTATTAACACTAATCGAGTGCATTTTGGTTCGTACGATGCCCGTTGGCCCATTTGACCAACTATTACTTTCTCACGAAGTAACAAAGTAAACTGTAACTTCCTGGTGAAGTAATGGACTAAACGAGTTACGTTTGATCAAATCGTTGAATGAAAGATCATTTCTAAGCTTATTAACACTAATCGAGTGCATTTTGGTTCAAACGATGCCCGTTGGCCCATTTGACCCACTATTACTTTCTCACGAAGTAACAAAGTAAACTGTAACTTCCTGGTGAAGTAATAGACTAAACGAGTTATGTTTGATCAAATCGTTGAAGGAAAGATCATTTCTAAGCTTATTAACACTAATCGAGTGCATTTTGGTTCATACGATGCCCGTCGGCCCATTTGACCCACTATTACTTTCTCACGAAGTAACAAAGTAAACGGTAACTTCCTGGTGAAGTAATAGACTAAACGAGTTACGTTTGATCAAATAGTTGAAGGAAAGATCATTTCTAAGCTCATTAACACTAATCGAGTGCATTTTGGTTCGTACGATGCCCGTTGGCCCATTTGACCAACTATTACTTTCTCACGAAGTAACAAATTAACTGTAACTTCCTAGTGAAGTAATAGACTAAACGAGTTATGTTTGATCAAATCGTTGAAGGAAAGATCATTTCTAAGCTTATTAACACTAATCGAGTGCATTTTGGTTCATACGATGCCCGTCGGCCCATTTGACCCACTATTACTTTCTCACGAAGTAACAAAGTAAACGGTAACTTCCTGGTGAAGTAATAGACTAAACGAGTTACGTTTGCTCAAATAGTTGAAGGAAAGATCATTTCTAAGCTTATTAACACTAATCGAGTGCATTTTGGTTCGTACGATGCCCGTTGGCCCATTTGACCAACTATTACTTTCTCACGAAGTAACAAAGTAAACTGTAACTTCCTGGTGAAGTAATGGACTAAACGAGTTACGTTTGATCAAATCGTTGAATGAAAGATCATTTCTAAGCTTATTAACACTAATCGAGTGCATTTTGGTTCGTACGATGCCCGTTGGCCCATTTGACCAACTATTACTTTCTCACGAAGTAACAAAGTAAACTGTAACTTCCTAGTGAAGTAATAGACTAAACGAGTTATGTTTGATCAAATCGTTGAAGGAAAGATCATTTCTAAGCTTATTAACACTAATCGAGTGCATTTTGGTTCATACGATGCCCGTCGGCCCATTTGACCCACTATTACTTTCTCACGAAGTAACAAAGTAAACGGTAACTTCCTGGTGAAGTAATAGACTAAACGAGTTACGTTTGCTCAAATAGTTGAAGGAAAGATCATTTCTAAGCTTATTAACACTAATCGAGTGCATTTTGGTTCGTACGATGCCCGTTGGCCCATTTGACCAACTATTACTTTCTCACGAAGTAACAAAGTAAACTGTAACTTCCTTGTGAAGTAATGGACTAAACGAGTTATGTTTGATCAAATCGTTGAATGAAAGATCATTTCTAAGCTTATTAACACTAATCGAGTGCATTTTGGTTGAAACGATGCCCGTTGGCCCATTTGACCCATATTACTTTCTCACGAAGTAACAAAGTAAACTGTAACTTCCTGGTGAAGTAATAGACTAAATGAGTTATGTTTGATCAAATCGTTGAAGGAAAGATCATTTCTAAGCTTATTAACACTAATCGAGTGCATTTTGGTTCATACGATGCCCGTCGGCCCATTTGACCCACTATTACTTTCTCACGAAGTAACAAAGTAAACGGTAACTTCCTGGTGAAGTAATAGACTAAACGAGTTACGTTTGATCAAATAGTTGAAGGAAAGATCATTTCTAAGCTCATTAACACTAATCGAGTGCATTTTGGTTCGTACGATGCCCGTTGGCCCATTTGACCAACTATTACTTTCTCACGAAGTAACAAAGTAAACTGTAACTTCCTAGTGAAGTAATAGACTAAACGAGTTATGTTTGATCATATCGTTGAAGGAAAGATCATTTCTAAGCTTATTAACACTAATCGAGTGCATTTTGGTTCATACGATGCCCGTCGGCCCATTTGACCCACTATTACTTTCTCACGAAGTAACAAAGTAAACGGTAACTTCCTGGTGAAGTAATAGACTAAACGAGTTACGTTTGCTCAAATAGTTGAAGGAAAGATCATTTCTAAGCTTATTAACACTAATCGAGTGCATTTTGGTTCGTACGATGCCCGTTGGCCCATTTGACCAACTATTACTTTCTCACGAAGTAACAAAGTAAACTGTAACTTCCTGGTGAAGTAATGGACTAAACGAGTTACGTTTGATCAAATCTTTGAATGAAAGATCATTTCTAAGCTTATTAACACTAATCGAGTGCATTTTGGTTCAAACGATGCCCGTTGGCCCATTTGACCCACTATTACTTTCTCACGAAGTAACAAAGTAAACTGTAACTTCCTGGTGAAGTAATAGACTAAACGAGTTATGTTTGATCAAATCGTTGAAGGAAATATCATTTCTAAGCTTATTTACACTAATCGAGTGCATTTTGGTTCGTACGATGGTCGTTGGCCCATTTGACCCACTATTACTTTCTCACGAAGTAACAAAGTAAACTGTAACTTCCTGGTGAAGTAATAGACTAAACGAGTTACGTTTGATCAAATCATTGAAGGAAAGATCATTTCTAAGCTTATGAACACTAATCGAGTGCATTTTGGTTCATATGATGCCCGTTGGCCAATTTGACCAACTATTACTTTCTCACGAAGTAACAAAGTAAACTGTAACTTCCTGGTGAAGTAATGGACTAAACGAGTTACGTTTGATCAAATCGTTGAATGAAAGATCATTTCTAAGCTTATTAACACTAATCGAGTGCATTTTGGTTCAAATGATGCTCGTTGGCCCATTTGACCCACTATTACTTTCTCACGAAGTAACAAAGTAAACTGTAACTTTCTGGTGAAGTAATAGACTAAACGAGTTATGTTTGATCAAATCGTTGAAGGAAATATCATTTCTAAGCTTATTAACACAAATCGAGTGCATTTTGGTTCAAACGATGCCCGTTGGCCCATTTGACCCACTATTACTTTGTCACGAAGTAACAAAGCAAACTGTAATTTCCTAGTGAAGTAATAGACTAAACGAGTTATGTTTGATCAAATCGTTGAAGGAAATATCATTTCTAAGCTTATTAACACTAATCGAGTGCATTTTGGTTCAAACGATGCCCGTTGGCCCATTTGACCCACTATTACTTTCTCACGAAGTAACAAAGCAAACTGTAACTTCCTAGTGAAGTAATAGACTAAACGAGTTACTTTTGATCAAATCGTTGAAGGAAAGATCATTCCTAAGCTTATTAACACTAATCGAGTGCATTTTGGTTCGTACGATGGCTGTTGGCCCATTTGACCCACTATTACTTTCTCACGAAGTAACAAAGTAAACGGTAACTTCCTGGTGAAGTAATAGACTAAACGAGTTACGTTTGATCAAATCGTTGAAGGAAAGATCATTTCTAAGCTTATTAACACTAATCGAGTGCATTTTGGTTCGTACGATGCCCGTTGGCCTATTTGACCAACTATTACTTTCTCACGAAGTAACAAAGTAAACTGTAACTTCCTTGTGAAGTAATGGACTAAACGAGTTATGTTTGATCAAATCGTTGAATGAAAGATCATTTCTAAGCTTATTAACACTAATCGAGTGCATTTTGGTTCAAACGATGCCCGTTGGCCCATTTGACCCATATTACTTTCTCACGAAGTAACAAAGTAAACTGTAACTTCCTGGTGAAGTAATAGACTAAATGAGTTATGTTTGATCAAATCGTTGAAGGAAAGATCATTTCTAAGCTTATTAACACTAATCGAGTGCATTTTGGTTCATACGATGCCCGTCGGCCCATTTGACCCACTATTACTTTCTCACGAAGTAACAAAGTAAACGGTAACTTCCTGGTGAAGTAATAGACTAAACGAGTTACGTTTGCTCAAATAGTTAAAGGAAAGATCATTTCTAAGCTTATTAACACTAATCGAGTGCATTTTGGTTCGTACGATGCCCGTTGGCCCATTTGACCAACTATTACTTTCTCACGAAGTAACAAAGTAAACTGTAACTTCCTGGTGAAGTAATGGACTAAACGAGTTACGTTTGATCAAATCGTTGAATGAAAGATCATTTCTAAGCTTATTAACACTAATCGAGTGCATTTTGGTTCAAACGATGCCCGTTGGCCCATTTGACCCACTATTACTTTCTCACGAAGTAACAAAGTAAACTGTAACTTCCTGGTGAAGTAATAGACTAAACGAGTTATGTTTGATCAAATCGTTGAAGGAAAGATCATTTCTAAGCTTATTAACACTAATCGAGTGCATTTTGGTTCATACGATGCCCGTCGGCCCATTTGACCCACTATTACTTTCTCACGAAGTAACAAAGTAAACGGTAACTTCCTGGTGAAGTAATAGACTAAACGAGTTACGTTTGATCAAATAGTTGAAGGAAAGATCATTTCTAAGCTCATTAACACTAATCGAGTGCATTTTGGTTCGTACGATGCCCGTTGGCCCATTTGACCAACTATTACTTTCTCACGAAGTAACAAAGTAAACTGTAACTTCCTAGTGAAGTAATAGACTAAACGAGTTATGTTTGATCAAATCGTTGAAGGAAAGATCATTTCTAAGCTTATTAACACTAATCGAGTGCATTTTGGTTCATACGATGCCCGTCGGCCCATTTGACCCACTATTACTTTCTCACGAAGTAACAAAGTAAACGGTAACTTCCTGGTGAAGTAATAGACTAAACGAGTTACGTTTGCTCAAATAGTTGAAGGAAAGATCATTTCTAAGCTTATTAACACTAATCGAGTGCATTTTGGTTCGTACGATGCCCGTTGGCCCATTTGACCAACTATTACTTTCTCACGAAGTAACAAAGTAAACTGTAACTTCCTGGTGAAGTAATGGACTAAACGAGTTACGTTTGATCAAATCGTTGAATGAAAGATCATTTCTAAGCTTATTAACACTAATCGAGTGCATTTTGGTTCAAACGATGCCCGTTGGCCCATTTGACCCACTATTACTTTCTCACGAAGTAACAAAGTAAACTGTAACTTCCTGGTGAAGTAATAGACTAAACGAGTTATGTTTGATCAAATCGTTGAAGGAAATATCATTTCTAAGCTTATTTACACTAATCGAGTGCATTTTGGTTCGTACGATGGCCGTTGGCCCATTTGACCCACTATTACTTTCTCACGAAGTAACAAAGTAAACTGTAACTTCCTGGTGAAGTAATAGACTAAACGAGTTACGTTTGATCAAATCATTGAAGGAAAGATCATTTCTAAGCTTATGAACACTAATCGAGTGCATTTTGGTTCATATGATGCCCGTTGGCCAATTTGACCAACTATTACTTTCTCACGAAGTAACAAAGTAAACTGTAACTTCCTGGTGAAGTAATGGACTAAACGAGTTACGTTTGATCAAATCGTTGAATGAAAGATCATTTCTAAGCTTATTAACACTAATCGAGTGCATTTTGGTTCAAATGATGCTCGTTGGCCCATTTGACCCACTATTACTTTCTCACGAAGTAACAAAGTAAACTGTAACTTTCTGGTGAAGTAATAGACTAAACGAGTTATGTTTGATCAAATCGTTGAAGGAAATATCATTTCTAAGCTTATTAACACAAATCGAGTGCATTTTGGTTCAAACGATGCCCGTTGGCCCATTTGACCCACTATTACTTTGTCACGAAGTAACAAAGCAAACTGTAATTTCCTAGTGAAGTAATAGACTAAACGAGTTATGTTTGATCAAATCGTTGAAGGAAATATCATTTCTAAGCTTATTAACACTAATCGAGTGCATTTTGGTTCAAACGATGCCCGTTGGCCCATTTGACCCACTATTACTTTCTCACGAAGTAACAAAGCAAACTGTAACTTCCTAGTGAAGTAATAGACTAAACGAGTTACGTTTGATCAAATCGTTGAAGGAAAGATCATTTCTAAGCTTATTAACACTAATCGAGTGCATTTTGGTTCGTACGATGCCCGTTGGCCCATTTGACCAACTATTACTTTCTCACGAAGTAACAAAGTAAACTGTAACTTCCTTGTGAAGTAATGGACTAAACGAGTTATGTTTGATCAAATCGTTGAATGAAAGATCATTTCTAAGCTTATTAACACTAATCGAGTGCATTTTGGTTCAAACGATGCCCGTTGGCCCATTTGACCCATATTACTTTCTCACGAAGTAACAAAGTAAACTGTAACTTCCTGGTGAAGTAATAGACTAAATGAGTTATGTTTGATCAAATCGTTGAAGGAAAGATCATTTCTAAGCTTATTAACACTAATCGAGTGCATTTTGGTTCATACGATGCCCGTCGGCCCATTTGACCCACTATTACTTTCTCACGAAGTAACAAAGTAAACGGTAACTTCCTGGTGAAGTAATAGACTAAACGAGTTACGTTTGATCAAATAGTTGAAGGAAAGATCATTTCTAAGCTCATTAACACTAATCGAGTGCATTTTGGTTCGTACGATGCCCGTTGGCCCATTTGACCAACTATTACTTTCTCACGAAGTAACAAAGTAAACTGTAACTTCCTAGTGAAGTAATAGACTAAACGAGTTATGTTTGATCAAATCGTTGAAGGAAAGATCATTTCTAAGCTTATTAACACTAATCGAGTGCATTTTGGTTCATACGATGCCCGTCGGCCCATTTGACCCACTATTACTTTCTCACGAAGTAACAAAGTAAACGGTAACTTCCTGGTGAAGTAATAGACTAAACGAGTTACGTTTGCTCAAATAGTTGAAGGAAAGATCATTTCTAAGCTTATTAACACTAATCGAGTGCATTTTGGTTCGTACGATGCCCGTTGGCCCATTTGACCAACTATTACTTTCTCACGAAGTAACAAAGTAAACTGTAACTTCCTGGTGAAGTAATGGACTAAACGAGTTACGTTTGATCAAATCGTTGAATGAAAGATCATTTCTAAGCTTATTAACACTAATCGAGTGCATTTTGGTTCAAACGATGCCCGTTGGCCCATTTGACCCACTATTACTTTCTCACGAAGTAACAAAGTAAACTGTAACTTCCTGGTGAAGTAATAGACTAAACGAGTTATGTTTGATCAAATCGTTGAAGGAAATATCATTTCTAAGCTTATTTACACTAATCGAGTGCATTTTGGTTCGTACGATGGCCGTTGGCCCATTTGACCCACTATTACTTTCTCACGAAGTAACAAAGTAAACTGTAACTTCCTGGTGAAGTAATAGACTAAACGAGTTACGTTTGATCAAATCATTGAAGGAAAGATCATTTCTAAGCTTATGAACACTAATCGAGTGCATTTTGGTTCATATGATGCCCGTTGGCCAATTTGACCAACTATTACTTTCTCACGAAGTAACAAAGTAAACTGTAACTTCCTGGTGAAGTAATGGACTAAACGAGTTACGTTTGATCAAATCGTTGAATGAAAGATCATTTCTAAGCTTATTAACACTAATCGAGTGCATTTTGGTTCAAATGATGCTCGTTGGCCCATTTGACCCACTATTACTTTCTCACGAAGTAACAAAGTAAACTGTAACTTTCTGGTGAAGTAATAGACTAAACGAGTTATGTTTGATCAAATCGTTGAAGGAAATATCATTTCTAAGCTTATTAACACAAATCGAGTGCATTTTGGTTCAAACGATGCCCGTTGGCCCATTTGACCCACTATTACTTTGTCACGAAGTAACAAAGCAAACTGTAATTTCCTAGTGAAGTAATAGACTAAACGAGTTATGTTTGATCAAATCGTTGAAGGAAATATCATTTCTAAGCTTATTAACACTAATCGAGTGCATTTTGGTTCAAACGATGCCCGTTGGCCCATTTGACCCACTATTACTTTCTCACGAAGTAACAAAGCAAACTGTAACTTCCTAGTGAAGTAATAGACTAAACGAGTTACGTTTGATCAAATCGTTGAAGGAAAGATCATTTCTAAGCTTATTAACACTAATCGAGTGCATTTTGGTTCGTACGATGCCCGTTGGCCCATTTGACCAACTATTACTTTCTCACGAAGTAACAAAGTAAACTGTAACTTCCTTGTGAAGTAATGGACTAAACGAGTTATGTTTGATCAAATCGTTGAATGAAAGATCATTTCTAAGCTTATTAACACTAATCGAGTGCATTTTGGTTCAAACGATGCCCGTTGGCCCATTTGACCCATATTACTTTCTCACGAAGTAACAAAGTAAACTGTAACTTCCTGGTGAAGTAATAGACTAAATGAGTTATGTTTGATCAAATCGTTGAAGGAAAGATCATTTCTAAGCTTATTAACACTAATCGAGTGCATTTTGGTTCATACGATGCCCGTCGGCCCATTTGACCCACTATTACTTTCTCACGAAGTAACAAAGTAAACGGTAACTTCCTGGTGAAGTAATAGACTAAACGAGTTACGTTTGATCAAATAGTTGAAGGAAAGATCATTTCTAAGCTCATTAACACTAATCGAGTGCATTTTGGTTCGTACGATGCCCGTTGGCCCATTTGACCAACTATTACTTTCTCACGAAGTAACAAAGTAAACTGTAACTTCCTAGTGAAGTAATAGACTAAACGAGTTATGTTTGATCAAATCGTTGAAGGAAAGATCATTTCTAAGCTTATTAACACTAATCGAGTGCATTTTGGTTCATACGATGCCCGTCGGCCCATTTGACCCACTATTACTTTCTCACGAAGTAACAAAGTAAACGGTAACTTCCTGGTGAAGTAATAGACTAAACGAGTTACGTTTGCTCAAATAGTTGAAGGAAAGATCATTTCTAAGCTTATTAACACTAATCGAGTGCATTTTGGTTCGTACGATGCCCGTTGGCCCATTTGACCAACTATTACTTTCTCACGAAGTAACAAAGTAAACTGTAACTTCCTTGTGAAGTAATGGACTAAACGAGTTATGTTTGATCAAATCGTTGAATGAAAGATCATTTCTAAGCTTATTAACACTAATCGAGTGCATTTTGGTTCAAACGATGCCCGTTGGCCCATTTGACCCATATTACTTTCTCACGAAGTAACAAAGTAAACTGTAACTTCCTGGTGAAGTAATAGACTAAATGAGTTATGTTTGATCAAATCGTTGAAGGAAAGATCATTTCTAAGCTTATTAACACTAATCGAGTGCATTTTGGTTCATACGATGCCCGTCGGCCCATTTGACCCACTATTACTTTCTCACGAAGTAACAAAGTAAACGGTAACTTCCTGGTGAAGTAATAGACTAAACGAGTTACGTTTGATCAAATAGTTGAAGGAAAGATCATTTCTAAGCTCATTAACACTAATCGAGTGCATTTTGGTTCGTACGATGCCCGTTGGCCCATTTGACCAACTATTACTTTCTCACGAAGTAACAAAGTAAACTGTAACTTCCTAGTGAAGTAATAGACTAAACGAGTTATGTTTGATCATATCGTTGAAGGAAAGATCATTTCTAAGCTTATTAACACTAATCGAGTGCATTTTGGTTCATACGATGCCCGTCGGCCCATTTGACCCACTATTACTTTCTCACGAAGTAACAAAGTAAACGGTAACTTCCTGGTGAAGTAATAGACTAAACGAGTTACGTTTGCTCAAATAGTTGAAGGAAAGATCATTTCTAAGCTTATTAACACTAATCGAGTGCATTTTGGTTCGTACGATGCCCGTTGGCCCATTTGACCAACTATTACTTTCTCACGAAGTAACAAAGTAAACTGTAACTTCCTGGTGAAGTAATGGACTAAACGAGTTACGTTTGATCAAATCTTTGAATGAAAGATCATTTCTAAGCTTATTAACACTAATCGAGTGCATTTTGGTTCAAACGATGCCCGTTGGCCCATTTGACCCACTATTACTTTCTCACGAAGTAACAAAGTAAACTGTAACTTCCTGGTGAAGTAATAGACTAAACGAGTTATGTTTGATCAAATCGTTGAAGGAAATATCATTTCTAAGCTTATTTACACTAATCGAGTGCATTTTGGTTCGTACGATGGTCGTTGGCCCATTTGACCCACTATTACTTTCTCACGAAGTAACAAAGTAAACTGTAACTTCCTGGTGAAGTAATAGACTAAACGAGTTACGTTTGATCAAATCATTGAAGGAAAGATCATTTCTAAGCTTATGAACACTAATCGAGTGCATTTTGGTTCATATGATGCCCGTTGGCCAATTTGACCAACTATTACTTTCTCACGAAGTAACAAAGTAAACTGTAACTTCCTGGTGAAGTAATGGACTAAACGAGTTACGTTTGATCAAATCGTTGAATGAAAGATCATTTCTAAGCTTATTAACACTAATCGAGTGCATTTTGGTTCAAATGATGCTCGTTGGCCCATTTGACCCACTATTACTTTCTCACGAAGTAACAAAGTAAACTGTAACTTTCTGGTGAAGTAATAGACTAAACGAGTTATGTTTGATCAAATCGTTGAAGGAAATATCATTTCTAAGCTTATTAACACAAATCGAGTGCATTTTGGTTCAAACGATGCCCGTTGGCCCATTTGACCCACTATTACTTTGTCACGAAGTAACAAAGCAAACTGTAATTTCCTAGTGAAGTAATAGACTAAACGAGTTATGTTTGATCAAATCGTTGAAGGAAATATCATTTCTAAGCTTATTAACACTAATCGAGTGCATTTTGGTTCAAACGATGCCCGTTGGCCCATTTGACCCACTATTACTTTCTCACGAAGTAACAAAGCAAACTGTAACTTCCTAGTGAAGTAATAGACTAAACGAGTTACTTTTGATCAAATCGTTGAAGGAAAGATCATTCCTAAGCTTATTAACACTAATCGAGTGCATTTTGGTTCGTACGATGGCTGTTGGCCCATTTGACCCACTATTACTTTCTCACGAAGTAACAAAGTAAACGGTAACTTCCTGGTGAAGTAATAGACTAAACGAGTTACGTTTGATCAAATCGTTGAAGGAAAGATCATTTCTAAGCTTATTAACACTAATCGAGTGCATTTTGGTTCGTACGATGCCCGTTGGCCTATTTGACCAACTATTACTTTCTCACGAAGTAACAAAGTAAACTGTAACTTCCTTGTGAAGTAATGGACTAAACGAGTTATGTTTGATCAAATCGTTGAATGAAAGATCATTTCTAAGCTTATTAACACTAATCGAGTGCATTTTGGTTCAAACGATGCCCGTTGGCCCATTTGACCCATATTACTTTCTCACGAAGTAACAAAGTAAACTGTAACTTCCTGGTGAAGTAATAGACTAAATGAGTTATGTTTGATCAAATCGTTGAAGGAAAGATCATTTCTAAGCTTATTAACACTAATCGAGTGCATTTTGGTTCATACGATGCCCGTCGGCCCATTTGACCCACTATTACTTTCTCACGAAGTAACAAAGTAAACGGTAACTTCCTGGTGAAGTAATAGACTAAACGAGTTACGTTTGCTCAAATAGTTAAAGGAAAGATCATTTCTAAGCTTATTAACACTAATCGAGTGCATTTTGGTTCGTACGATGCCCGTTGGCCCATTTGACCAACTATTACTTTCTCACGAAGTAACAAAGTAAACTGTAACTTCCTGGTGAAGTAATGGACTAAACGAGTTACGTTTGATCAAATCGTTGAATGAAAGATCATTTCTAAGCTTATTAACACTAATCGAGTGCATTTTGGTTCAAACGATGCCCGTTGGCCCATTTGACCCACTATTACTTTCTCACGAAGTAACAAAGTAAACTGTAACTTCCTGGTGAAGTAATAGACTAAACGAGTTATGTTTGATCAAATCGTTGAAGGAAAGATCATTTCTAAGCTTATTAACACTAATCGAGTGCATTTTGGTTCATACGATGCCCGTCGGCCCATTTGACCCACTATTACTTTCTCACGAAGTAACAAAGTAAACGGTAACTTCCTGGTGAAGTAATAGACTAAACGAGTTACGTTTGATCAAATAGTTGAAGGAAAGATCATTTCTAAGCTCATTAACACTAATCGAGTGCATTTTGGTTCGTACGATGCCCGTTGGCCCATTTGACCAACTATTACTTTCTCACGAAGTAACAAAGTAAACTGTAACTTCCTAGTGAAGTAATAGACTAAACGAGTTATGTTTGATCAAATCGTTGAAGGAAAGATCATTTCTAAGCTTATTAACACTAATCGAGTGCATTTTGGTTCATACGATGCCCGTCGGCCCATTTGACCCACTATTACTTTCTCACGAAGTAACAAAGTAAACGGTAACTTCCTGGTGAAGTAATAGACTAAACGAGTTACGTTTGCTCAAATAGTTGAAGGAAAGATCATTTCTAAGCTTATTAACACTAATCGAGTGCATTTTGGTTCGTACGATGCCCGTTGGCCCATTTGACCAACTATTACTTTCTCACGAAGTAACAAAGTAAACTGTAACTTCCTGGTGAAGTAATGGACTAAACGAGTTACGTTTGATCAAATCGTTGAATGAAAGATCATTTCTAAGCTTATTAACACTAATCGAGTGCATTTTGGTTCAAACGATGCCCGTTGGCCCATTTGACCCACTATTACTTTCTCACGAAGTAACAAAGTAAACTGTAACTTCCTGGTGAAGTAATAGACTAAACGAGTTATGTTTGATCAAATCGTTGAAGGAAATATCATTTCTAAGCTTATTTACACTAATCGAGTGCATTTTGGTTCGTACGATGGCCGTTGGCCCATTTGACCCACTATTACTTTCTCACGAAGTAACAAAGTAAACTGTAACTTCCTGGTGAAGTAATAGACTAAACGAGTTACGTTTGATCAAATCATTGAAGGAAAGATCATTTCTAAGCTTATGAACACTAATCGAGTGCATTTTGGTTCATATGATGCCCGTTGGCCAATTTGACCAACTATTACTTTCTCACGAAGTAACAAAGTAAACTGTAACTTCCTGGTGAAGTAATGGACTAAACGAGTTACGTTTGATCAAATCGTTGAATGAAAGATCATTTCTAAGCTTATTAACACTAATCGAGTGCATTTTGGTTCAAATGATGCTCGTTGGCCCATTTGACCCACTATTACTTTCTCACGAAGTAACAAAGTAAACTGTAACTTTCTGGTGAAGTAATAGACTAAACGAGTTATGTTTGATCAAATCGTTGAAGGAAATATCATTTCTAAGCTTATTAACACAAATCGAGTGCATTTTGGTTCAAACGATGCCCGTTGGCCCATTTGACCCACTATTACTTTGTCACGAAGTAACAAAGCAAACTGTAATTTCCTAGTGAAGTAATAGACTAAACGAGTTATGTTTGATCAAATCGTTGAAGGAAATATCATTTCTAAGCTTATTAACACTAATCGAGTGCATTTTGGTTCAAACGATGCCCGTTGGCCCATTTGACCCACTATTACTTTCTCACGAAGTAACAAAGCAAACTGTAACTTCCTAGTGAAGTAATAGACTAAACGAGTTACGTTTGATCAAATCGTTGAAGGAAAGATCATTTCTAAGCTTATTAACACTAATCGAGTGCATTTTGGTTCGTACGATGCCCGTTGGCCCATTTGACCAACTATTACTTTCTCACGAAGTAACAAAGTAAACTGTAACTTCCTTGTGAAGTAATGGACTAAACGAGTTATGTTTGATCAAATCGTTGAATGAAAGATCATTTCTAAGCTTATTAACACTAATCGAGTGCATTTTGGTTCAAACGATGCCCGTTGGCCCATTTGACCCATATTACTTTCTCACGAAGTAACAAAGTAAACTGTAACTTCCTGGTGAAGTAATAGACTAAATGAGTTATGTTTGATCAAATCGTTGAAGGAAAGATCATTTCTAAGCTTATTAACACTAATCGAGTGCATTTTGGTTCATACGATGCCCGTCGGCCCATTTGACCCACTATTACTTTCTCACGAAGTAACAAAGTAAACGGTAACTTCCTGGTGAAGTAATAGACTAAACGAGTTACGTTTGATCAAATAGTTGAAGGAAAGATCATTTCTAAGCTCATTAACACTAATCGAGTGCATTTTGGTTCGTACGATGCCCGTTGGCCCATTTGACCAACTATTACTTTCTCACGAAGTAACAAAGTAAACTGTAACTTCCTAGTGAAGTAATAGACTAAACGAGTTATGTTTGATCAAATCGTTGAAGGAAAGATCATTTCTAAGCTTATTAACACTAATCGAGTGCATTTTGGTTCATACGATGCCCGTCGGCCCATTTGACCCACTATTACTTTCTCACGAAGTAACAAAGTAAACGGTAACTTCCTGGTGAAGTAATAGACTAAACGAGTTACGTTTGCTCAAATAGTTGAAGGAAAGATCATTTCTAAGCTTATTAACACTAATCGAGTGCATTTTGGTTCGTACGATGCCCGTTGGCCCATTTGACCAACTATTACTTTCTCACGAAGTAACAAAGTAAACTGTAACTTCCTGGTGAAGTAATGGACTAAACGAGTTACGTTTGATCAAATCGTTGAATGAAAGATCATTTCTAAGCTTATTAACACTAATCGAGTGCATTTTGGTTCAAACGATGCCCGTTGGCCCATTTGACCCACTATTACTTTCTCACGAAGTAACAAAGTAAACTGTAACTTCCTGGTGAAGTAATAGACTAAACGAGTTATGTTTGATCAAATCGTTGAAGGAAATATCATTTCTAAGCTTATTTACACTAATCGAGTGCATTTTGGTTCGTACGATGGCCGTTGGCCCATTTGACCCACTATTACTTTCTCACGAAGTAACAAAGTAAACTGTAACTTCCTGGTGAAGTAATAGACTAAACGAGTTACGTTTGATCAAATCATTGAAGGAAAGATCATTTCTAAGCTTATGAACACTAATCGAGTGCATTTTGGTTCATATGATGCCCGTTGGCCAATTTGACCAACTATTACTTTCTCACGAAGTAACAAAGTAAACTGTAACTTCCTGGTGAAGTAATGGACTAAACGAGTTACGTTTGATCAAATCGTTGAATGAAAGATCATTTCTAAGCTTATTAACACTAATCGAGTGCATTTTGGTTCAAATGATGCTCGTTGGCCCATTTGACCCACTATTACTTTCTCACGAAGTAACAAAGTAAACTGTAACTTTCTGGTGAAGTAATAGACTAAACGAGTTATGTTTGATCAAATCGTTGAAGGAAATATCATTTCTAAGCTTATTAACACAAATCGAGTGCATTTTGGTTCAAACGATGCCCGTTGGCCCATTTGACCCACTATTACTTTGTCACGAAGTAACAAAGCAAACTGTAATTTCCTAGTGAAGTAATAGACTAAACGAGTTATGTTTGATCAAATCGTTGAAGGAAATATCATTTCTAAGCTTATTAACACTAATCGAGTGCATTTTGGTTCAAACGATGCCCGTTGGCCCATTTGACCCACTATTACTTTCTCACGAAGTAACAAAGCAAACTGTAACTTCCTAGTGAAGTAATAGACTAAACGAGTTACGTTTGATCAAATCGTTGAAGGAAAGATCATTTCTAAGCTTATTAACACTAATCGAGTGCATTTTGGTTCGTACGATGCCCGTTGGCCCATTTGACCAACTATTACTTTCTCACGAAGTAACAAAGTAAACTGTAACTTCCTTGTGAAGTAATGGACTAAACGAGTTATGTTTGATCAAATCGTTGAATGAAAGATCATTTCTAAGCTTATTAACACTAATCGAGTGCATTTTGGTTCAAACGATGCCCGTTGGCCCATTTGACCCATATTACTTTCTCACGAAGTAACAAAGTAAACTGTAACTTCCTGGTGAAGTAATAGACTAAATGAGTTATGTTTGATCAAATCGTTGAAGGAAAGATCATTTCTAAGCTTATTAACACTAATCGAGTGCATTTTGGTTCATACGATGCCCGTCGGCCCATTTGACCCACTATTACTTTCTCACGAAGTAACAAAGTAAACGGTAACTTCCTGGTGAAGTAATAGACTAAACGAGTTACGTTTGATCAAATAGTTGAAGGAAAGATCATTTCTAAGCTCATTAACACTAATCGAGTGCATTTTGGTTCGTACGATGCCCGTTGGCCCATTTGACCAACTATTACTTTCTCACGAAGTAACAAAGTAAACTGTAACTTCCTAGTGAAGTAATAGACTAAACGAGTTATGTTTGATCAAATCGTTGAAGGAAAGATCATTTCTAAGCTTATTAACACTAATCGAGTGCATTTTGGTTCATACGATGCCCGTCGGCCCATTTGACCCACTATTACTTTCTCACGAAGTAACAAAGTAAACGGTAACTTCCTGGTGAAGTAATAGACTAAACGAGTTACGTTTGCTCAAATAGTTGAAGGAAAGATCATTTCTAAGCTTATTAACACTAATCGAGTGCATTTTGGTTCGTACGATGCCCGTTGGCCCATTTGACCAACTATTACTTTCTCACGAAGTAACAAAGTAAACTGTAACTTCCTGGTGAAGTAATGGACTAAACGAGTTACGTTTGATCAAATCGTTGAATGAAAGATCATTTCTAAGCTTATTAACACTAATCGAGTGCATTTTGGTTCAAACGATGCCCGTTGGCCCATTTGACCCACTATTACTTTCTCACGAAGTAACAAAGTAAACTGTAACTTCCTGGTGAAGTAATAGACTAAACGAGTTATGTTTGATCAAATCGTTGAAGGAAATATCATTTCTAAGCTTATTTACACTAATCGAGTGCATTTTGGTTCGTACGATGGCCGTTGGCCCATTTGACCCACTATTACTTTCTCACGAAGTAACAAAGTAAACTGTAACTTCCTGGTGAAGTAATAGACTAAACGAGTTACGTTTGATCAAATCATTGAAGGAAAGATCATTTCTAAGCTTATGAACACTAATCGAGTGCATTTTGGTTCATATGATGCCCGTTGGCCAATTTGACCAACTATTACTTTCTCACGAAGTAACAAAGTAAACTGTAACTTCCTGGTGAAGTAATGGACTAAACGAGTTACGTTTGATCAAATCGTTGAATGAAAGATCATTTCTAAGCTTATTAACACTAATCGAGTGCATTTTGGTTCAAATGATGCTCGTTGGCCCATTTGACCCACTATTACTTTCTCACGAAGTAACAAAGTAAACTGTAACTTTCTGGTGAAGTAATAGACTAAACGAGTTATGTTTGATCAAATCGTTGAAGGAAATATCATTTCTAAGCTTATTAACACAAATCGAGTGCATTTTGGTTCAAACGATGCCCGTTGGCCCATTTGACCCACTATTACTTTGTCACGAAGTAACAAAGCAAACTGTAATTTCCTAGTGAAGTAATAGACTAAACGAGTTATGTTTGATCAAATCGTTGAAGGAAATATCATTTCTAAGCTTATTAACACTAATCGAGTGCATTTTGGTTCAAACGATGCCCGTTGGCCCATTTGACCCACTATTACTTTCTCACGAAGTAACAAAGCAAACTGTAACTTCCTAGTGAAGTAATAGACTAAACGAGTTACTTTTGATCAAATCGTTGAAGGAAAGATCATTCCTAAGCTTATTAACACTAATCGAGTGCATTTTGGTTCGTACGATGGCTGTTGGCCCATTTGACCCACTATTACTTTCTCACGAAGTAACAAAGTAAACGGTAACTTCCTGGTGAAGTAATAGACTAAACGAGTTACGTTTGATCAAATCGTTGAAGGAAAGATCATTTCTAAGCTTATTAACACTAATCGAGTGCATTTTGGTTCGTACGATGCCCGTTGGCCCATTTGACCAACTATTACTTTCTCACGAAGTAACAAAGTAAACTGTAACTTCCTTGTGAAGTAATGGACTAAACGAGTTATGTTTGATCAAATCGTTGAATGAAAGATCATTTCTAAGCTTATTAACACTAATCGAGTGCATTTTGGTTCAAACGATGCCCGTTGGCCCATTTGACCCATATTACTTTCTCACGAAGTAACAAAGTAAACTGTAACTTCCTGGTGAAGTAATAGACTAAATGAGTTATGTTTGATCAAATCGTTGAAGGAAAGATCATTTCTAAGCTTATTAACACTAATCGAGTGCATTTTGGTTCATACGATGCCCGTCGGCCCATTTGACCCACTATTACTTTCTCACGAAGTAACAAAGTAAACGGTAACTTCCTGGTGAAGTAATAGACTAAACGAGTTACGTTTGATCAAATAGTTGAAGGAAAGATAATTTCTAAGCTCATTAACACTAATCGAGTGCATTTTGGTTCGTACGATGCCCGTTGGCCCATTTGACCAACTATTACTTTCTCACGAAGTAACAAAGTAAACTGTAACTTCCTGGTGAAGTAATGGACTAAACGAGTTACGTTTGATCAAATCGTTGAATGAAAGATCATTTCTAAGCTTATTAACACTAATCGAGTGCATTTTGGTTCAAATGATGCTCGTTGGCCCATTTGACCCACTATTACTTTCTCACGAAGTAACAAAGTAAACTGTAACTTTCTGGTGAAGTAATAGACTAAACGAGTTATGTTTGATCAAATCGTTGAAGGAAATATCATTTCTAAGCTTATTAACACAAATCGAGTGCATTTTGGTTCAAACGATGCCCGTTGGCCCATTTGACCCACTATTACTTTGTCACGAAGTAACAAAGCAAACTGTAATTTCCTAGTGAAGTAATAGACTAAACGAGTTATGTTTGATCAAATCGTTGAAGGAAATATCATTTCTAAGCTTATTAACACTAATCGAGTGCATTTTGGTTCAAACGATGCCCGTTGGCCCATTTGACCCACTATTACTTTCTCACGAAGTAACAAAGCAAACTATAACTTCCTAGTGAAGTAATAGACTAAACGAGTTACTTTTGATCAAATCGTTGAAGGAAAGATCATTTCTAAGCTTATTAACACTAATCGAGTGCATTTTGGTTCGTACGATGGCCGTTGGCCCATTTGACCCACTATTACTTTCTCACGAAGTAACAAAGTAAACGGTAACTTCCTGGTGAAGTAATAGACTAAACGAGTTACGTTTGATCAAATCGTTGAAGGAAAGATCATTTCTAAGCTTATTAACACTAATCGAGTGCATTTTGGTTCATACGATGCCCGTTGGCCCATTTGACCCACTATTACTTTCTCACGAAGTAACAAAGTCAACTGTAACTTCTTGGTGAAGTAATAGACTAACCAAGTTACGTTTGATCAAATCGTTGAAGGAAAGATCATTTCTAAGCTTATTAACACTAATCGAGTGCATTTTGGTTCGTACGATGCCCGTTGGCCCATTTGACCAACTATTACTTTCTCACGAAGTAACAAAGTAAACTGTAACTTCCTTGTGAAGTAATAGACTAAACGAGTTACGTTTGATCAAATCGTTGAATGAAAGATCATTTCTAAGCTTATTAACACTAATTGAGTGCATTTTGGTTCAAACGATGGCCGTTGGCCCATTTGACCCATATTACTTTCTCACGAAGTAACAAAGTAAACTGAAACTTCCTGGTGAAGTAATAGACTAAACGAGTTATGTTTGATCAAATCGTTGAAGGAAAGATCATTTCTAAACTTATTAACACTAATCGAGTGCATTTTGGTTCATACGATGCCCGTCGGCCCATTTGACCCACTATTACTTTCTCACGAAGTAACAAAGTAAACGGTAACTTCCTGGTGAAGTAATAGACTAAACGAGTTACGTTTGCTCAAATAGTTGAAGGAAAGATCATTTCTAAGCTTATTAACACTAATCGAGTGCATTTTGGTTCGTACGATGCCCGTTGGCCCATTTGACCAACTATTACTTTCTCACGAAGTAACAAAGTAAACTGTAACTTCCTGGTGAAGTAATGGACTAAACGAGTTACGTTTGATCAAATCGTTGAATGAAAGATCATTTCTAAGCTTATTAACACTAATCGAGTGCATTTTGGTTCAAATGATGCTCGTTGGCCCATTTGACCCACTATTACTTTCTCACGAAGTAACAAAGTAAACTGTAACTTTCTGGTGAAGTAATAGACTAAACGAGTTATGTTTGATCAAATCGTTGAAGGAAATATCATTTCTAAGCTTATTAACACAAATCGAGTGCATTTTGGTTCAAACGATGCCCGTTGGCCCATTTGACCCACTATTACTTTGTCACGAAGTAACAAAGCAAACTGTAATTTCCTAGTGAAGTAATAGACTAAACGAGTTATGTTTGATCAAATCGTTGAAGGAAATATCATTTCTAAGCTTATTAACACTAATCGAGTGCATTTTGGTTCAAACGATGCCCGTTGGCCCATTTGACCCACTATTACTTTCTCACGAAGTAACAAAGCAAACTATAACTTCCTAGTGAAGTAATAGACTAAACGAGTTACTTTTGATCAAATCGTTGAAGGAAAGATCATTCCTAAGCTTATTAACACTAATCGAGTGCATTCTGGTTCGTACGATGGCTGTTGGCCCATTTGACCCACTATTACTTTCTCACGAAGTAACAAAGTAAACGGTAACTTCCTGGTGAAGTAATAGACTAAACGAGTTACGTTTGATCAAATCGTTGAAGGAAAGATCATTTCTAAGATTATTAACACTAATCGAGTGCATTTTGGTTCGTACGATGCCCGTTGGCCCATTTGACCAACTATTACTTTCTCACGAAGTAACAAAGTAAACTGTAACTTCCTTGTGAAGTAATGGACTAAACGAGTTATGTTTGATCAAATCGTTGAATGAAAGATCATTTCTAAGCTTATTAACACTAATCGAGTGCATTTTGGTTCAAACGATGCCCGTTGGCCCATTTGACCCATATTACTTTCTCACGAAGTAACAAAGTAAACTGTAACTTCCTGGTGAAGTAATAGACTAAATGAGTTATGTTTGATCAAATCGTTGAAGGAAAGATCATTTCTAAGCTTATTAACACTAATCGAGTGCATTTTGGTTCATACGATGCCCGTCGGCCCATTTGACCCACTATTACTTTCTCACGAAGTAACAAAGTAAACGGTAACTTCCTGGTGAAGTAATAGACTAAACGAGTTACGTTTGATCAAATAGTTGAAGGAAAGATCATTTCTAAGCTCATTAACACTAATCGAGTGCATTTTGGTTCGTACGATGCCCGTTGGCCCATTTGACCAACTATTACTTTCTCACGAAGTAACAAAGTAAACTGTAACTTCCTGGTGAAGTAATGGACTAAACGAGTTACGTTTGATCAAATCGTTGAATGAAAGATCATTTCTAAGCTTATTAACACTAATCGAGTGCATTTTGGTTCAAATGATGCTCGTTGGCCCATTTGACCCACTATTACTTTCTCACGAAGTAACAAAGTAAACTGTAACTTTCTGGTGAAGTAATAGACTAAACGAGTTATGTTTGATCAAATCGTTGAAGGAAATATCATTTCTAAGCTTATTAACACAAATCGAGTGCATTTTGGTTCAAACGATGCCCGTTGGCCCATTTGACCCACTATTACTTTGTCACGAAGTAACAAAGCAAACTGTAATTTCCTAGTGAAGTAATAGACTAAACGAGTTATGTTTGATCAAATCGTTGAAGGAAATATCATTTCTAAGCTTATTAACACTAATCGAGTGCATTTTGGTTCAAACGATGCCCGTTGGCCCATTTGACCCACTATTACTTTCTCACGAAGTAACAAAGCAAACTGTAACTTCCTAGTGAAGTAATAGACTAAACGAGTTACTTTTGATCAAATCGTTGAAGGAAAGATCATTTCTAAGCTTATTAACACTAATCGAGTGCATTTTGGTTCGTACGATGGCCGTTGGCCCATTTGACCCACTATTACTTTCTCACGAAGTAACAAAGTAAACGGTAACTTCCTGGTGAAGTAATAGACTAAACGAGTTACGTTTGATCAAATCGTTGAAGGAAATATCATTTCTAAGCTTATTAACACTAATCGAGTGCATTTTGGTTCATACGATGCTCGTTGGCCCATTTGACCAACTATTACTTTCTCACGAAGTAACAAAGTAAACTGTAACTTCCTTGTAAAGTAATGGACTAAACGAGTTACGTTTGATCAAATCGTTGAATGAAAGATCATTTCTAAGCTTATTAACACTAATCGAGTGCATTTTGGTTCAAACGATGCTCGTTGGCCCATTTGACCCATATTACTTTCTCACGAAGTAACAAAGTAAACTGTAACTTCCTGGTGAAGTAATAGACTAAACGAGTTATGTTTGATCAAATCGTTGAAGGAAAGATCATTTCTAAGCTTATTAACACTAATCGAGTGCATTTTGGTTCATATGATGCCCGTCGGCCCATTTGACCCACTATTACTTTCTCACGAAGTAACAAAGTAAACGGTAACTTCCTGGTGAAGTAATAGACTAAACGAGTTACGTTTGATCAAATAGTTGAAGGAAAGATCATTTCTAAGCTCATTAACACTAATCGAGTGCATTTTGGTTCGTACGATGCCCGTTGGCCCATTTGACCAACTATTACTTTCTCACGAAGTAACAAAGTAAACTGTAACTTCCTGGTGAAGTAATGGACTAAACGAGTTACGTTTGATCAAATCGTTGAATGAAAGATCATTTCTAAGCTTATTAACACTAATCGAGTGCATTTTGGTTCAAACGATGCTCGTTGGCCCATTTGACCCACTATTACTTTCTCACGAAGTAACAAAGTACACTGTAACTTCCTGGTGAAGTAATAGACTTAACGAGTTATGTTTGATCAAATCGTTGAAGGAAATATCATTTCTAAGCTTATTAACACAAATCGAGTGCATTTTGGTTCAAACGATGCCCGTTGGCCCATTTGACCCACTATTACTTTCTCACGAAGTAACAAAGCAAACTGTAACTTCCTAGTGAAGTAATAGACTAAACGAGTTACTTTTGATCAAATCGTTGAAGGAAAGGTCATTTCTAAGCTTATTAACACTAATCGAGTGCATTTTGGTTCATACGATGCCCGTTGGCCTATTTGACCCACTATTACTTTCTCACGAAGTAACAAAGTAAACGGTAACTTCCTGGTGAAGTAATAGACTAAACGAGTTACGTTTGATCAAATCGTTGAAGGAAAGATCATTTCTAATCTTATTAACACTAATCGAGTGCATTTTGGTTCGTACGATGGCCGTTGGCCCATTTGACCCACTATTACTTTCTCACGAAGTAACAAAGTAAACTGTAACTTCCTGGTGAAGTAATAGACTAAACGAGTTACGTTTGATCAAATCATTGAAGGAAAGATCATTTCTAATCTTATGAACACTAATCGAGTGCATTTTGGTTCATACGATGCCCGTTGGCCAATTTGACCAACTATTACTTTCTCACGAAGTAACAAAGTAAACTGTAACTTCCTGGTGAAGTAATGGACTAAACGAGTTACGTTTGATCAAATCGTTGAATGAAAGATCATTTCTAAGCTTATTAACACTAATCGAGTGCATTTTGGTTCAAACGATGCCCGTTGGCCCATTTGACCCACTAATCTCTCATTACACGAAATGATCAAACATTACTCGTTTACTCTATTACTTATTCGGCAAGGAATAGTTATGTTATTAATTAATGAGAATATAATAGTTGGTCAAATAGGTCAACAGGCATGATACGAACCAAAAAATAGTCGATTAGTGTTAATAATCTTAGGTTATGCTTGTAAAGGTTAAGTCTTGTGATCACGAATGTGAAGTTTTGTACAACAATTCATGGCCAAAAACACTTAGTATGGAGATTTAAACACTTTAGAATGATATTTCCTTTCACGATTTGATCAAACATAACTCGTTTACTCTATTAGTTAACCAACAAGTAGTAGTTTACTTTATTACTGAATGAGCAAGTACTAGTTGGTCAAATGGGTCAACGGGCATCTTACGAACCAAACCGCACATGATTAGCGTTAATAATCTTGGTTATGCTTGTAAAGATTACGAATTGTGATCATAAATATGAAGTTCCATACAACAAGTCATGGCCAAAAAAAAGCTAAGTATGGAGAATTAAACACTCTAGAATTATCTCTCATTTCACGATTTGGTCAAACGTAACTCGTTTACTCTATTACTTAACCAACTAGTAATAGTTTACTTTATTACTTTACGAGCAAGTAAAATTATTTAAATGGGTCAATAGGCATCGTACGAACCAAAACGTACTCGATTAGTGTTAATAAGCTTAAATTATGATTGTAAAGGTTAAGACTTGTTATAACGAGTATGAAGTCCCATACCACAAGTCATGGCAAGAAAAAATAAGTATGGAGACTTAAACACTCTACAATGATCTCTTATTTCACAATTTGATCAAACGTAACTCGTTTACTCTATTACTTAATCAACAAATAATAATTTACTTTATTACTTTACGAGCAAGTAAATTTAGTCAAATGGGTCAACAGGCATCGTACGAACCAAAATGCGCTTGATTAGTGTTAATAAGCTTAAATTATGATTGTAAAGGTTAAGACTTGTTATCACGAGTATGAAGTTCCATACAACAAGTAATGGCAAAAAATATTAAGTATGGAGACTTAAACACTCTTGAATGATCTCTCCTCTTACGATTTAATCAAACGTAACTCGTTTACTCTATTAGTTAACCTACAAGTAATAGTTTACTTTATTACTTAACGAGCAAGTAATAGTTACTCAAATGGGTCAATGGGCATCATAAGATCCAAAAATCACTCGATTTGCGCCAATAAACCTACATTATGCTTGTAATGGTTAAGACTTGTGATCACGAATACAACGTACCAGAAAACAAGTCAAAGCCAAAAAAACTAGGTATGGAGACTTAAAAACTTTAGAATGATATTTTCTTTCACGAATTGATCGAACGTTACGATTTTACTCTATTACTTAACCTACAAGTAATAGTTTACTTTATTACTTAACGAGAAAGTAATAGTTACTCAAATAGGTCAACGGGCATTGTACGAATCCAAATGCACTCGATTAGTTTTAATAAACTTCGATTATGCTTGTAAATGTTAAGAGTTGTGATCACGAATACTAAGTTCCAAACAACAAGTCATGGCCAAAAAAACTAAGTATCGAGATTTAAACACCTTAGAATAATCTCTCATTACACGAAATGATCAAACATTACTCGTTTACTCTATTACTTATTCGGCAAGGAATAGTTACGTTATTAATTAATGAGAATATAATAGTTGGTCAAATAGGTCAACAGGCATGATACGAACCAAAAAATAGTCGATTAGTGTTAATAATCTTAGGTTATGCTTGTAAAGGTTAAGTCTTGTGATCACGAATGTGAAGTTTTGTACAACAATTCATGGCCAAAAAAACTTAGTATGGAGATTTAAACACTTTAGAATGATATTTCCTTTCACGATTTGATCAAACATAACTCGTTTACTCTATTAGTTAACCAACAAGTAGTAGTTTACTTTATTACTGAATGAGCAAGTACTAGTTGGTCAAATGGGTCAACGGGCATCTTACGAACCAAACCGCACTTGATTAGCGTTAATAATCTTGGTTATGCTTGTAAAGATTACGAATTGTGATCATAAATATGAAGTTCCATACAACAAGTCATGGCCAAAAAAAAGCTAAGTATGGAGAATTAAACAATCTAGAATTATCTCTCATTTCACGATTTGGTCAAACGTAACTCGTTTACTCTATTACTTAACCAACTAGTAATAGTTTACTTTATTACTTTACGAGCAAGTAAAATTATTTAAATGGGTCAATAGGCATCGTACGAACCAAAACGTACTCGATTAGTGTTAATAAGCTTAAATTATGATTGTAAAGGTTAAGACTTGTTATAACGAGTATGAAGTCCCATACCACAAGTCATGGCAAGAAAAAATAAGTATGGAGACTTAAACACTCTACAATGATCTCTTATTTCACAATTTGATCAAACGTAACTCGTTTACTCTATTACTTAATCAACAAATAATAATTTACTTTATTACTTTACGAGCAAGTAAATTTAGTCAAATGGGTCAACAGGCATCGTACGAACTAAAATGCGCTTGATTAGTGTTAATAAGCTTAAATTATGATTGTAAAGGTTAAGACTTGTTATCACGAGTATGAAGTTCCATACAACAAGTAATGGCAAAAAATATTAAGTATGGAGACTTAAACACTCTTGAATGATCTCTCCTCTTACGATTTAATCAAACGTAACTCGTTTACTCTATTAGTTAACCTAAAAGTAATAGTTTACTTTATTACTTAAAGAGCAAGTAATAGTTACTCAAATGGGTCAATGGGCATCATAAGATCCAAAAATCACTCGATTTGCGCCAATAAACCTACATTATGCTTGTAATGGTTAAGACTTGTGATCACGAATACAACGTACCAGAAAACAAGTCAAAGCCAAAAAAACTAAGTATGGAGACTTAAAAACTTTAGAATGATATTTCCTTTCACGAATTGATCGAACGTTACGACTTTACTCTATTACTTAACCTACAAGTAATAGTTTACTTTATTACTTAACGAGAAAGTGATAGTTACTCAAATAGGTCAACGGGCATTGTACGAATCAAAACGCACTCGATTAGTTTTAATAAACTTCGATTATGCTTGTAAATGTTAAGAGTTGTGATCACGAATACTAAGTTCCAAACAACAAGTCATGGCCAAAAAAACTAAGTATCGAGATTTAAACACCTTAGAATGATCTCTCATTACACGAAATGATCAAACATTACTCGTTTACTCTATTACTTATTCGGCAAGGAATAGTTAAGTTATTAATTAATGAGAATATAATAGTTGGTCAAATAGGTCAACATGCATGATACGAACCAAAAAATAGTCGATTAGTGTTAATAATCTTAGGTTATGCTTGTAAAGGTTAAGTCTTGTGATCACGAATGTGAAGTTTTGTACAACAATTCATGGCCAAAAAAACTTAGTATGGAGATTTAAACACTTTAGAATGATATTTCCTTTCACGATTTGATCAAACATAACTCGTTTACTCTATTACTTAACCAACAAGTAGTAGTTTACTTTATTACTGAATGAGCAAGTACTAGTTGGTCAAATGGGTCAACGGGCATCTTACGAACCAAACCGCACTTGATTAGCGTTAATAATCTTGGTTATGCTTGTAAAGATTACGAATTGTGATCATAAATATGAAGTTCCATACAACAAGTCATGGCCAAAAAAAAGCTAAGTATGGAGACTTAAACACTCTAGAATTATCTCTCATTTCACGATTTGATCAAACGTAACTCATTTACTCTATTACTTAACCAGCTAGTAATAGTTTACTTTATTACTTTACGAGCAAGTAAAATTATTTAAATGGGTCAATAGGCATCGTACGAACCAAAACGTACTCGATTAGTGTTAATAAGCTTAAATTATGATTGTAAAGGTTAAGACTTGTTATAACGAGTATGAAGTCCCATACAACAAGTCATTGCAAGAAAAAATAAGTATGGAGACTTAAACACTCTACAATGATCTCTTATTTCACGATTTGATCAAACGTAACTCGTTTACTCTATTACTTAATCAACAAATAATAATTTACTTTATTACTTTACGAGCAAGTAAATTTAGTCAAATGGGTCAACAGGCATCGTACGAACTAAAATGCGCTTGATTAGTGTTAATAAGCTTAAATTATGATTGTAAAGGTTAAGACTTGTTATCACGAGTATGAAGTTCCATACAACAAGTAATGGCAAAAAATATTAAGTATGGAGACTTAAACACTCTTGAATGATCTCTCCTCTTACGATTTAATCAAACGTAACTCGTTTACTCTATTAGTTAACCTAAAAGTAATAGTTCACTTTATTACTTAATGAGCAAGTAATAGTTACTCAAATGGGTCAATGGGCATCATAAGATCCAAAAATCACTCGATTTGCGCCAATAAACCTACATTATGCTTGTAATGGTTAAGACTTGTGATCACGAATACAACGTACCAGAAAACAAGTCAAAGCCAAAAAAACTAAGTATGGAGACTTAAAAAATTTAGAATGATATTTCCTTTCACGAATTGATCGAACGTTACGACTTTACTCTATTACTTAACCTACAAGTAATAGTTTACTTTATTACTTAACGAGAAAGTGATAGTTACTCAAATAGGTCAACGGGCATTGTACGAATCAAAACGCACTCGATTAGTTTTAATAAACTTCGATTATGCTTGTAAATGTTAAGAGTTGTGATCACGAATACTAAGTTCCAAACAACAAGTCATGGCCAAAAAAACTAAGTATCGAGATTTAAACACCTTAGAATGATCTCTCATTACACGAAATGATCAAACATTACTCGTTTACTCTATTACTTATTCGGCAAGGAATAGTTAAGTTATTAATTAATGAGAATATAATAGTTGGTCAAATAGGTCAACATGCATGATACGAACCAAAAAATAGTCGATTAGTGTTAATAATCTTAGGTTATGCTTGTAAAGGTTAAGTCTTGTGATCACGAATGTGAAGTTTTGTACAACAATTCATGGCCAAAAAAACTTAGTATGGAGATTTAAACACTTTAGAATGATATTTCCTTTCACGATTTGATCAAACATAACTCGTTTACTCTATTACTTAACCAACAAGTAGTAGTTTACTTTATTACTGAATGAGCAAGTACTAGTTGGTCAAATGGGTCAACGGGCATCTTACGAACCAAACCGCACTTGATTAGCGTTAATAATCTTGGTTATGCTTGTAAAGATTACGAATTGTGATCATAAATATGAAGTTCCATACAACAAGTCATGGCCAAAAAAAAGCTAAGTATGGAGACTTAAACACTCTAGAATTATCTCTCATTTCACGATTTGATCAAACGTAACTCATTTACTCTATTACTTAACCAGCTAGTAATAGTTTACTTTATTACTTTACGAGCAAGTAAAATTATTTAAATGGGTCAATAGGCATCGTACGAACCAAAACGTACTCGATTAGTGTTAATAAGCTTAAATTATGATTGTAAAGGTTAAGACTTGTTATAACGAGTATGAAGTCCCATACAACAAGTCATTGCAAGAAAAAATAAGTATGGAGACTTAAACACTCTACAATGATCTCTTATTTCACGATTTGATCAAACGTAACTCGTTTACTCTATTACTTAATCAACAAATAATAATTTACTTTATTACTTTACGAGCAAGTAAATTTAGTCAAATGGGTCAACAGGCATCGTACGAACTAAAATGCGCTTGATTAGTGTTAATAAGCTTAAATTATGATTGTAAAGGTTAAGACTTGTTATCACGAGTATGAAGTTCCATACAACAAGTAATGGCAAAAAATATTAAGTATGGAGACTTAAACACTCTTGAATGATCTCTCCTCTTACGATTTAATCAAACGTAACTCGTTTACTCTATTAGTTAACCTAAAAGTAATAGTTTACTTTATTACTTAACGAGCAAGTAATAGTTACTCAAATGGGTCAATGGGCATCATAAGATCCAAAAATCACTCGATTTGCGCCAATAAACCTACATTATGCTTGTAATGGTTAAGACTTGTGATCACGAATACAACGTACCAGAAAACAAGTCAAAGCCAAAAAAACTAAGTATGGAGACTTAAAAACTTTAGAATGATATTTCCTTTCACGAATTGATCGAACGTTACGACTTTACTCTATTACTTAACCTACAAGTAATAGTTTACTTTATTACTTAACGAGAAAGTGATAGTTACTCAAATAGGTCAACGGGCATTGTACGAATCAAAACGCACTCGATTAGTTTTAATAAACTTCGATTATGCTTGTAAATGTTAAGAGTTGTGATCACGAATACTAAGTTCCAAACAACAAGTCATGGCCAAAAAAACTAAGTATCGAGATTTAAACACCTTAGAATGATCTCTCATTACACGAAATGATCAAACATTACTCGTTTACTCTATTACTTATTCGGCAAGGAATAGTTAAGTTATTAATTAATGAGAATATAATAGTTGGTCAAATAGGTCAACATGCATGATACGAACCAAAAAATAGTCGATTAGTGTTAATAATCTTAGGTTATGCTTGTAAAGGTTAAGTCTTGTGATCACGAATGTGAAGTTTTGTACAACAATTCATGGCCAAAAAAACTTAGTATGGAGATTTAAACACTTTAGAATGATATTTCCTTTCACGATTTGATCAAACATAACTCGTTTACTCTATTACTTAACCAACAAGTAGTAGTTTACTTTATTACTGAATGAGCAAGTACTAGTTGGTCAAATGGGTCAACGGGCATCTTACGAACCAAACCGCACTTGATTAGCGTTAATAATCTTGGTTATGCTTGTAAAGATTACGAATTGTGATCATAAATATGAAGTTCCATACAACAAGTCATGGCCAAAAAAAAGCTAAGTATGGAGACTTAAACACTCTAGAATTATCTCTCATTTCACGATTTGATCAAACGTAACTCATTTACTCTATTACTTAACCAGCTAGTAATAGTTTACTTTATTACTTTACGAGCAAGTAAAATTATTTAAATGGGTCAATAGGCATCGTACGAACCAAAACGTACTCGATTAGTGTTAATAAGCTTAAATTATGATTGTAAAGGTTAAGACTTGTTATAACGAGTATGAAGTCCCATACAACAAGTCATTGCAAGAAAAAATAAGTATGGAGACTTAAACACTCTACAATGATCTCTTATTTCACGATTTGATCAAACGTAACTCGTTTACTCTATTACTTAATCAACAAATAATAATTTACTTTATTACTTTACGAGCAAGTAAATTTAGTCAAATGGGTCAACAGGCATCGTACGAACTAAAATGCGCTTGATTAGTGTTAATAAGCTTAAATTATGATTGTAAAGGTTAAGACTTGTTATCACGAGTATGAAGTTCCATACAACAAGTAATGGCAAAAAATATTAAGTATGGAGACTTAAACACTCTTGAATGATCTCTCCTCTTACGATTTAATCAAACGTAACTCGTTTACTCTATTAGTTAACCTAAAAGTAATAGTTCACTTTATTACTTAATGAGCAAGTAATAGTTACTCAAATGGGTCAATGGGCATCATAAGATCCAAAAATCACTCGATTTGCGCCAATAAACCTACATTATGCTTGTAATGGTTAAGACTTGTGATCACGAATACAACGTACCAGAAAACAAGTCAAAGCCAAAAAAACTAAGTATGGAGACTTAAAAAATTTAGAATGATATTTCCTTTCACGAATTGATCGAACGTTACGACTTTACTCTATTACTTAACCTACAAGTAATAGTTTACTTTATTACTTAACGAGAAAGTGATAGTTACTCAAATAGGTCAACGGGCATTGTACGAATCAAAACGCACTCGATTAGTTTTAATAAACTTCGATTATGCTTGTAAATGTTAAGAGTTGTGATCACGAATACTAAGTTCCAAACAACAAGTCATGGCCAAAAAAACTAAGTATCGAGATTTAAACACCTTAGAATGATCTCTCATTACACGAAATGATCAAACATTACTCGTTTACTCTATTACTTATTCGGCAAGGAATAGTTAAGTTATTAATTAATGAGAATATAATAGTTGGTCAAATAGGTCAACATGCATGATACGAACCAAAAAATAGTCGATTAGTGTTAATAATCTTAGGTTATGCTTGTAAAGGTTAAGTCTTGTGATCACGAATGTGAAGTTTTGTACAACAATTCATGGCCAAAAAAACTTAGTATGGAGATTTAAACACTTTAGAATGATATTTCCTTTCACGATTTGATCAAACATAACTCGTTTACTCTATTACTTAACCAACAAGTAGTAGTTTACTTTATTACTGAATGAGCAAGTACTAGTTGGTCAAATGGGTCAACGGGCATCTTACGAACCAAACCGCACTTGATTAGCGTTAATAATCTTGGTTATGCTTGTAAAGATTACGAATTGTGATCATAAATATGAAGTTCCATACAACAAGTCATGGCCAAAAAAAAGCTAAGTATGGAGACTTAAACACTCTAGAATTATCTCTCATTTCACGATTTGATCAAACGTAACTCATTTACTCTATTACTTAACCAGCTAGTAATAGTTTACTTTATTACTTTACGAGCAAGTAAAATTATTTAAATGGGTCAATAGGCATCGTACGAACCAAAACGTACTCGATTAGTGTTAATAAGCTTAAATTATGATTGTAAAGGTTAAGACTTGTTATAACGAGTATGAAGTCCCATACAACAAGTCATTGCAAGAAAAAATAAGTATGGAGACTTAAACACTCTACAATGATCTCTTATTTCACGATTTGATCAAACGTAACTCGTTTACTCTATTACTTAATCAACAAATAATAATTTACTTTATTACTTTACGAGCAAGTAAATTTAGTCAAATGGGTCAACAGGCATCGTACGAACTAAAATGCGCTTGATTAGTGTTAATAAGCTTAAATTATGATTGTAAAGGTTAAGACTTGTTATCACGAGTATGAAGTTCCATACAACAAGTAATGGCAAAAAATATTAAGTATGGAGACTTAAACACTCTTGAATGATCTCTCCTCTTACGATTTAATCAAACGTAACTCGTTTACTCTATTAGTTAACCTAAAAGTAATAGTTTACTTTATTACTTAACGAGCAAGTAATAGTTACTCAAATGGGTCAATGGGCATCATAAGATCCAAAAATCACTCGATTTGCGCCAATAAACCTACATTATGCTTGTAATGGTTAAGACTTGTGATCACGAATACAACGTACCAGAAAACAAGTCAAAGCCAAAAAAACTAAGTATGGAGACTTAAAAACTTTAGAATGATATTTCCTTTCACGAATTGATCGAACGTTACGACTTTACTCTATTACTTAACCTACAAGTAATAGTTTACTTTATTACTTAACGAGAAAGTGATAGTTACTCAAATAGGTCAACGGGCATTGTACGAATCAAAACGCACTCGATTAGTTTTAATAAACTTCGATTATGCTTGTAAATGTTAAGAGTTGTGATCACGAATACTAAGTTCCAAACAACAAGTCATGGCCAAAAAAACTAAGTATCGAGATTTAAACACCTTAGAATGATCTCTCATTACACGAAATGATCAAACATTACTCGTTTACTCTATTACTTATTCGGCAAGGAATAGTTAAGTTATTAATTAATGAGAATATAATAGTTGGTCAAATAGGTCAACAGGCATGATACGAACCAAAAAATAGTCGATTAGTGTTAATAATCTTAGGTTATGCTTGTGTAGGGTTAAGTCTTGTGATCACGAATGTGAAGTTTTGTACAACAATTCATGGCCAAAAAAACTTAGTATGGAGATTTAAACACTTTAGAATGATATTTCCTTTCACGATTTGATCAAACATAACTCGTTTACTCTATTACTTAACCAACAAGTAGTAGTTTACTTTATTACTGAATGAGCAAGTACTAGTTGGTCAAATGGGTCAACGGGCATCTTACGAACCAAACCGCACTTGATTAGCGTTAATAATCTTGGTTATGCTTGTAAAGATTACGAATTGTGATCATAAATATGAAGTTCCATACAACAAGTCATGGCCAAAAAAAAGCTAAGTATGGAGACTTAAACACTCTAGAATTATCTCTCATTTCACGATTTGATCAAACGTAACTCATTTACTCTATTACTTAACCAGCTAGTAATAGTTTACTTTATTACTTTACGAGCAAGTAAAATTATTTAAATGGGTCAATAGGCATCGTACGAACCAAAACGTACTCGATTAGTGTTAATAAGCTTAAATTATGATTGTAAAGGTTAAGACTTGTTATAACGAGTATGAAGTCCCATACAACAAGTCATTGCAAGAAAAAATAAGTATGGAGACTTAAACACTCTACAATGATCTCTTATTTCACGATTTGATCAAACGTAACTCGTTTACTCTATTACTTAATCAACAAATAATAATTTACTTTATTACTTTACGAGCAAGTAAATTTAGTCAAATGGGTCAACAGGCATCGTACGAACTAAAATGCGCTTGATTAGTGTTAATAAGCTTAAATTATGATTGTAAAGGTTAAGACTTGTTATCACGAGTATGAAGTTCCATACAACAAGTAATGGCAAAAAATATTAAGTATGGAGACTTAAACACTCTTGAATGATCTCTCCTCTTACGATTTAATCAAACGTAACTCGTTTACTCTATTAGTTAACCTAAAAGTAATAGTTTACTTTATTACTTAATGAGCAAGTAATAGTTACTCAAATGGGTCAATGGGCATCATAAGATCCAAAAATCACTCGATTTGCGCCAATAAACCTACATTATGCTTGTAATGGTTAAGACTTGTGATCACGAATACAACGTACCAGAAAACAAGTCAAAGCCAAAAAAACTAAGTATGGAGACTTAAAAAATTTAGAATGATATTTCCTTTCACGAATTGATCGAACGTTACGACTTTACTCTATTACTTAACCTACAAGTAATAGTTTACTTTATTACTTAACGAGAAAGTGATAGTTACTCAAATAGGTCAACGGGCATTGTACGAATCAAAACGCACTCGATTAGTTTTAATAAACTTCGATTATGCTTGTAAATGTTAAGAGTTGTGATCACGAATACTAAGTTTCAAACAACAAGTCATGGCCAAAGAAACTAAGTATCGAGATTTAAACACCTTAGAATGATCTCTCATTACACGAAATGATCAAACATTACTCGTTTACTCTATTACTTATTCGGCAAGGAATAGTTAAGTTATTAATTAATGAGAATATAATAGTTGGTCAAATAGGTCAACAGGCATGATACGAACCAAAAATAGTCGATTAGTGTTAATAATCTTAGGTTATGCTTGTAAAGGTTAAGTCTTGTGATCACGAATGTGAAGTTTTGTACAACAATTCATGGCCAAAAAAACTTAGTATGGAGATTTAAACACTTTAGAATGATATTTCCTTTCACGATTTGATCAAACATAACTCGTTTACTCTATTACTTAACCAACAAGTAGTAGTTTACTTTATTACTGAATGTGCAAGTACTAGTTGGTCAAATGGGTCAACGGGCATCTTACGAACCAAACCGCACTTGATTAGCGTTAATAATCTTGGTTATGCTTGTAAAGATTACGAATTGTGATCATAAATATGAAGTTCCATACAACAAGTCATGGCCAAAAAAAAGCTAAGTATGGAGACTTAAACACTCTAGAATTATCTCTCATTTCACGATTTGGTCAAACGTAACTCGTTTACTCTATTACTTAACCAGCTAGTAATAGTTTACTTTATTACTTTACGAGCAAGCAAAATTATTTAAATGGGTCAATAGGCATCGTACGAACCAAAATGTACTCGATTAGTGTTAATAAGCTTAAATTATGATTGTAAAGGTTAAGACTTGTTATAACGAGTATGAAGTCCCATACAACAAGTCATGGCAAGAAAAAATAAGTATGGAGACTTAAACACTCTACAATGATCTCTTATTTCACGATTTGATCAAACGTAACTCGTTTACTCTATTACTTAATCAACAAATAATAATTTACTTTATTACTTTACGAGCAAGTAAATTTAGTCAAATGGGTCAACAGGCATCGTACGAACCAAAATGCGCTTGATTAGCGTTAATAAGCTTAAATTATGATTGTAAAGGTTAAGACTTGTTATCACGAGTATGTAGTTCCATACAACAAGTCATGGCAAAAAAATATTAAGTATGGAGACTTAAACACTCTTGAATAATCTCTCCTCTTACGATTTAATCAAACGTAACTCGTTTACTCTATTAGTTAACATACAAGTAATAGTTTACTTTATTACTTAACGAGCAAGTAATAGTTACTCAAATGGGTCAATGGGCATCATAAGATCCAAAAATCACTCGATTTGCGCCAATAAACCTACATTATGCTTGTAATGGTTAAGACTTGTGATCACGAATACAACGTACCAGAAAACAAGTCAAAGCCAAAAAAACTAAGTATGGAGACTTAAAAACTTTAGAATGATATTTCCTTTCACGAATTGATCGAACGTTACGATTTTACTCTATTACTTAACCTACAAGTAATAGTTTACTTTATTACTTAACGAGAAAGTAATGGTTACTCAAATAGGTCAACGGGCATTGTACGAATCAAAACGCACTCGATTAGTTTTAATAAACTTCGATTATGCTTGTAAATGTTAAGAGTTGTGATCACGAATACTAAGTTCCAAACAACAAGTCATGTCCAAAAAAACTAAGTATAGAGATTTAAACACCATAGAATGATCTCTCATTACACGAAATGATCAAACATTACTCGTTTACTCTATTACTTATTCGGCAAGGAATAGTTAAGTTATTAATTAATGAGAATATAATAGTTGGTCAAATAGGTCAACAGGCATGATACGAACCAAAAATAGTCGATTAGTGTTAATAATCTTAGGTTATGCTTGTAAAGGTTAAGTCTTGTGATCACGAATGTGAAGTTTTGTACAACAATTTATGGCCAAAAAAACTTAGTATGGAGATTTAAACACTTTAGAATGATATTTCCTTTCACGATTTGATCAAACATAACTCGTTTACTCTATTACTTAACCAACAAGTAGTAGTTTACTTTATTACTGAATGTGCAAGTACTAGTTGGTCAAATGGGTCAACGGGCATCTTACGAACCAAACCGCACTTGATTAGCGTTAATAATCTTGGTTATGCTTGTAAAGATTACGAATTGTGATCATAAATATGAAGTTCCATACAACAAGTCATGGCCAAAAAAAAGCTAAGTATGGAGACTTAAACACTCTAGAATTATCTCTCATTTCACGATTTGGTCAAACGTAACTCGTTTACTCTATTACTTAACCAGCTAGTAATAGTTTACTTTATTACTTTACGAGCAAGTAAAATTATTTAAATGGGTCAATAGGCATCGTACGAACCAAAATGTACTCGATTAGTGTTAATAAGCTTAAATTATGATTGTAAAGGTTAAGACTTGTTATAACGAGTATGAAGTCCCATACAACAAGTCATGGCAAGAAAAAATAAGTATGGAGACTTAAACACTCTACAATGATCTCTTATTTCACGATTTGATCAAACGTAACTCGTTTACTCTATTACTTAATCAACAAATAATAATTTACTTTATTACTTTACGAGCAAGTAAATATAGTCAAATGGGTCAACAGGCATCGTACGAACCAAAATGCGCTTGATTAGTGTTAATAAGCTTAAATTATGATTGTAAAGGTTAAGACTTGTTATCACGAGTATGAAGTTCCATACAACAAGTAATGGCAAAAAATATTAAGTATGGAGACTTAAACACTCTTGAATGATCTCTCCTCTTACGATTTAATCAAACGTAACTCGTTTACTCTATTAGTTAACCTACAAGTAATAGTTTACTTTATTACTTAACGAGCAAGTAATAGTTACTCAAATGGGTCAATGGGCATCATAAGATCCAAAAATCACTCGATTTGCGCCAATAAACCGACATTATGCTTGTAATGGTTAAGACTTGTGATCACGAATACAACGTACCAGAAAACAAGTCAAAGCCAAAAAAACTAAGTATGGAGACTTAAAAACTTTAGAATGATATTTCCTTTCACGAATTGATCGAACGTTACGATTTTACTCTATTACTTAACCTACAAGTAATAGTTTACTTTATTACTTAACGAGAAAGTGATAGTTACTCAAATAGGTCAACGGGCATTGTACGAATCAAAACGCACTCGATTAGTTTTAATAAACTTCGATTATGCTTGTAAATGTTAAGAGTTGTGATCACGAATACTAAGTTTCAAACAACAAGTCATGGCCAAAGAAACTAAGTATCGAGATTTAAACACCTTAGAATGATCTCTCATTACACGAAATGATCAAACATTACTCGTTTACTCTATTACTTATTCGGCAAGGAATAGTTAAGTTATTAATTAATGAGAATATAATAGTTGGTCAAATAGGTCAACAGGCATGATACGAACCAAAAATAGTCGATTAGTGTTAATAATCTTAGGTTATGCTTGTAAAGGTTAAGTCTTGTGATCACGAATGTGAAGTTTTGTACAACAATTCATGGCCAAAAAAACTTAGTATGGAGATTTAAACACTTTAGAATGATATTTCCTTTCACGATTTGATCAAACATAACTCGTTTACTCTATTACTTAACCAACAAGTAGTAGTTTACTTTATTACTGAATGTGCAAGTACTAGTTGGTCAAATGGGTCAACGGGCATCTTACGAACCAAACCGCACTTGATTAGCGTTAATAATCTTGGTTATGCTTGTAAAGATTACGAATTGTGATCATAAATATGAAGTTCCATACAACAAGTCATGGCCAAAAAAAAGCTAAGTATGGAGACTTAAACACTCTAGAATTATCTCTCATTTCACGATTTGGTCAAACGTAACTCGTTTACTCTATTACTTAACCAGCTAGTAATAGTTTACTTTATTACTTTACGAGCAAGTAAAATTATTTAAATGGGTCAATAGGCATCGTACGAACCAAAACGTACTCGATTAGTGTTAATAAGCTTAAATTATGATTGTAAAGGTTAAGACTTGTTATAACGAGTATGAAGTCCCATACAACAAGTCATGGCAAGAAAAAATAAGTATGGAGACTTAAACACTCTACAATGATCTCTTATTTCACGATTTGATCAAACGTAACTCGTTTACTCTATTACTTAATCAACAAATAATAATTTACTTTATTACTTTACGAGCAAGTAAATTTAGTCAAATGGGTCAACATGCATCGTACGAACCAAAATGCGCTTGATTAGTGTTAATAAGCTTAAATTATGATTGTAAAGGTTAAGACTTGTTATCACGAGTATGAAGTTCCATACAACAAGTAATGGCAAAAAATATTAAGTATGGAGACTTAAACACTCTTGAATGATCTCTCCTCTTACGATTTAATCAAACGTAACTCGTTTACTCTATTAGTTAACCTACAAGTAATAGTTTACTTTATTACTTAACGAGCAAGTAATAGTTACTCAAATGGGTCAATGGGCATCATAAGATCCAAAAATCACTCGATTTGCGCCAATAAACCGACATTATGCTTGTAATGGTTAAGACTTGTGATCACGAATACAACGTACCAGAAAACAAGTCAAAGCCAAAAAAACTAAGTATGGAGACTTAAAAACTTTAGAATGATATTTCCTTTCACGAATTGATCGAACGTTACGATTTTACTCTATTACTTAACCTACAAGTAATAGTTTACTTTATTACTTAACGAGAAAGTGATAGTTACTCAAATAGGTTAACGGGCATTGTACGAATCAAAACGCACTCGATTAGTTTTAATAAACTTCGATTATGCTTGTAAATGTTAAGAGTTGTGATCACGAATACTAAGTTCCAAACAACAAGTCATGGCCAAAAAAACTAAGTATCGAGATTTAAACACCTTAGAATGATCTCTCATTACACGAAATGATCAAACATTACTCGTTTACTCTATTACTTATTCGGCAAGGAATAGTTAAGTTATTAATTAATGAGAATATAATAGTTGGTCAAATAGGTCAACAGGCATGATACGAACCAAAAAATAGTCGATTAGTGTTAATAATCTTAGGTTATGCTTGTAAAGGTTAAGTCTTGTGATCACGAATGTGAAGTTTTGTACAACAATTCATGGCCAAAAAAACTTAGTATGGAGATTTAAACACTTTAGAATGATCTTTCCTTTCACGATTTGATCAAACATAACTCGTTTACTCTATTACTTAACCAACAAGTAGTAGTTTACATTATTACTGAATGAGCAAGTACTAGTTGGTCAAATGGGTCAACGGGCATCTACGAACCAAACCGCACTTGATTAGTGTTAATAATCTTGGTTATGCTTGTAAAGATTACGAATTGTGATCATAAATATGAAGTTCCATACAACAAGTCATGGCCAAAAAAAAGCTAAGTATGGAGACTTAAACACTCTAGAATTATCTCTCATTTCACGATTTGGTCAAACGTAACTCGTTTACTCTATTACTTAACCAGCTAGTAATAGTTTATTTTATTACTTTATGAGCAAGTAAAATTATTTAAATGGGTCAATAGGCATCGTACGAACCAAAACGTACTCGATTAGTGTTAATAAGCTTAAATTATGATTGTAATGGTTAAGACTTGTTATAACGAGTATGAAGTCCCATACAACAAGTCATGGCAAGAAAAATTAAGTATGGAGACTTAAACACTCTACAATGATCTCTTATTTCACGATTTGATCAAACGTAACTCGTTTACTTTATTACTTAATCAACAAATAATAGTTTACTTTTTTACTTTATGAGCAAGTAAATTTAGTCAAATGGGTCAACAGGCATCGTACGAACCAAAATGCACTTAATTAGCGTTAATAAGCTTAAATTATGATTGTAAAGGTTAAGAGTTGTTATCACGAGTATGAAGTTCCATACAACAAGTAATGGCAAAAAATATTAAGTATGGAGACTTAAACACTCTTGAATGATCTCTCCTCTTACGATTTAATCAAACGTAACTCGTTTACTCTATTAGTTAACCTACAAGTAATAGTTTACTTTATTACTTAACGAGCAAGTAATAGTTACTCAAATGGGTCAATGGGCATCATAAGATCCAAAAATCACTCGATTTGCGCCAATAAACCGACATTATGCTTGTAATGGTTAAGACTTGTGATCACGAATACAACGTACCAGAAAACAAGTCAAAGCCAAAAAAACTAAGTATGGAGACTTAAAAACTTTAGAATGATATTTCCTTTCACGAATTGATCGAACGTTACGATTTTACTCTATTACTTAACCTACAAGTAATAGTTTACTTTATTACTTAACGAGAAAGTGATAGTTACTCAAATAGGTTAACGGGCATTGTACGAATCAAAACGCACTCAATTAGTTTTCATAAACTTCGATTATGCTTGTAAATGTTAAGAGTTGTGATCACGAATACTAAGTTCCAAACAACAAGTCATGGCCAAAAAAACTAAGTATCGAGATTTAAACACCTTAGAATGATCTCTCATTACACGAAATGATCAAACATTACTCGTTTACTCTATTACTTATTCGGCAAGGAATAGTTAAGTTATTAATTAATGAGAATATAATAGTTGGTCAAATAGGTCAACAGGCATGATACGAACCAAAAAATAGTCGATTAGTGTTAATAATCTTAGGTTATGCTTGTAAAGGTTAAGTCTTGTGATCACGAATGTGAAGTTTTGTACAACAATTCATGGCCAAAAAAACTTAGTATGGAGATTTAAACACTTTAGAATGATCTTTCCTTTCACGATTTGATCAAACATAACTCGTTTACTCTATTACTTAACCAACAAGTAGTAGTTTACATTATTACTGAATGAGCAAGTACTAGTTGGTCAAATGGGTCAACGGGCATCTACGAACCAAACCGCACTTGATTAGTGTTAATAATCTTGGTTATGCTTGTAAAGATTACGAATTGTGATCATAAATATGAAGTTCCATACAACAAGTCATGGCCAAAAAAAAGCTAAGTATGGAGACTTAAACACTCTAGAATTATCTCTCATTTCACGATTTGGTCAAACGTAACTCGTTTACTCTATTACTTAACCAGCTAGTAATAGTTTATTTTATTACTTTATGAGCAAGTAAAATTATTTAAATGGGTCAATAGGCATCGTACGAACCAAAACGTACTCGATTAGTGTTAATAAGCTTAAATTATGATTGTAATGGTTAAGACTTGTTATAACGAGTATGAAGTCCCATACAACAAGTCATGGCAAGAAAAATTAAGTATGGAGACTTAAACACTCTACAATGATCTCTTATTTCACGATTTGATCAAACGTAACTCGTTTACTTTATTACTTAATCAACAAATAATAGTTTACTTTTTTACTTTATGAGCAAGTAAATTTAGTCAAATGGGTCAACAGGCATCGTACGAACCAAAATGCACTTAATTAGCGTTAATAAGCTTAAATTATGATTGTAAAGGTTAAGAGTTGTTATCACGAGTATGAAGTTCCATACAACAAGTAATGGCAAAAAATATTAAGTATGGAGACTTAAACACTCTTGAATGATCTCTCCTCTTACGATTTAATCAAACGTAACTCGTTTACTCTATTAGTTAACCTACAAGTAATAGTTTACTTTATTACTTAACGAGCAAGTAATAGTTACTCAAATGGGTCAATGGGCATCATAAGATCCAAAAATCACTCGATTTGCGCCAATAAACCTACATTATGCTTGTAATGGTTAAGACTTGTGATCACGAATACAACGTACCAGAAAACAAGTCAAAGCCAAAAAAACTAAGTATGGAGACTTAAAAACTTTAGAATGATATTTCCTTTCACGAATTGATCGAACGTTACGATTTTACTCTATTACTTAACCTACAAGTAATAGTTTACTTTATTACTTAACGAGAAAGTAATGGTTACTCAAATAGGTCAACGGGCATTGTACGAATCAAAACGCACTCGATTAGTTTTAATAAACTTCGATTATGCTTGTAAATGTTAAGAGTTGTGATCACGAATACTAAGTTCCAAACAACAAGTCATGGCCAAAAAAACTAAGTATCGAGATTTAAACACCGTGGAATGATCTCTCATTACACGAAATGATCAAACATTACTCGTTTACTCTATTACTTATTCGGCAAGGAATAGTTACGTTATTAATTAATGAGAATATAATAGTTTGTCAAATAGGTCAACAGGCATGATACGAACCAAAAAATAGTCGATTAGTGTTAATAATCTTAGGTTATGCTTGTAAAGGTTAAGTCTTGTGATCACGAATGTGAAGTTTTGTACAACAATTCATGGCCAAAAAAACTTAGTATGGAGATTTAAACACTTTAGAATGATATTTCCTTTCACGATTTGATCAAACATAACTCGTTTACTCTATTACTTAACCAACAAGTAGTAGTTTACTTTATTACTGAATGAGCAAGTACTAGTTGGTCAAATGGGTCAACGAGCATCTTACGAACCAAACCGCACTTGATTAGCGTTAATAATCTTGGTTATGCTTGTAAAGATTACGAATTGTGATCATAAATATGAAGTTCCATACAACAAGTCATGGCCAAAAAAAAGCTAAGTATGGAGACTTAAACACTCTAGAATTATCTCTCATTTCACGATTTGGTCAAACGTAACTCGTTTACTCTATTACTTAACCAGCTAGTTATAGTTTACTTTATTACTTTACGAGCAAGTAAAATTATTTAAATGGGTCAATAGGCATCGTACGAACCAAAACGTACTTGATTAGTGTAAATAAGCTTAAATTATGATTGTAAAGGTTAACACTTGTTATAACGAGTATGAAGTCCCATACAACAAGTCATGGCAAGAAAAATTAAGTATGGAGACTTAAACACTCTACAATGATCTCTTATTTCACGATTTGATCAAACGTAACTCGTTTACTTTATTACTTAATCAACAAATAATAGTTTACTTTATTACTTTATGAGCAAGTAAATTTAGTCAAATGGGTCAACAGGCATCGTACGAACCAAAATGCACTTAATTAGCGTTAATAAGCTTAAATTATGATTGTAAAGGTTAAGACTTGTTATCACGAGTATGTAGTTCCATACAACAAGTCATGGCAAAAAAATATTAAGTATGGAGACTTAAACACTCTTGAATAATCTCTCCTCTTACGATTTAATCAAACGTAACTCGTTTACTCTATTAGTTAACATACAAGTAATAGTTTACTTTATTACTTAACGAGCAAGTAATAGTTACTCAAATGGGTCAATGGGCATCATAAGATCCAAAAATCACTCGATTTGCGCCAATAAACCTACATTATGCTTGTAATGGTTAAGACTTGTGATCACGAATACAACGTACCAGAAAACAAGTCAAAGCCAAAAAAACTAAGTATGGAGACTTAAAAACTTTAGAATGATATTTCCTTTCACGAATTGATCGAACGTTACGATTTTACTCTATTACTTAACCTACAAGTAATAGTTTACTTTATTACTTAACGAGAAAGTAATGGTTACTCAAATAGGTCAACGGGCATTGTACGAATCAAAACGCACTCGATTAGTTTTAATAAACTTCGATTATGCTTGTAAATGTTAAGAGTTGTGATCACGAATACTAAGTTCCAAACAACAAGTCATGTCCAAAAAAACTAAGTATAGAGATTTAAACACCATAGAATGATCTCTCATTACACGAAATGATCAAACATTACTCGTTTACTCTATTACTTATTCGGCAAGGAATAGTTACATTATTAATTAATGAGAATATAATAGTTGGTCAAATAGGTCAACAGGCATGATACGAACCACAAAATAGTCGATTAGTGTTAATAATCTTAGGTTATGCTTGTAAAGGTTAAGTCTTGTGATCACGAATGTGAAGTTTTGTACAACAATTCATGGCCAAAAAAACTTAGTATGGAGATTTAAACACTTTAGAATGATATTTCCTTTCACGATTTGATCAAACATAACTCGTTTACTCTATTACTTAACCAACAAGTAGTAGTTTACTTTATTACTGAATGAGCAAGTACTAGTTGGTCAAATGGGTCAACGAGCATCTTACGAACCAAACCGCACTTGATTAGCGTTAATAATCTTGGTTATGCTTGTAAAGATTACGAATTGTGATCATAAATATGAAGTTCCATACAACAAGTCATGGCAAGAAAAATTAAGTATGGTGACTTAAACACTCTACAATGATCTCTTATTTCACGATTTGATCAAACGTAACTCGTTTACTTTATTACTTAATCAACAAATAATAGTTTACTTTTTTACTTTATGAGCAAGTAAATTTAGTCAAATGGGTCAACAGGCATCGTACGAACCAAAATGCACTTAATTAGCGTTAATAAGCTTAAATTATGATTGTAAAGGTTAAGACTTGTTATCACGAGTATGTAGTTCCATACAACAAGTCATGGCAAAAAAATATTAAGTATGGAGACTTAAACACTCTTGAATAATCTCTCCTCTTACGATTTAATCAAACGTAACTCGTTTACTCTATTAGTTAACATACAAGTAATAGTTTACTTTATTACTTAACGAGCAAGTAATAGTTACTCAAATGGGTCAATGGGCATCATAAGATCCAAAAATCACTCGATTTGCGCCAATAAACCTACATTATGCTTGTAATGGTTAAGACTTGTGATCACGAATACAACGTACCAGAAAACAAGTCAAAGCCAAAAAAACTAAGTATGGAGACTTAAAAACTTTAGAATGATATTTCCTTTCACGAATTGATCGAACGTTACGATTTTACTCTATTACTTAACCTACAAGTAATAGTTTACTTTATTACTTAACGAGAAAGTAATGGTTACTCAAATAGGTCAACGGGCATTGTACGAATCAAAACGCACTCGATTAGTTTTAATAAACTTCGATTATGCTTGTAAATGTTAAGAGTTGTGATCACGAATACTAAGTTCCAAACAACAAGTCATGTCCAAAAAAACTAAGTATAGAGATTTAAACACCATAGAATGATCTCTCATTACACGAAATGATCAAACATTACTCGTTTACTCTATTACTTATTCGGCAAGGAATAGTTACATTATTAATTAATGAGAATATAATAGTTGGTCAAATAGGTCAACAGGCATGATACGAACCACAAAATAGTCGATTAGTGTTAATAATCTTAGGTTATGCTTGTAAAGGTTAAGTCTTGTGATCACGAATGTGAAGTTTTGTACAACAATTCATGGCCAAAAAAACTTAGTATGGAGATTTAAACACTTTAGAATGATATTTCCTTTCACGATTTGATCAAACATAACTCGTTTACTCTATTACTTAACCAACAAGTAGTAGTTTACTTTATTACTGAATGAGCAAGTACTAGTTGGTCAAATGGGTCAACGAGCATCTTACGAACCAAACCGCACTTGATTAGCGTTAATAATCTTGGTTATGCTTGTAAAGATTACGAATTGTGATCATAAATATGAAGTTCCATACAACAAGTCATGGCAAGAAAAATTAAGTATGGTGACTTAAACACTCTACAATGATCTCTTATTTCACGATTTGATCAAACGTAACTCGTTTACTTTATTACTTAATCAACAAATAATAGTTTACTTTTTTACTTTATGAGCAAGTAAATTTAGTCAAATGGGTCAACAGGCATCGTACGAACCAAAATGCACTTAATTAGCGTTAATAAGCTTAAATTATGATTGTAAAGGTTAAGACTTGTTATCACGAGTATGTAGTTCCATACAACAAGTCATGGCAAAAAAATATTAAGTATGGAGACTTAAACACTCTTGAATAATCTCTCCTCTTACGATTTAATCAAACGTAACTCGTTTACTCTATTAGTTAACATACAAGTAATAGTTTACTTTATTACTTAACGAGCAAGTAATAGTTACTCAAATGGGTCAATGGGCATCATAAGATCCAAAAATCACTCGATTTGCGCCAATAAACCTACATTATGCTTGTAATGGTTAAGACTTGTGATCACGAATACAACGTACCAGAAAACAAGTCAAAGCCAAAAAAACTAAGTATGGAGACTTAAAAACTTTAGAATGATATTTCCTTTCACGAATTGATCGAACGTTACGATTTTACTCTATTACTTAACCTACAAGTAATAGTTTACTTTATTACTTAACGAGAAAGTAATGGTTACTCAAATAGGTCAACGGGCATTGTACGAATCAAAACGCACTCGATTAGTTTTAATAAACTTCGATTATGCTTGTAAATGTTAAGAGTTGTGATCACGAATACTAAGTTCCAAACAACAAGTCATGTCCAAAAAAACTAAGTATAGAGATTTAAACACCATAGAATGATCTCTCATTACACGAAATGATCAAACATTACTCGTTTACTCTATTACTTATTCGGCAAGGAATAGTTACATTATTAATTAATGAGAATATAATAGTTGGTCAAATAGGTCAACAGGCATGATACGAACCACAAAATAGTCGATTAGTGTTAATAATCTTAGGTTATGCTTGTAAAGGTTAAGTCTTGTGATCACGAATGTGAAGTTTTGTACAACAATTCATGGCCAAAAAAACTTAGTATGGAGATTTAAACACTTTAGAATGATATTTCCTTTCACGATTTGATCAAACATAACTCGTTTACTCTATTACTTAACCAACAAGTAGTAGTTTACTTTATTACTGAATGAGCAAGTACTAGTTGGTCAAATGGGTCAACGAGCATCTTACGAACCAAACCGCACTTGATTAGCGTTAATAATCTTGGTTATGCTTGTAAAGATTACGAATTGTGATCATAAATATGAAGTTCCATACAACAAGTCATGGCAAGAAAAATTAAGTATGGTGACTTAAACACTCTACAATGATCTCTTATTTCACGATTTGATCAAACGTAACTCGTTTACTTTATTACTTAATCAACAAATAATAGTTTACTTTTTTACTTTATGAGCAAGTAAATTTAGTCAAATGGGTCAACAGGCATCGTACGAACCAAAATGCACTTAATTAGCGTTAATAAGCTGAAATTATGATTGTAAAGGTTAAGACTTGTTATCACGAGTATGTAGTTCCATACAACAAGTCATGGCAAAAAAATATTAAGTATGGAGACTTAAACACTCTTGAATAATCTCTCCTCTTACGATTTAATCAAACGTAACTCGTTTACTCTATTAGTTAACATACAAGTAATAGTTTACTTTATTACTTAACGAGCAAGTAATAGTTACTCAAATGGGTCAATGGGCATCATAAGATCCAAAAATCACTCGATTTGCGCCAATAAACCTACATTATGCTTGTAATGGTTAAGACTTGTGATCACGAATACAACGTACCAGAAAACAAGTCAAAGCCAAAAAAACTAAGTATGGAGACTTAAAAACTTTAGAATGATATTTCCTTTCACGAATTGATCGAACGTTACGATTTTACTCTATTACTTAACCTACAAGTAATAGTTTACTTTATTACTTAACGAGAAAGTAATGGTTACTCAAATAGGTCAACGGGCATTGTACGAATCAAAACGCACTCGATTAGTTTTAATAAACTTCGATTATGCTTGTAAATGTTAAGAGTTGTGATCACGAATACTAAGTTCCAAACAACAAGTCATGTCCAAAAAAACTAAGTATAGAGATTTAAACACCATAGAATGATCTCTCATTACACGAAATGATCAAACATTACTCGTTTACTCTATTACTTATTCGGCAAGGAATAGTTACATTATTAATTAATGAGAATATAATAGTTGGTCAAATAGGTCAACAGGCATGATACGAACCACAAAATAGTCGATTAGTGTTAATAATCTTAGGTTATGCTTGTAAAGGTTAAGTCTTGTGATCACGAATGTGAAGTTTTGTACAACAATTCATGGCCAAAAAAACTTAGTATGGAGATTTAAACACTTTAGAATGATATTTCCTTTCACGATTTGATCAAACATAACTCGTTTACTCTATTACTTAACCAACAAGTAGTAGTTTACTTTATTACTGAATGAGCAAGTACTAGTTGGTCAAATGGGTCAACGAGCATCTTACGAACCAAACCGCACTTGATTAGCGTTAATAATCTTGGTTATGCTTGTAAAGATTACGAATTGTGATCATAAATATGAAGTTCCATACAACAAGTCATGGCAAGAAAAATTAAGTATGGTGACTTAAACACTCTACAATGATCTCTTATTTCACGATTTGATCAAACGTAACTCGTTTACTTTATTACTTAATCAACAAATAATAGTTTACTTTTTTACTTTATGAGCAAGTAAATTTAGTCAAATGGGTCAACAGGCATCGTACGAACCAAAATGCACTTAATTAGCGTTAATAAGCTTAAATTATGATTGTAAAGGTTAAGACTTGTTATCACGAGTATGTAGTTCCATACAACAAGTCATGGCAAAAAAATATTAAGTATGGAGACTTAAAAACTCTTAAATAATCTCTACTCTTACGATTTAATCAAACGTAACTCGTTTACTCTATTAGTTAACATACAAGTAATAGTTTACTTTATTACTTAACGAGCAAGTAATAGTTACTCAAATGGGTCAATGGGCATCATAAGATCCAAAAATCACTCGATTTGCGCCAATAAACCTACATTATGCTTGTAATGGTTAAGACTTGTGATCACGAATACAACGTACCAGAAAACAAGTCAAAGCCAAAAAAACTAAGTATGGAGACTTAAAAACTTTAGAATGATATTTCCTTTCACGAATTGATCGAACGTTACGATTTTACTCTATTACTTAACCTACAAGTAATAGTTTACTTTATTACTTAACGAGAAAGTAATGGTTACTCAAATAGGTCAACGGGCATTGTACGAATCAAAACGCACTCGATTAGTTTTAATAAACTTCGATTATGCTTGTAAATGTTAAGAGTTGTGATCACGAATACTAAGTTCCAAACAACAAGTCATGGCCAAAAAAACTAAGTATCGAGATTTAAACACCTTAGAATGATCTCTCATTACACGAAATGATCAAACATTACTCGTTTACTCTATTACTTATTCGGCAAGGAATAGTTAAGTTATTAATTAATGAGAATATAATAGTTGGTCAAATAGGTCAACAGGCATGATACGAACCAAAAAATAGTCGATTAGTGTTAATAATCTTAGGTTATGCTTGTAAAGGTTAAGTCTTGTGATCACGAATGTGAAGTTTTGTACAACAATTCATGGCCAAAAAAACTTAGTATGGAGATTTAAACACTTTAGAATGATCTTTCCTTTCACGATTTGATCAAACATAACTCGTTTACTCTATTACTTAACCAACAAGTAGTAGTTTACATTATTACTGAATGAGCAAGTACTAGTTGGTCAAATGGGTCAACGGGCATCTACGAACCAAACCGCACTTGATTAGTGTTAATAATCTTGGTTATGCTTGTAAAGATTACGAATTGTGATCATAAATATGAAGTTCCATACAACAAGTCATGGCCAAAAAAAAGCTAAGTATGGAGACTTAAACACTCTAGAATTATCTCTCATTTCACGATTTGGTCAAACGTAACTCGTTTACTCTATTACTTAACCAGCTAGTAATAGTTTATTTTATTACTTTATGAGCAAGTAAAATTATTTAAATGGGTCAATAGGCATCGTACGAACCAAAACGTACTCGATTAGTGTTAATAAGCTTAAATTATGATTGTAAAGGTTAAGACTTGTTATAACGAGTATGAAGTCCCATACAACAAGTCATGGCAAGAAAAATTAAGTATGGAGACTTAAACACTCTACAATGATCTCTTATTTCACGATTTGATCAAACGTAACTCGTTTACTTTATTACTTAATCAACAAATAATAGTTTACTTTTTTACTTTATGAGCAAGTAAATTTAGTCAAATGGGTCAACAGGCATCGTACGAACCAAAATGCACTTAATTAGCGTTAATAAGCTTAAATTATGATTGTAAAGGTTAAGACTTGTTATCACGAGTATGAAGTTCCATACAACAAGTAATGGCAAAAAATATTAAGTATGGAGACTTAAACACTCTTGAATGATCTCTCCTCTTACGATTTAATCAAACGTAACTCGTTTACTCTATTAGTTAACCTACAAGTAATAGTTTACTTTATTACTTAACGAGCAAGTAATAGTTACTCAAATGGGTCAATGGGCATCATAAGATCCAAAAATCACTCGATTTGCGCCAATAAACCTACATTATGCTTGTAATGGTTAAGACTTGTGATCACGAATACAACGTACCAGAAAACAAGTCAAAGCCAAAAAAACTAAGTATGGAGACTTAAAAACTTTAGAATGATATTTCCTTTCACGAATTGATCGAACGTTACGATTTTACTCTATTACTTAACCTACAAGTAATAGTTTACTTTATTACTTAACGAGAAAGTAATGGTTACTCAAATAGGTCAACGGGCATTGTACGAATCAAAACGCACTCGATTAGTTTTAATAAACTTCGATTATGCTTGTAAATGTTAAGAGTTGTGATCACGAATACTAAGTTCCAAACAACAAGTCATGGCCAAAAAAACTAAGTATCGAGATTTAAACACCTTGGAATGATCTCTCATTACACGAAATGATCAAACATTACTCGTTTACTCTATTACTTATTCGGCAAGGAATAGTTACGTTATTAATTAATGAGAATATAATTGTTTGTCAAATAGGTCAACAGGCATGATACGAACCAAAAAATAGTCGATTAGTGTTAATAATCTTAGGTTATGCTTGTAAAGGTTAAGTCTTGTGATCACGAATGTGAAGTTTTGTACAACAATTCATGGCCAAAAAAACTTAGTATGGAGATTTAAACACTTTAGAATGATATTTCCTTTCACGATTTGATCAAACATAACTCGTTTACTCTATTACTTAACCAACAAGTAGTAGTTTACTTTATTACTGAATGAGCAAGTACTAGTTGGTCAAATGGGTCAACGAGCATCTTACGAACCAAACCGCACTTGATTAGCGTTAATAATCTTGGTTATGCTTGCAAAGATTACGAATTGTGATCATAAATATGAAGTTCCATACAACAAGTCATGGCAAGAAAAATTAAGTATGGTGACTTAAACACTCTACAATGATCTCTTATTTCACGATTTGATCAAACGTAACTCGTTTACTTTATTACTTAATCAACAAATAATAGTTTACTTTTTTACTTTATGAGCAAGTAAATTTAGTCAAATGGGTCAACAGGCATCGTACGAACCAAAATGCACTTAATTAGCGTTAATAAGCTTAAATTATGATTGTAAAGGTTAAGACTTGTTATCACGAGTATGTAGTTCCATACAACAAGTCATGGCAAAAAAATATTAAGTATGGAGACTTAAAAACTCTTAAATAATCTCTACTCTTACGATTTAATCAAACGTAACTCGTTTACTCTATTAGTTAACATACAAGTAATAGTTTACTTTATTACTTAACGAGCAAGTAATAGTTACTCAAATGGGTCAATGGGCATCATAAGATCCAAAAATCACTCGATTTGCGCCAATAAACCTACATTATGCTTGTAATGGTTAAGACTTGTGATCACGAATACAACGTACCAGAAAACAAGTCAAAGCCAAAAAAACTAAGTATGGAGACTTAAAAACTTTAGAATGATATTTCCTTTCACGAATTGATCGAACGTTACGATTTTACTCTATTACTTAACCTACAAGTAATAGTTTACTTTATTACTTAACGAGAAAGTAATGGTTACTCAAATAGGTCAACGGGCATTGTACGAATCAAAACGCACTCGATTAGTTTTAATAAACTTCGATTATGCTTGTAAATGTTAAGAGTTGTGATCACGAATACTAAGTTCCAAACAACAAGTCATGTCCAAAAAAACTAAGTATAGAGATTTAAACACCATAGAATGATCTCTCATTACACGAAATGATCAAACATTACTCGTTTACTCTATTACTTATTCGGCAAGGAATAGTTACATTATTAATTAATGAGAATATAATAGTTGGTCAAATAGGTCAACAGGCATGATACGAACCACAAAATAGTCGATTAGTGTTAATAATCTTAGGTTATGCTTGTAAAGGTTAAGTCTTGTGATCACGAATGTGAAGTTTTGTACAACAATTCATGGCCAAAAAAACTTAGTATGGAGATTTAAACACTTTAGAATGATATTTCCTTTCACGATTTGATCAAACATAACTCGTTTACTCTATTACTTAACCAACAAGTAGTAGTTTACTTTATTACTGAATGAGCAAGTACTAGTTGGTCAAATGGGTCAACGAGCATCTTACGAACCAAACCGCACTTGATTAGCGTTAATAATCTTGGTTATGCTTGTAAAGATTACGAATTGTGATCATAAATATGAAGTTCCATACAACAAGTCATGGCAAGAAAAATTAAGTATGGTGACTTAAACACTCTACAATGATCTCTTATTTCACGATTTGATCAAACGTAACTCGTTTACTTTATTACTTAATCAACAAATAATAGTTTACTTTTTTACTTTATGAGCAAGTAAATTTAGTCAAATGGGTCAACAGGCATCGTACGAACCAAAATGCACTTAATTAGCGTTAATAAGCTGAAATTATGATTGTAAAGGTTAAGACTTGTTATCACGAGTATGTAGTTCCATACAACAAGTCATGGCAAAAAAATATTAAGTATGGAGACTTAAACACTCTTGAATAATCTCTCCTCTTACGATTTAATCAAACGTAACTCGTTTACTCTATTAGTTAACATACAAGTAATAGTTTACTTTATTACTTAACGAGCAAGTAATAGTTACTCAAATGGGTCAATGGGCATCATAAGATCCAAAAATCACTCGATTTGCGCCAATAAACCTACATTATGCTTGTAATGGTTAAGACTTGTGATCACGAATACAACGTACCAGAAAACAAGTCAAAGCCAAAAAAACTAAGTATGGAGACTTAAAAACTTTAGAATGATATTTCCTTTCACGAATTGATCGAACGTTACGATTTTACTCTATTACTTAACCTACAAGTAATAGTTTACTTTATTACTTAACGAGAAAGTAATGGTTACTCAAATAGGTCAACGGGCATTGTACGAATCAAAACGCACTCGATTAGTTTTAATAAACTTCGATTATGCTTGTAAATGTTAAGAGTTGTGATCACGAATACTAAGTTCCAAACAACAAGTCATGTCCAAAAAAACTAAGTATAGAGATTTAAACACCATAGAATGATCTCTCATTACACGAAATGATCAAACATTACTCGTTTACTCTATTACTTATTCGGCAAGGAATAGTTACATTATTAATTAATGAGAATATAATAGTTGGTCAAATAGGTCAACAGGCATGATACGAACCACAAAATAGTCGATTAGTGTTAATAATCTTAGGTTATGCTTGTAAAGGTTAAGTCTTGTGATCACGAATGTGAAGTTTTGTACAACAATTCATGGCCAAAAAAACTTAGTATGGAGATTTAAACACTTTAGAATGATATTTCCTTTCACGATTTGATCAAACATAACTCGTTTACTCTATTACTTAACCAACAAGTAGTAGTTTACTTTATTACTGAATGAGCAAGTACTAGTTGGTCAAATGGGTCAACGAGCATCTTACGAACCAAACCGCACTTGATTAGCGTTAATAATCTTGGTTATGCTTGTAAAGATTACGAATTGTGATCATAAATATGAAGTTCCATACAACAAGTCATGGCAAGAAAAATTAAGTATGGTGACTTAAACACTCTACAATGATCTCTTATTTCACGATTTGATCAAACGTAACTCGTTTACTTTATTACTTAATCAACAAATAATAGTTTACTTTTTTACTTTATGAGCAAGTAAATTTAGTCAAATGGGTCAACAGGCATCGTACGAACCAAAATGCACTTAATTAGCGTTAATAAGCTTAAATTATGATTGTAAAGGTTAAGACTTGTTATCACGAGTATGTAGTTCCATACAACAAGTCATGGCAAAAAAATATTAAGTATGGAGACTTAAAAACTCTTAAATAATCTCTACTCTTACGATTTAATCAAACGTAACTCGTTTACTCTATTAGTTAACATACAAGTAATAGTTTACTTTATTACTTAACGAGCAAGTAATAGTTACTCAAATGGGTCAATGGGCATCATAAGATCCAAAAATCACTCGATTTGCGCCAATAAACCTACATTATGCTTGTAATGGTTAAGACTTGTGATCACGAATACAACGTACCAGAAAACAAGTCAAAGCCAAAAAAACTAAGTATGGAGACTTAAAAACTTTAGAATGATATTTCCTTTCACGAATTGATCGAACGTTACGATTTTACTCTATTACTTAACCTACAAGTAATAGTTTACTTTATTACTTAACGAGAAAGTAATGGTTACTCAAATAGGTCAACGGGCATTGTACGAATCAAAACGCACTCGATTAGTTTTAATAAACTTCGATTATGCTTGTAAATGTTAAGAGTTGTGATCACGAATACTAAGTTCCAAACAACAAGTCATGGCCAAAAAAACTAAGTATCGAGATTTAAACACCTTAGAATGATCTCTCATTACACGAAATGATCAAACATTACTCGTTTACTCTATTACTTATTCGGCAAGGAATAGTTAAGTTATTAATTAATGAGAATATAATAGTTGGTCAAATAGGTCAACAGGCATGATACGAACCAAAAAATAGTCGATTAGTGTTAATAATCTTAGGTTATGCTTGTAAAGGTTAAGTCTTGTGATCACGAATGTGAAGTTTTGTACAACAATTCATGGCCAAAAAAACTTAGTATGGAGATTTAAACACTTTAGAATGATCTTTCCTTTCACGATTTGATCAAACATAACTCGTTTACTCTATTACTTAACCAACAAGTAGTAGTTTACATTATTACTGAATGAGCAAGTACTAGTTGGTCAAATGGGTCAACGGGCATCTACGAACCAAACCGCACTTGATTAGTGTTAATAATCTTGGTTATGCTTGTAAAGATTACGAATTGTGATCATAAATATGAAGTTCCATACAACAAGTCATGGCCAAAAAAAAGCTAAGTATGGAGACTTAAACACTCTAGAATTATCTCTCATTTCACGATTTGGTCAAACGTAACTCGTTTACTCTATTACTTAACCAGCTAGTAATAGTTTATTTTATTACTTTATGAGCAAGTAAAATTATTTAAATGGGTCAATAGGCATCGTACGAACCAAAACGTACTCGATTAGTGTTAATAAGCTTAAATTATGATTGTAAAGGTTAAGACTTGTTATAACGAGTATGAAGTCCCATACAACAAGTCATGGCAAGAAAAATTAAGTATGGAGACTTAAACACTCTACAATGATCTCTTATTTCACGATTTGATCAAACGTAACTCGTTTACTTTATTACTTAATCAACAAATAATAGTTTACTTTTTTACTTTATGAGCAAGTAAATTTAGTCAAATGGGTCAACAGGCATCGTACGAACCAAAATGCACTTAATTAGCGTTAATAAGCTTAAATTATGATTGTAAAGGTTAAGACTTGTTATCACGAGTATGAAGTTCTATACAACAAGTAATGGCAAAAAATATTAAGTATGGAGACTTAAACACTCTTGAATGATCTCTCCTCTTACGATTTAATCAAACGTAACTCGTTTACTCTATTAGTTAACCTACAAGTAATAGTTTACTTTATTACTTAACGAGCAAGTAATAGTTACTCAAATGGGTCAATGGGCATCATAAGATCCAAAAATCACTCGATTTGCGCCAATAAACCTACATTATGCTTGTAATGGTTAAGACTTGTGATCACGAATACAACGTACCAGAAAACAAGTCAAAGCCAAAAAAACTAAGTATGGAGACTTAAAAACTTTAGAATGATATTTCCTTTCACGAATTGATCGAACGTTACGATTTTACTCTATTACTTAACCTACAAGTAATAGTTTACTTTATTACTTAACGAGAAAGTAATGGTTACTCAAATAGGTCAACGGGCATTGTACGAATCAAAACGCACTCGATTAGTTTTAATAAACTTCGATTATGCTTGTAAATGTTAAGAGTTGTGATCACGAATACTAAGTTCCAAACAACAAGTCATGGCCAAAAAAACTAAGTATCGAGATTTAAACACCTTGGAATGATCTCTCATTACACGAAATGATCAAACATTACTCGTTTACTCTATTACTTATTCGGCAAGGAATAGTTACGTTATTAATTAATGAGAATATAATAGTTTGTCAAATAGGTCAACAAACATGATACGAACCAAAAAATAGTCGATTAGTGTTAATAATCTTAGGTTATGCTTGTAAAGGTTAAGTCTTGTGATCACGAATGTGAAGTTTTGTACAACAATTCATGGCCAAAAAAACTTAGTATGGAGATTTAAACACTTTAGAATGATATTTCCTTTCACGATTTGATCAAACATAACTCGTTTACTCTATTACTTAACCAACAAGTAGTAGTTTACTTTATTACTGAATGAGCAAGTACTAGTTGGTCAAATGGGTCAACGAGCATCTTACGAACCAAACCGCACTTGATTAGCGTTAATAATCTTGGTTATGCTTGCAAAGATTACGAATTGTGATCATAAATATGAAGTTCCATACAACAAGTCATGGCAAGAAAAATTAAGTATGGTGACTTAAACACTCTACAATGATCTCTTATTTCACGATTTGATCAAACGTAACTCGTTTACTTTATTACTTAATCAACAAATAATAGTTTACTTTTTTACTTTATGAGCAAGTAAATTTAGTCAAATGGGTCAACAGGCATCGTACGAACCAAAATGCACTTAATTAGCGTTAATAAGCTTAAATTATGATTGTAAAGGTTAAGACTTGTTATCACGAGTATGTAGTTCCATACAACAAGTCATGGCAAAAAAATATTAAGTATGGAGACTTAAAAACTCTTAAATAATCTCTACTCTTACGATTTAATCAAACGTAACTCGTTTACTCTATTAGTTAACATACAAGTAATAGTTTACTTTATTACTTAACGAGCAAGTAATAGTTACTCAAATGGGTCAATGGGCATCATAAGATCCAAAAATCACTCGATTTGCGCCAATAAACCTACATTATGCTTGTAATGGTTAAGACTTGTGATCACGAATACAACGTACCAGAAAACAAGTCAAAGCCAAAAAAACTAAGTATGGAGACTTAAAAACTTTAGAATGATATTTCCTTTCACGAATTGATCGAACGTTACGATTTTACTCTATTACTTAACCTACAAGTAATAGTTTACTTTATTACTTAACGAGAAAGTAATGGTTACTCAAATAGGTCAACGGGCATTGTACGAATCAAAACGCACTCGATTAGTTTTAATAAACTTCGATTATGCTTGTAAATGTTAAGAGTTGTGATCACGAATACTAAGTTCCAAACAACAAGTCATGGCCAAAAAAACTAAGTATCGAGATTTAAACACCTTAGAATGATCTCTCATTACACGAAATGATCAAACATTACTCGTTTACTCTATTACTTATTCGGCAAGGAATAGTTAAGTTATTAATTAATGAGAATATAATAGTTGGTCAAATAGGTCAACAGGCATGATACGAACCAAAAAATAGTCGATTAGTGTTAATAATCTTAGGTTATGCTTGTAAAGGTTAAGTCTTGTGATCACGAATGTGAAGTTTTGTACAACAATTCATGGCCAAAAAAACTTAGTATGGAGATTTAAACACTTTAGAATGATCTTTCCTTTCACGATTTGATCAAACATAACTCGTTTACTCTATTACTTAACCAACAAGTAGTAGTTTACATTATTACTGAATGAGCAAGTACTAGTTGGTCAAATGGGTCAACGGGCATCTACGAACCAAACCGCACTTGATTAGTGTTAATAATCTTGGTTATGCTTGTAAAGATTACGAATTGTGATCATAAATATGAAGTTCCATACAACAAGTCATGGCCAAAAAAAAGCTAAGTATGGAGACTTAAACACTCTAGAATTATCTCTCATTTCACGATTTGGTCAAACGTAACTCGTTTACTCTATTACTTAACCAGCTAGTAATAATTTATTTTATTACTTTATGAGCAAGTAAAATTATTTAAATGGGTCAATAGGCATCGTACGAACCAAAACGTACTCGATTAGTGTTAATAAGCTTAAATTATGATTGTAAAGGTTAAGACTTGTTATAACGAGTATGAACGAAATAAGAAGGTTTATAAAAGGAAAAAATGGGGGGAGGTACTACATATCGAGACCGTGTGGTGTACCCCACCCATGCGGTCGCCAACAATAAAGAGAAATAGAAATCTCAACAACAAAGAAGAGCATATCGCAAAACTGGATACCTCGAAAAAGAAAGTAAGCCTAGTGCTAAAAACCGTGAAGCGGCCTATAACAAGGATAAGTAAGCAAAGCTAAGTGATTTTGGATGACTCAAATAGGCTTATTTGCTTCCACAATTCATCACCAACTGGTTCCCAACATGGATGTGGTTTCCGTTCCATATAGTCATCAAGAATGTCGTCAATTTGGTGAAGGCGCTCAAAAGTCATCTCCTCGGTCCTAAGGCAATGAATAATTTCTTCCGCCTTAATTTCCAAGTCCGATTTCTTCTCTTCCTCAACGTCCTCTATGACTTCCCTCTCAATGGTATTCTCTTGTTGGCTAGTCTCTTCTTCATCACTGCTTTGTTCATCTTTTTCAAGTTCTTCGGATTCCACAACTTCCTCTATTTTCTTCTCTTTTTCCTGTTTTGGACTTGCATTGTCCTCCCTCAAAATCCTATCTTCAATGTCTTTTTCTTCATCTTTTCGCAACTCTTCGTCGCTTAAGAGATGTTCGTTTTCATCATTAGTCGGGATTGGAGCAACGTTCCTCTTAGCTTGCCAAACAAAGGTCCTCGGTTTTTGGGTATCCTCAACCTTCTCATTAGTTCCTTGAGTTTTCTCCACACCACATTCTTCAAGTGTATGGCCCATTCTTTGACATTTCCGGCAATAAGATGGAAGATTTTCATATATGACCTTTTGCTTGACGATATCCACTTGACCATGCACATCTTCTATTCCCCATTCAATTTCTTCTTTCAATGAATCAAGGAGGTTGATCTCAACGCATATCCGAGGATAATCCGGGCGTGACATAGTGGCCGCACCTTCATCGAGCCTCAACGGTTTTCCAAAGTAAGAGCCAATATTCATAAGGGCATTTCTCTCACAAAACCGCATGTTAAGGTTTGGAAAACCAATCCACACGGGAGCTATCGGGGGATCAAGATCGGGATCGAACTCCGGGGTCCATTTATAGATTGAGCCATTAAGATCAAGGAATCGAAGGTCCTTCTTCATCCATAGGCGAGTATAATCCTCCTCCGTGGTCAATTTTAACATGACGTGGCGAGGTCCAATAGGACCAAGTGTGTATTTGCCTTTGAGTTTGAGTCTCGCCATCTTGTTGTGAATAAAGTTGTAGCTCGGCTTAACGAGAGGGAAACGAAGGATCAAGACAAGCTTAAGCCTCTCATCAAGCGCTTTAATTTCCTCCTTCTTGAAGACAATCATAGGTTTTCCTTTGATAAATCGAAGATCCATTGTAGTGAGAGTAGGATCATCAATCAAAGAGCGGTTTATATCATAATGTCTCGTGGCAGCGGCCGCTTGCGCATAAGAAGCGCGACGCAATGGAGCACGAATTTGATACGGTCGAGGATTGTCCGGTGCCGCATTTGGTTGTCTTTCGAAAGTGCGTGGTACAAAAGATGATGATGTAGGTACCAATGGCTTCAATGATTTAACAAAGTTGTTAGATAATGGCGGGAAAAGTCCGGATCCAAACTTTGAAGTCCTCGTTGTTATTGGCAATCCAAATTGGGATGAAATGGCTACCAAAGCGTGTGTGTTGACTTTTGACGAAAAGTCAACTGGTCCTTGACTGCCGTTGACCATAGTCAACGCCGATGAGGTGGCGGGTGGGTCCTTGGTGATTGGATTGACTAATGGAGGGTCAATGGTCTTGCATAGTGGAAGACTATTAGTGGGAAGCATGGGGGACACAAGGAAAAGCTAGTGCACTCTTGTCCCCCACTCCTAGGCTCCACTAACTAAAAGCATGCAACTTGTCCCCCAACCCTAACCCTAATACAAGCTCAGCCGCCGCCTACACAAGTCTGACCGCCGGTCAAACGGCGCCGGAGCGTCGGAGGGCCGCCGGAAAGTCGCCGGAAAATCTGTTACCACCTTGTACGGAAAATGGCTTATCTCCTCACCCACAAAGGCTCACTGGTCGGTCCACCCACCAAAATGACCGCAACGAAGAGGGCTACCTGAAAATGACACTTTCCGGCGAGGGTGCGCAGGGGAGGTGGTCGGAAAAAGCAGAAAACCGCCGGAAAGTGCTTAAAACCCTCGGATTTGAAGCCAAAACTGACCCCAAGGCTCAAATCCAATGAAAATCTCCTCCACAACCACCAAAAAACACCAAATCCGAGCGAAATCCAAGAGCTCCGAATGAGAGGCAACCCAAAAACGTAAAAGAGGAACAAAAAGAATGAAAGACACTTCACAAAGAGTGACCAAGCCGTGAAGGGCAATCCAACACACCCTCGATCACTCTCCACCGTTTTGTGCGACCACCAAACTCAAGGGCAATCCAAGAGAAGGTGATGAACACTCCACAATGGGTGTTATGTCGAAAGGAAGAGAGGGAGATGAAAAACGGGAAAAAAACGCCAAGAGCAACAAAGAGATCCGAAACCACAATGAAATCCGAGTTAGGAGACCATGACCATCATGAAAGACGAAAATCCTCCATGGATGAAGCTTGAGTTCGTGAAAAGCTAACCAAAATCCATAGGGTAAGCTAAAATCCGAACCTTAAGCTCACAAGAGGGGAATCCGATTCAACGGAGAAGACGCCGGTGTCCTCGTGAGGAGGTCACCGTGCTCCGATGATCGGAAAAGATGACCGGAAACCGCCTAAGTGTGAACGCAAGGAGAGAGAAGAGAGCTTTTGTTAGTGATTTGTGTTGTGATCAAGAATATAAAGTTCCATACAACAAGTCGTGGCCAAAAAAAACTAAGTACGGAGACTTTAAACACTCTAGAATGATCTTTCCTTCAACGATTTGATCAAACGTAACTCGTTTAGTCTATTACTTCACCATGAAGTTTGTTATAACGAGTATGAAGTCCCATACAACAAGTCATGGCAAGAAAAATTAAGTATGGAGACTTAAACACTCTACAATGATCTCTTATTTCACGATTTGATCAAACGTAACTCGTTTACTTTATTACTTAATCAACAAATAATAGTTTACTTTTTTACTTTATGAGCAAGTAAATTTAGTCAAATGGGTCAACAGGCATCGTACGAACCAAAATGCACTTAATTAGCGTTAATAAGCTTAAATTATGATTGTAAAGGTTAAGACTTGTTATCACGAGTATGAAGTTCCATACAACAAGTAATGGCAAAAAATATTAAGTATGGAGACTTAAACACTCTTGAATGATCTCTCCTCTTACGATTTAATCAAACGTAACTCGTTTACTCTATTAGTTAACCTACAAGTAATAGTTTACTTTATTACTTAACGAGCAAGTAATAGTTACTCAAATGGATCAATGGGCATCATAAGATCCAAAAATCACTCGATTTGCGCCAATAAACCTACATTATGCTTGTAATGGTTAAGACTTGTGATCACGAATACAACGTACCAGAAAACAAGTCAAAGCCAAAAAAACTAAGTATGGAGACTTAAAAACTTTAGAATGATATTTCCTTTCACGAATTGATCGAACGTTACGATTTTACTCTATTACTTAACCTACAAGTAATAGTTTACTTTATTACTTAACGAGAAAGTAATGGTTACTCAAATAGGTCAACGGGCATTGTACGAATCAAAACGCACTCGATTAGTTTTAATAAACTTCGATTATGCTTGTAAATGTTAAGAGTTGTGATCACGAATACTAAGTTCCAAACAACAAGTCATGGCCAAAAAAACTAAGTATCGAGATTTAAACACCTTGGAATGATCTCTCATTACACGAAATGATCAAACATTACTCGTTTACTCTATTACTTATTCGGCAAGGAATAGTTACGTTATTAATTAATGAGAATATAATAGTTTGTCAAATAGGTCAACAGGCATGATACGAACCAAAAAATAGTCGATTAATGTTAATAATCTTAGGTTATGCTTGTAAAGGTTAAGTCTTGTGATCACGAATGTGAAGTTTTGTACAACAATTCATGGCCAAAAAAACTTAGTATGGAGATTTAAACACTTTAGAATGATATTTCCTTTCACGATTTGATCAAACATAACTCGTTTACTCTATTACTTAACCAACAAGTAGTAGTTTACTTTATTACTGAATGAGCAAGTACTAGTTGGTCAAATGGGTCAACGAGCATCTTACGAACCAAACCGCACTTGATTAGCGTTAATAATCTTGGTTATGCTTGTAAAGATTACGAATTGTGATCATAAATATGAAGTTCCATACAACAAGTCATGGCAAGAAAAATTAAGTATGGTGACTTAAACACTCTACAATGATCTCTTATTTCACGATTTGATCAAACGTAACTCGTTTACTTTATTACTTAATCAACAAATAATAGTTTACTTTTTTACTTTATGAGCAAGTAAATTTAGTCAAATGGGTCAACAGGCATCGTACGAACCAAAATGCACTTAATTAGCGTTAATAAGCTTAAATTATGATTGTAAAGGTTAAGACTTGTTATCACGAGTATGTAGTTCCATACAACAAGTCATGGCAAAAAAATATTAAGTATGGAGACTTAAAAACTCTTAAATAATCTCTACTCTTACGATTTAATCAAACGTAACTCGTTTACTCTATTAGTTAACATACAAGTAATAGTTTACTTTATTACTTAACGAGCAAGTAATAGTTACTCAAATGGGTCAATGGGCATCATAAGATCCAAAAATCACTCGATTTGCGCCAATAAACCTACATTATGCTTGTAATGGTTAAGACTTGTGATCACGAATACAACGTACCAGAAAACAAGTCAAAGCCAAAAAAACTAAGTATGGAGACTTAAAAACTTTAGAATGATATTTCCTTTCACGAATTGATCGAACGTTACGATTTTACTCTATTACTTAACCTACAAGTAATAGTTTACTTTATTACTTAACGAGAAAGTAATGGTTACTCAAATAGGTCAACGGGCATTGTACGAATCAAAACGCACTCGATTAGTTTTAATAAACTTCGATTATGCTTGTAAATGTTAAGAGTTGTGATCACGAATACTAAGTTCCAAACAACAAGTCATGGCCAAAAAAACTAAGTATCGAGATTTAAACACCTTAGAATGATCTCTCATTACACGAAATGATCAAACATTACTCGTTTACTCTATTACTTATTCGGCAAGGAATAGTTAAGTTATTAATTAATGAGAATATAATAGTTGGTCAAATAGGTCAACAGGCATGATACGAACCAAAAAATAGTCGATTAGTGTTAATAATCTTAGGTTATGCTTGTAAAGGTTAAGTCTTGTGATCACGAATGTGAAGTTTTGTACAACAATTCATGGCCAAAAAAACTTAGTATGGAGATTTAAACACTTTAGAATGATCTTTCCTTTCACGATTTGATCAAACATAACTCGTTTACTCTATTACTTAACCAACAAGTAGTAGTTTACATTATTACTGAATGAGCAAGTACTAGTTGGTCAAATGGGTCAACGGGCATCTACGAACCAAACCGCACTTGATTAGTGTTAATAATCTTGGTTATGCTTGTAAAGATTACGAATTGTGATCATAAATATGAAGTTCCATACAACAAGTCATGGCCAAAAAAAAGCTAAGTATGGAGACTTAAACACTCTAGAATTATCTCTCATTTCACGATTTGGTCAAACGTAACTCGTTTACTCTATTACTTAACCAGCTAGTAATAGTTTATTTTATTACTTTATGAGCAAGTAAAATTATTTAAATGGGTCAATAGGCATCGTACGAACCAAAACGTACTCGATTAGTGTTAATAAGCTTAAATTATGATTGTAAAGGTTAAGACTTGTTATAACGAGTATGAAGTCCCATACAACAAGTCATGGCAAGAAAAATTAAGTATGGAGACTTAAACACTCTACAATGATCTCTTATTTCACGATTTGATCAAACGTAACTCGTTTACTTTATTACTTAATCAACAAATAATAGTTTACTTTTTTACTTTATGAGCAAGTAAATTTATTCAAATGGGTCAACAGGCATCGTACGAACCAAAATGCACTTAATTAGCGTTAATAAGCTTAAATTATGATTGTAAAGGTTAAGACTTGTTATCACGAGTATGAGAGAGAAGAAAGAAGGTTTATAAAAAGTAAAAACTGCGGGGTACTACATCGGGAGTCGAGCGTTGTACCCAATCGCTCGTTCCAAGCAAAAAGGGGGTTTAAAAGAACACCCCCAAAAGATGAGCCAAAAGGCAATGCTCGAGATATCCAACCTAACAAGCGCCTTCCCACTAGAGCAATGACCGCCCGTGAGAGTGTAGTATCTAGAAGTCACACCCAAAGTCAAAGTGTGCAATCCAAATACCTTCTCCCACATAGGGAGGCCAAGGCCTTTGTGAGAAGGGCGCACTTCCTCGAAGATGTGTACACCGCCCGTGAGAGTAAGATACTTAGAAGTCGTTCCCGATGAGGGCTTACGTAAGCATCCTCTCCCACATAGGGAGGCGTATACATTTCGAGCGAAGCCAAAGTGATCGTAACTATTACAAAAAAGAGCGTACCACAAAGTCGGGTACCTCGAAAAATAACCTAATCTATAATAGAAAGGGAGTACAACAAATAATGACAACAAAATCTATCAAGAGGAAACAACCACTCCAAAAATCTAGCTTCAAGCTTCATGACCTCGGCTTAGGGTGTCGAAACGTGGGCCAACACATCTTGTCTTTCTCAATGAGGACCCGGACCTTGTGACTAGCCAAAGTGCTCGGTTGACGACCGTTGATGCGAAGAATACAAGCTTCATTAGCAAGTTGATCCGCCACTTGGTTGCCCTCCCTATATGTATGATGCATGGTCCCATTGACAAGGACCAATAGGGTGCGAATCTCTTCAAGTTGCCGAATGATCTTCCATGGGCCACCTCTCTTCGCATTCACAATGGGTAAGGTGATAAGGGCATCCGTTTCAATATCCACGTCTCGCACTCCAAGAGAATGGCAATATTGGAGACCTTGGTAAATGGCCAAGAGCTCCGCTTCGACATTCGTCATAGGCTCCAAGGCAATGTGATAAGTCCAAGCACAATTCCCAAAGTGATCACGAAGAATGCCACCACCGCCGGCCATCCCGGGGTTCCCTTTAGAACTACCATCCGTGTTGAGCTTCCATCGCCCTTCCCCCGGCTTCTTCCACACAACCTCAATGGGAGGTTTTAGACGGACTCTTGCAAGTTTAATACCCCACACATCCACCACGTATTTGGAGCCTCGCCATAGAATCTCCTCACACGGCTTGATGGTGAAAAGATCAATCACATGGCGGACAACCCTATGAATAATGATTTTGGCATTCATCGGTACTCCATTGTGTCTAGCCGCATTTCTTGCCGTCCAAATGTACCATAACACCAAGATAGGAACAATAATACGAATGTGACCGGGGGGGTATGACGCCTCGCCTTAATCCAATACGCAATTAAATTGTTCCAAGAAATAAATACGGGTTGCTTGATATGGAAAGTGCGGAAAAAATAAGACCATACCTCTTGGGCAAGCGGGCTAGACCAAAAGACGTGGTCCGTAGTCTCAACATCCCGACAACAATTGCATTGTGAGATAATCTCCATCTCCAAGCGTTTAGCGATCTTTTGATCCGTAGGTAAAAGATTTTGCACGTATCGCCACGCAAAGAAGGAGATATTCGGAAGGAGTAGACGATGCCAAAGGAACCTATAGATGCCGGATGGTGTATAGGGGTCACAAATGGAGCGGCGAGCGGACTTAGTAGAAAAAGTCCCATTAGGATCAAGCTTCCAAAGAGGAGTATCTTTTCCTTCTTGACAAATGGGGACCTCCACCACCCGAGCCACGTCATCATCATCCAATACCTCCTCAAGTTTACCAATGTCCCATTCCCCGTTGACCCAAAAGTCACTAATGCGCGTGCGGGAGTTAATTTGCACTCCATCTCGGGGTCTAAGAAGGCCATCTTTCAACCATTGATCCACCCAAAAGAGGGAGGAACCATCCTTGATGTTCCAAAACATATGTTGTTGGGCTTTGAGAGCCGCTTTGGTCAATCTTCTCCATCCTCGAAAGTCCCAAGTTTTGCTACTAAAGATAGGGTCTCGCGTAGCGTACCTAGACATCATGTACTTGGCCCATAAGGAGTCTTGCAACCGAAACCTCCACCAAAGTTTAAGACCAAAGGCTTCCACCAAGCAATGAAGAGAGGAAATATTAAGTCCACCCATGGCAAACGGTTTGCAAATTCTTTCCCAACTTCTCCAATGAATCTTCCTTCTTTCCTCATTCGAGCCCCAAAGAAACCGAGCAAAAATCTTCTCAAGATGTTCGAGGACGCAAGCCGGAGGCACCATGATTTGACAAAGATAGATCGGAATGGAGCAAAGGATACTTTTGATGAGAGTGAGCCGACCACCAAAATTAAGAAATTTCAATTCCCAACCACTTATAAGGCCGCGGATTTGGTCAATCCACATATCAAAGTAGGCTTGTTGCATTCTTCCACGAATAATAGGGGCGCCAAGGTAAGTAATGGGGAACTCACCTCTCTCAAAACCCGTGAGGCCGTGGATAGCATGGACATGTGCACCATTGATCCGAGGGGATGTGATGAAGCAACTTTTGGATGCATTGATATGTTGACCCGAAACCCTTTCATAAAGATGTAAGAAGTCCATGAGCTTGGCCATGTTGTCCAAAGATCCCTTCACAAAAATAATGCAATCGTCCGCATAAGCCAAATGGGACACATCCATAACGCCCCCATTGTTGAGATAAAGATCCGGATTGCGCTCATAAAGTTGGTTAAGACCTCTAGAAAGGAATTCGGCGGCAATAATGAAAAGAGCGGGAGATATGGGGTCACCTTGACGCACTCCATGCTTAGACTCAAAGAAGCCGTGGCAAGCACCATTGACAAGCACGGAGAAGAAGCATTTCTCCACGCAATTCTTAATGAGATCAATCCACTCCCGAGAGAAACCGAACTTAGTAAGGCATTGGTATAAGAACCTCCAACTCAATCTATCATAAGCTTTCTCCATATCAAGTTTCACCACAAGGTTGTGCGCATCTCTTTTTGCATTGAGATTAGAGGCCAATTCTTGTGCAAGAAGGATATTGTCACCAATAAGGCGACCTTTGACAAAACCACTTTGATTAAGAGAAATAATATTGGGTAAGAGGGAGGCTAACCGGTCATTGAGGAGTTTCGAAATGATCTTGTAACTCACGTTACAAAGACTAATCGGCCTATAGTCTTTCCATTCTTTGGGATCTTTCTTCTTCGGGATAAGAACAATGTTGGTGGCCTTGAAGATGCGAGGAAAGGTGGTGCCATGAAAGAAATCCAAAACTGCCTCAAGAATATCCTCTTTAATAATATCCCAACAAGATTGATAGAAGTGGGCATTGAAACCATCCGGGCCCGCCACACTATCCGAGCTAAGCTCAAAGACAACCTCTTTAACCTCTTCAAGATTCGGGGGCCGACAAAGCCAAGTGTTATCACTCTCGGAAATAAGGCTAGGAATGAAATCAAGATTGTGGCCCTCGTTAGTATCAATATTAGAAGTAAGGAGATTTTTATAGTACCTCTCGGCCGAATTGCCAATCTCATCGGGGTTGTCCACCAAAAGACCATTCTCGTGGATGCGAAAGATCTTGGCCTTTGCTTGTTTCTTCTTGGCCATAGCTTGAAAGAGCCTAGTGTTGCGCTCCCCTTCAATGGCCCATTTGCATTTCGCCCGTTGTTTCCAATATTCCGATTCCATAGTGCGAGTGAGAACAAAATCGGCATAGCACTTATTCACCAAGGAACGGGAAGTAGGAGTGGGATCATGGTCATGGATAATCTCGGCTTGCTTGAGAGCATCCTCCTTGTCCTTAATATTTTGAAAGATATTGCCGAAGGTGTTCCTATTCCAACTTTTGAGCTCCTTTCTCAACCGAATAAGTTTATCCCCAAGTTTGAGTAACCCCGAACAAGTAGTAGGTTGGTTCCAACACTCCTTAACTTTCCCATGAAAGTCCTTATGCTTGATCCACATGTTTTGAAACCGAAAAGCCCTCGGCTTACGAGTGAGGATCCGCTCGAAATGGATAAAGAGTGGGTTATGGTCCGAATGAAGTCTAGCCTCGTGGACGATCCGAGTGTTACCAAAAGACGAGCTCCAATCGAAGTTGATGAGAGCACGATCAATCCGAGTACGAGTCCCATTGCTAGCCCAAGTGAAGGGGTTGCCTTCATATTCGGCGTCTTGAAGACCACAATCATCAATACAATCATGGAAGTCATCCATCTCCCCAATACTAGGCGGATTGATACCCCTTTTTTCCTCTTCCTTAAGGACAACATTGAAGTCTCCCACAACTAACCACGGCTTTTGATCATCACTTCTTCGAAGACCATCCCAAAGGGGATGTCGAAGAGCCCGAGTTTTAGCGGCATAAACAAAGGTGCATAATAAAGGATGAGGGAGGATATGAGAAGAAATGACACAATGAACAAATTGGTCATGATCCTCTAGAACCTCAATATGCATATCACTATCACCAAAGACCCAAATCTTGTTGTTGATATTAGAGAAAGCCGAGTCGTAATGGAACTTTTTCCGGAATTTATGCGCATCAAATCTAGCTTTAGGTTCAAGAAGAACAAGAACCTTAGGCTTATTACGAAGGACCAAGTTCGCAACATTATCACCATTATTACGTTTACCAACTCCCCGTACGTTCCAACAAACAAATAACATCAAAAAGATGGGGGGTGAGACGTACCTTCACGAGCAAGCAAGGCCCGTTTGGCTTTCAATTTTTCCTTCTTTCTTTGGCTTTTGCTTTTCGAAGAAGGAGAACAAGTGTCAACTCTTTTGGTGTTAGAGTTTTCCATGTCCGACTCCTCCACTATAGAATCATTATTCCCGTCCTCCTTGTTGGTGCTCCAAAGTGGAGGGATAGAAGCAATAGGGGAAGAGGGGTTATCAAGTAAGAGGTAGGCGTCGTGGGATAGCCTTGGTGACGTGATCTTAGATTTTTTACGGATGTTGGAATCCGAGAATCTAGCACCGTCATCGTTATCATCCCTAAGTATCCTATCCTCGGCATCCTTCTCGCGAGCTTTCCTTTCCACTTCATTATTGCTCAAAGTAGTGTCGTCAACCTTTTTAGTAAGCTCCTTATGACCTTGCGTTTCCTCTTTGCTCTCCGTGATGACTTTTAAAGTGTTATCACTCAAATCTTTGCTAACATCATTCTTTCGACTCTTCTCCTTCCACACAAGGGAAGAAGGAACTTGTTGCTTCGGTCCATGGTTGTCATCCACTTTATCACCCTCTTCTTTAGCTTTTTCCATGTCGCACTCCTCAAGCCTATGTCCTAGTCTTTGACACTTACGACAATAGTTAGGAAGGTTTTCATAGACCACCTTTTGCTTGACGATGTTCACTTTTCCGTGCACATCCTCCACTCCCCATTCTATAACTTCCTTAAGTGGTTCAAGGAGATTCACTTCAACACATATACGAGGGTAGTCGGGACGAGACATGGTTGCCGCTCCTTCATCAAGACGTAATGGTCTTCCAATGTAGTTACCAATATTCATAAGTGCACTTCTTTCACAAAAGCGCATATTCAAGTTTGGGAGGCCAATCCAAACGGGAGCAATAGGAGGCTCAAGCTCGGGATCAAAGTCCGGCGTCCATTTGTAGATGGATCCATTTAGGTCGAGGAACCGAAGATTCTTTTTCAACCATAGCCGGGTGTAGTCCTCTTCCATAGTCAATTTGAGCATCACATGTCGCGGACCTATAGGTCCAAGAGTGTACGCGCCCTTGAGCTTAAGCTTGGCCATTTTGTTATGGATGTAGGTGTAGCTCGGCTTGAGAAGATTGAATCGAAGAATAAGGACAAGTTTGAGCCTTTCATCAAGAGCTTTCACCTCCTCTTTTTTGAAGACAAGCATGTGTCTACCATTAACAACTCGAGGTTCCATTGTCTTAAGGGTTGGATCGTCTACAAGAGATCGATTGATATCATAGAGTCTTGTGGGAGCGGCCGCTTGAGCATAAGAAGCTCGTCGGATCGGGGGACGCACTTGAAAAGGACGAGGGTTGTCCGGCGCCAAATTCACCTTCTTATCAAAAGTAGGTGGCGCAAAAGAGGATGGTTGAGCTAACAATGGCTTCGCAACTTTAGCAAAGTTGTTGGATAGTGTCGGGAAATGTCCGGTCCCAATTTTTTGGGTGGGGCCACCCAAAGGGAGTGATTGTTCAACACAATTAAGGTCCAAATTTGCGGTTGACTTTTCCAAATTCGGAGTTGACCGAGTCAAAGGGTCCACAATGGTCTTACATAAGTTAGAGTTGACTTTGTCATCCTTTTCGAGCAAAATGAGGTTCGAGTTCATAAGTGCCACTTTATCATGTCCAAAGGAACCGCATAAAAACACGTTCGTCTCGGCGGTTGGAGCGATGATATTTGAGGGACGGTCAACATTTTCTTGAGGAAGGCTGACAGTTGACTTTTCGTTTGACTCAGTTGACTTTTCGGCAGTCAATGGAAGTGATGTGGCAGTGGGTCCCACGTTTGTCATTAAAATATTGGAGTTGACAATGGGAAGGTCAACACTCTTACATGATGAGGTGTCCAAATGAGGTGAAGACATGTGTAAGGTATGGTCCACATCCATGGTGGGGGACAAAGGGACAAGACAAGTGCACTCTTGTCCCCTTAATGCTCTTACACATCCACCACCACACAAGGCTCAAGGTAGTGGAGGTAGTGGAGTGTTCTTGTCACCACTACCAAACCCTAAACCCTAGTTGACCGCCGCCACCACCAAGTTGACCGGAGAGAGGTGGCGCACGGTGGCGCACGGTGGCGCAACGGTGGCGCGCCGCTAAATCGCCGGAAAATGGTCGGAAACGGCTTAAAAACCGTCGGAAACACGTAAATAACACGGATCCGAGCGTCTAACACCCTAATCCGACGAGAATCACCACCAAATCCACAAAAAACGACGGAAATCCAAGACAAACACCACCACGAAGAGCGTAGGAAGAGCGCAAGAACGGTAACCACCTAGATCTAAGAAAACCGAAGCAACAAGAACACCAAACCCAAGAAAACCAAAAGATAAACAAAAAGAGAATGAAGAACACCACACTAAAACGTGTGAATCATGACTCTCCTCAAATCCTAGCAAAAGAAGGTCCGAAAACCAACTCGGGATTCAAGTACGCACCACAATCCAAGAACGTTAACCGAATTCAAAACTCAAATCACAAGACCATAGCATATGGCGTGAACACCATGATGAGGAACATGCGATTTGAATTCCAAATAGGGGCGTGATGTTGGAAGGCAAGAGGGGGAGAGAGACGAACTATAAATACAACAATCGGAACCAAGAGCGAAAAACTTAAACGAATCCGCCATGGCCAAACGAAAAGAACGAGCAAGACAACAACGAATTCATTCCTCCTATTTGGACCAACCGTTCGTTAGGAATGTCTCCAACAACTTCGTGAGGAGGTTGTTGTGCCCCAACGATACCGGTGCCGTAGAGAGGAAGAACGAAGACGAAGAAAGCTTCACTTACAACAATGGCGGAACGAGAGAAAGCTTCAAAACCCCTCGAAATCACCACTTGGAACGATCCTCTTGCAACCACGAAGATGATGGCATGATTTTCGAGAAGAAAAACCACTCACCGCCGTCGTGGAGGTCCGGGGAAGGGCCGGCCGTGTGTGAACAAGGAGGAGAGAGAAGAGAGCTTTTTTTTTTGTTGTGATAAAGAATATTGTTGTTATCACGAGTATGAAGTTCCATACAACAAGTAATGGCAAAAAATATTAAGTATGGAGACTTAAACACTCTTGAATGATCTCTCCTCTTACGATTTAATCAAACGTAACTCGTTTACTCTATTAGTTAACCTACAAGTAATAGTTCACTTTATTACTTAACGAGCAAGTAATAGTTACTCAAATGGGTCAATGGGCATCATAAGATCCAAAAATCACTCGATTTGCGCCAATAAACCTACATTATGCTTGTAATGGTTAAGACTTGTGATCACGAATACAACGTACCAGAAAACAAGTCAAAGCCAAAAAAACTAAGTATGGAGACTTAAAAACTTTAGAATGATATTTCCTTTCACGAATTGATCGAACGTTACGATTTTACTCTATTACTTAACCTACAAGTAATAGTTTACTTTATTACTTAACGAGAAAGTAATGGTTACTCAAATAGGTCAACGGGCATTGTACGAATCAAAACGTACTCGATTAGTTTTAATAAACTTCGATTATGCTTGTAAATGTTAAGAGTTGTGATCACGAATACTAAGTTCCAAACAACAAGTCATGGCCAAAAAAACTAAGTATCGAGATTTAAACACCTTGGAATGATCTCTCATTACACGAAATGATCAAACATTACTCGTTTACTCTATTACTTATTCGGCAAGGAATAGTTACGTTATTAATTAATGAGAATATAATAGTTGGTCAAATAGGTCAACAGGCATGATACGAACCAAAAAATAGTCGATTAGTGTTAATAATCTTAGGTTATGCTTGTAAAGGTTAAGTCTTGTGATCACGAATGTGAAGTTTTGTACAACAATTCATGGCCAAAAAAACTTAGTATGGAGATTTAAACACTTTAGAATGATATTTCCTTTCACGATTTGATCAAACATAACTCGTTTACTCTATTACTTAACCAACAAGTAGTAGTTTACTTTATTACTGAATGTGCAAGTACTAGTTGGTCAAATGGGTCAACGAGCATCTTACGAACCAAACCGCACTTGATTAGCGTTAATAATCTTGGTTATGCTTGTAAAGATTACGAATTGTGATCATAAATATGAAGTTCCATACAACAAGTCATGGCCAAAAAAAAGCTAAGTATGGAGACTTAAACACTCTAGAATTATCTCTCATTTCACGATTTGGTCAAACGTAACTCGTTTACTCTATTACTTAACCAGCTAGTAATAGTTTACTTTATTACTTTACGAGCAAGTAAAATTATTTAAATGGGTCAATAGGCATCGTACGAACCAAAACGTACTTGATTAGTGTAAATAAGCTTAAATTATGATTGTAAAGGTTAACACTTGTTATAACGAGTATGAAGTCCCATACAACAAGTCATGGCAAGAAAAATTAAGTATGGAGACTTAAACACTCTACAATGATCTCTTATTTCACGATTTGATCAAACGTAACTCGTTTACTTTATTACTTAATCAACAAATAATAGTTTACTTTATTACTTTATGAGCAAGTAAATTTAGTCAAATGGGTCAACAGGCATCGTACGAACCAAAATGCACTTAATTAGCGTTAATAAGCTTAAATTATGATTGTAAAGGTTAAGACTTGTTATCACGAGTATGTAGTTCCATACAACAAGTCATGGCAAAAAAATATTAAGTATGGAGACTTAAACACTCTTGAATAATCTCTCCTCTTACGATTTAATCAAACGTAACTCGTTTACTCTATTAGTTAACATACAAGTAATAGTTTACTTTATTACTTAACGAGCAAGTAATAGTTACTCAAATGGGTCAATGGGCATCATAAGATCCAAAAATCACTCGATTTGCGCCAATAAACCTACATTATGCTTGTAATGGTTAAGACTTGTGATCACGAATACAACGTACCAGAAAACAAGTCAAAGCCAAAAAAACTAAGTATGGAGACTTAAAAACTTTAGAATGATATTTCCTTTCACGAATTGATCGAACGTTACGATTTTACTCTATTACTTAACCTACAAGTAATAGTTTACTTTATTACTTAACGAGAAAGTAATGGTTACTCAAATAGGTCAACGGGCATTGTACGAATCAAAACGCACTCGATTAGTTTTAATAAACTTCGATTATGCTTGTAAATGTTAAGAGTTGTGATCACGAATACTAAGTTCCAAACAACAAGTCATGTCCAAAAAAACTAAGTATAGAGATTTAAACACCATAGAATGATCTCTCATTACACGAAATGATCAAACATTACTCGTTTACTCTATTACTTATTCGGCAAGGAATAGTTACATTATTAATTAATGAGAATATAATAGTTGGTCAAATAGGTCAACAGGCATGATACGAACCAAAAAATAGTCGATTAGTGTTAATAATCTTAGGTTATGCTTGTAAAGGTTAAGTCTTGTGATCACGAATGTGAAGTTTTGTACAACAATTCATGGCCAAAAAAACTTAGTATGGAGATTTAAACACTTTAGAATGATATTTCCTTTCACGATTTGATCAAACATAACTCGTTTACTCTATTACTTAACCAACAAGTAGTAGTTTACTTTATTACTGAATGTGCAAGTACTAGTTGGTCAAATGGGTCAACGAGCATCTTACGAACCAAACCGCACTTGATTAGCGTTAATAATCTTGGTTATGCTTGTAAAGATTACGAATTGTGATCATAAATATGAAGTTCCATACAACAAGTCATGGCCAAAAAAAAGCTAAGTATGGAGACTTAAACACTCTAGAATTATCTCTCATTTCACGATTTGGTCAAACGTAACTCGTTTACTCTATTACTTAACCAGCTAGTAATAGTTTACTTTATTACTTTACGAGCAAGTAAAATTATTTAAATGGGTCAATAGGCATCGTACGAACCAAAACGTACTTGATTAGTGTAAATAAGCTTAAATTATGATTGTAAAGGTTAACACTTGTTATAACGAGTATGAAGTCCCATACAACAAGTCATGGCAAGAAAAATTAAGTATGGAGACTTAAACACTCTACAATGATCTCTTATTTCACGATTTGATCAAACGTAACTCGTTTACTTTATTACTTAATCAACAAATAATAGTTTACTTTATTACTTTATGAGCAAGTAAATTTAGTCAAATGGGTCAACAGGCATCGTACGAACCAAAATGCACTTAATTAGCGTTAATAAGCTTAAATTATGATTGTAAAGGTTAAGACTTGTTATCACGAGTATGTAGTTCCATACAACAAGTCATGGCAAAAAAATATTAAGTATGGAGACTTAAACACTCTTGAATAATCTCTCCTCTTACGATTTAATCAAACGTAACTCGTTTACTCTATTAGTTAACATACAAGTAATAGTTTACTTTATTACTTAACGAGCAAGTAATAGTTACTCAAATGGGTCAATGGGCATCATAAGATCCAAAAATCACTCGATTTGCGCCAATAAACCTACATTATGCTTGTAATGGTTAAGACTTGTGATCACGAATACAACGTACCAGAAAACAAGTCAAAGCCAAAAAAACTAAGTATGGAGACTTAAAAACTTTAGAATGATATTTCCTTTCACGAATTGATCGAACGTTACGATTTTACTCTATTACTTAACCTACAAGTAATAGTTTACTTTATTACTTAACGAGAAAGTAATGGTTACTCAAATAGGTCAACGGGCATTGTACGAATCAAAACGCACTCGATTAGTTTTAATAAACTTCGATTATGCTTGTAAATGTTAAGAGTTGTGATCACGAATACTAAGTTCCAAACAACAAGTCATGTCCAAAAAAACTAAGTATAGAGATTTAAACACCATAGAATGATCTCTCATTACACGAAATGATCAAACATTACTCGTTTACTCTATTACTTATTCGGCAAGGAATAGTTACATTATTAATTAATGAGAATATAATAGTTGGTCAAATAGGTCAACAGGCATGATACGAACCACAAAATAGTCGATTAGTGTTAATAATCTTAGGTTATGCTTGTAAAGGTTAAGTCTTGTGATCACGAATGTGAAGTTTTGTACAACAATTCATGGCCAAAAAAACTTAGTATGGAGATTTAAACACTTTAGAATGATATTTCCTTTCACGATTTGATCAAACATAACTCGTTTACTCTATTACTTAACCAACAAGTAGTAGTTTACTTTATTACTGAATGAGCAAGTACTAGTTGGTCAAATGGGTCAACGAGCATCTTACGAACCAAACCGCACTTGATTAGCGTTAATAATCTTGGTTATGCTTGTAAAGATTACGAATTGTGATCATAAATATGAAGTTCCATACAACAAGTCATGGCAAGAAAAATTAAGTATGGTGACTTAAACACTCTACAATGATCTCTTATTTCACGATTTGATCAAACGTAACTCGTTTACTTTATTACTTAATCAACAAATAATAGTTTACTTTTTTACTTTATGAGCAAGTAAATTTAGTCAAATGGGTCAACAGGCATCGTACGAACCAAAATGCACTTAATTAGCGTTAATAAGCTTAAATTATGATTGTAAAGGTTAAGACTTGTTATCACGAGTATGTAGTTCCATACAACAAGTCATGGCAAAAAAATATTAAGTATGGAGACTTAAAAACTCTTAAATAATCTCTCCTCTTACGATTTAATCAAACGTAACTCGTTTACTCTATTAGTTAACCTAGAAGTAATAGTTTACTTTATTACTTAACGAGCAAGTAATAGTTACTCAAATGGGTCAATGGGCATTATACGAACAAAAAATCACTCGATTTGCGCCAATAAACCTACATTATGCTTGTAATGGTTAAGACTTGTGATCACGAATACAACGTATCAGAAAACAAGTCAAGGCCAAAAAAACTAGGTATGGAGACTTAAAAAGTTTAGAATGATCTTTCCTTTCACGAATTGATCAAACGTTACGATTTTACTCTATTTCTTAACCCCCAATTAATAGTTTACTTTATTACTTAACGAGAAAGTAATAGTTACTCAAATAGGTCAACGGGGATTGTACGAATCAAAACGCACTCGATTAGTTTTAATAAACTTTGATTATGCTTGTAAATGTTAAGAGTTGTGATCACGAATACTAAGTTCCAAACAACAAGTCATGGCCAAAAAAACTAAGTATTGAGAATTAAACACCTTAGAATGATCTCTCATTACACGAAAAGATCAAACATTACTCGTTTACTCTATTACTTATTCGGCAAGGAATAGTTACGTTATTAATTAATGAGAATATAATAGTTGGTCAAATAGGTCAACAGCCGTGATACGAACCAAAAAATAGTCGATTAGTGTTAATAATCTTAGATTATGCTTTTAAAGGTTAAGTCTAGTGATCACGACTGTGAAGTTTTGTACAACAATTCATGGCCAAAAAAACTTAGTATGGAGATTTAAACACTTTAGAATGATCTTTCCTTTCACGATTTGATCAAACATAACTCGTTTACTCTATTACTTAACCAACAAGTAGTAATTTACTTTATTACTGAATGAGCAAGTACTAGTTGGTCAAATGGGTCAACGGGCATCTTACGAACCAAACCGCACTTGATTAGTGTTAATAATCTTGGTTATGCTTGTAAAGATTACAAATTGTGATCATAAATATGAAGTTCCATACAAGAAGTCATGGCCAAAAAAAGCTAAGTATGGAGACTTAAACACTCTAGAATTATCTCTCATTTCACGATTTGATCAAACGTAACTCGTTTACTCTATTACTTAACCAGCTAGTAATAATTTACTTTATTACTTTACGAGCAAGTAAAATTATTTAAATAGTCAACAGGCATCGTACGAACCAAAACATACTCGATTAGTGTTAATAAGCTTAAATTATGATTGAAAAGGTTAAGACTTGTTATACGAGTATGAAGTCCCATACAACAAGTCATGGCAAGAAAAATTAAGTATGGAGACTTAAACACTCTACAATGATCTCTTATTTCACGATTTGATCAACCGTAAATCGTTTACTCTATTACTTAATCAACAAATAATAGTTTACTTTATTACTTTACGAGCAAGTAAATTTAGTCAAATGGGTCAACAGGCATCGTACGAACCAAAATGCGCTTGATTAGTGTTAATAAGCTTAAATTATGATTGTAAAGGTTAAGTCTTGTGATCACGAATGTGAAGTTTTGTACAACAATTCATGGCCAAAAAAACTTAGTATGGAGATTTAAACACTTTAGAATGATCTTTCCTTTCACGATTTGATCAAACATAACTCGTTTTCTCTATTACTTAACCATCAAGTAGTAGTTTACTTTATTACTGAATGAGCAAGTACTTGTTGGTCAAATGGGTCAACGGGCATCTTAAGAACCAAACTGCACTTGATTAGTGTTAATAAGCTTGGTTATGCTTGTAAAGATTACGAATTGTGATCATAAATATGAAGTTCCATACAACAAGTCATGTCCAAAAAAAAACTAAGTATGGAGACTTAAACACTCAGGAATGATCACTCATTTTACGATTTGATCAAACGTAACTCATTTACTCTATTACATAACCAGCTAGTAATAGTTTACTTTATTACTTTACGAGCAAGTAAAATTATTTAAATGGATCAACAGGCATCGTACAAACCAAAACGTACTCGATTAGTGTTAATAAGCTTAAATTATGATTGTAAAGGTTAAGACCTGTTATAACGAGTATGAAGTCCCATACAACAAGTCATGGCAAGAAAAATTAAGTATGGAGACTTAAACACTCAACAATGATCTCTTATTTCACGATTTGATCAAACGTAACTCGTTTACTTTATTACTTAATCAACAAATAATAGTTTACTTTATTACTTTATGAGCAAGTAAATTTAGTCAAATGGGTCAACAGGCATCGTACGAACCAAAATGCACTTAATTAGCGTTAATAAGCTTAAATTATGATTGTAAAGGTTAAGACTTGTTATCACGAGTATGTAGTTCCATACAACAAGTCATGGCAAAAAATTATTAAGTATGGAGACTTAAACACTCTTGAATAATCCCTCCTCTTACGATTTAATCAAACGTAACTCGTTTACTCTATTAGTTAACCTATAAGTAATAGTTTACTTTATTACTTAACGAGCAAGTAATAGTTACTCAAATAGGTCAATGGGCATCAGACGAACCAAAAATCACTCGATTTGCGCCAATAAACCTACATTATGCTTGTAATGGTTAAGACTTGTGATCACGAATACAACGTACCAGAAAACAAGTCAAGGCCAAAAAAACTAGGTATGGAGACTTAAAAACTTTAGAATGATCTTTCCTTTCACGAATTGATCAAACGTTACGATTTTACTCTATTACTTAACCCACAAGTAATAGTTTACTTTATTACTTAACGAGAAAGTAATAGTTACTCAAATAGGTCAACGGGGATTGTACGAATCAAAACGCACTCGATTAGTTTTAATAAACTTCGATTTTGCTTGTAAATGTTAAGAGTTGTGATCACGAATACTAAGTTCCAAACAACAAGTCATGGCCAAAAAAACTAAGTATCGAGATTTAAACACCTTAGAATGATCTCTCATTACACGAAATGATCAAACATTACTCGTTTACTTTATTACTTATTCGGCAAGGAATAGTTACGTTATTAATTAATGAAAATATAATAGTTGGTCAAATAGGTCAACAGCCATGATACGAACCAAAAAATAGTAAATTAGTGTTAATAATCTTAGATTATGCTTGTAAAGGTTAAGGCTTGTGATCACGAATGTGAAGTTTTGTACAACAATTCATGGCCAAAAAAACTTAGTATGGAGATTTAAACACTTTAGAATGATATTTCCTTTCACGATTTGATCAAACATAACTCGTTTACTCTATTACTTAACCAACAAGTAGTAATTTACTTTATTACTGAATGAGCAAGTACTAGTTGGTCAAATGGGTCAACGGGCATCTTACGAACCAAACCGCACTTGATTAGTGTTAATAATCTTGGTTATGCTTGTAAAGATTACGAATTGTGATCATAAATATGAAGTTCCATACAACAAGTCATGGCAAAAAAAAAAGCTAAGTATGGAGACTTAAACACTCTAGAATTATCTCTCATTTCACGATTTGATCAAACGTAACTCGTTTACTCTATTACTTAACCAGCTAGTAATAATTTACTTTATTACTTTACGAGCAAGTAAAATTATTTAAATAGTCAACAGGCATCGTACGAACCAAAACATACTCGATTAGTGTTAATAAGCTTAAATTATGATTGAAAATGTTAAGACTTGTTATACGAGTATGAAGTCCCATACAACAAGTCATGGCAAGAAAAATTAAGTATGGAGACTTAAACACTCTACAATGATCTCTTATTTCACGATTTGATCAAACGTAAATCGTTTACTCTATTACTTAATAAAGAAATAATAGTTTACTTTATTACTTTACGAGCAAGTAAATTTAGTCAAATGGGTCAACAGGCATCGTACGAACTAAAATGCGCTTGATTAGTGTTAATAAGCTTAAATTACGATTGTAAAGGTTAAGTCTTCTGATCACGAATGTGAAGTTTTGTACAACAATTCATGGCCAAAAAAACTTAGTATGGAGATTTAAACACTTTAGAATGATCTTTCCTTTCACGATTTGATCAAACATAACTCGTTTACTCTATTACTTAACCATCAAGTAGTAGTTTACTTGATTACTGAATGAGCAAGTACTTGTTGGTCAAATGGGTCAACGGGCATCTTAAGAACCAAACTGCACTTGATTAGTGTTAATAAGCTTGGTTATGCTTGTAAAGATTACGAATTGTGATCATAAATATGAAGTTCCATACAACAAGTCATGTCCAAAAAAAACTAAGTATGGAGACTTAAACACTCAGGAATGATCACTCATTTTACGATTTGATCAAACGTAACTCATTTACTCTATTACATAACCAGCTAGTAATAGTTTACTTTATTACTTTACGAGCAAGTAAAATTATTTAAATGGATCAACCGGCATCGTACAAACCAAAACGTACTCGATTAGTGTTAATAAGCTTAAATTATGATTGTAAAGGTTAAGACCTGTTATAACGAGTATGAAGTCCCATACAACAAGTCATGGCAAGAAAAATTAAGTATGGAGACTTAAACACTCAACAATGATCTCTTATTTCACGATTTGATCAAACGTAACTCGTTTACTTTATTACTTAATCAACAAATAATAGTTTACTTTATTACTTTATGAGCAAGTAAATTTAGTCAAATGGGTCAACAGGCATCGTACGAACCAAAATGCACTTAATTAGCGTTAATAAGCTTAAATTATGATTGTAAAGGTTAAGACTTGTTATCACGAGTATGTAGTTCCATACAACAAGTCATGGCAAAAAATTATTAAGTATGGAGACTTAAACACTCTTGAATAATCCCTCCTCTTACGATTTAATCAAACGTAACTCGTTTACTCTATTAGTTAACCTACAAGTAATAGTTTACTTTATTACTTAACGAGCAAGTAATAGTTACTCAAATAGGTCAATGGGCATCAGACGAACCAAAAATCACTCGATTTGCGCCAATAAACCTACATTATGCTTTTAATGGTTAAGACTTGTGATCACGAATACAACGTACCAGAAAACAAGTCAAGGCCAAAAAAACTAGGTATGGAGACTTAAAAACTTTAGAATGATCTTTCCTTTCACGAATTGATCAAACGTTACCATTTTACTCTATTACTTAACCCACAAGTAATAGTTTACTTTATTACTTAACGAGAAAGTAATAGTTACTCAAATAGGTCAACGGGGATTGTACGAATCAAAACGCACTCGATTAGTTTTAATAAACTTCGATTATGCTTGTAAATGTTAAGAGTTGTGATCACGAATACTAAGTTCCAAACAACAAGTCATGGCCAAAAAAACTAAGTATCGAGATTTAAACACCTTAGAATGATCTCTCATTACACGAAATGATCAAACATTACTCGTTTACTTTATTACTTATTCGGCAAGGAATAGTTATGTTATTAATTAATGAAAATATAATAGTTGGTCAAATAGGTCAACAGCCATGATACGAACCAAAAAATAGTAAATTAGTGTTAATAATCTTAGATTATGCTTGTAAAGGTTAAGGCTTGTGATCACGAATGTGAAGTTTTGTACAACAATTCATGGCCAAAAAAACTTAGTATGGAGATTTAAACACTTTAGAATGATATTTCCTTTCACGATTTGATCAAACATAACTCGTTTACTCTATTACTTAACCAACAAGTAGTAATTTACTTTATTACTGAATGAGCAAGTACTAGTTGGTCAAATGGGTCAACGGGCATCTTACGAACCAAACCGCACTTGATTAGTGTTAATAATCTTGGTTATGCTTGTAAAGATTACGAATTGTGATCATAAATATGAAGTTCCATACAACAAGTCATGGCCAAAAAAAAAAGCTAAGTATGGAGACTTAAACACTCTAGAATTATCTCTCATTTCACGATTTGATCAAACGTAACTCGTTTACTCTATTACTTAACCAGCTAGTAATAATTTACTTTATTACTTTACGAGCATGTAAAATTATTTAAATAGTCAACAGGCATCGTACGAACCAAAACATACTCGATTAGTGTTAATAAGCTTAAATTATGATTGAAAATGTTAATACTTGTTATACGAGTATGAAGTCCCATACAACAAGTCATGGCAAGAAAAATTAAGTATGGAGACTTAAACACTCTACAATGATCTCTTATTTCACGATTTTATCAAACGTAAATCGTTTACTCTATTACTTAATCAACAAATAATAGTTTACTTTATTACTTTACGAGCAAGTAAATTTAGTCAAATGGGTCAACAGGCATCGTACGAACCAAAATGCGCTTGATTAGTGTTAATAAGCTTAAATTACGATTGTAAAGGTTAAGTCTTCTGATCACGAATGTGAAGTTTTGTACAACAATTCATGGCCAAAAAAACTTAGTATGGAGATTTAAACACTTTAGAATGATCTTTCCTTTCACGATTTGATCAAACATAACTCGTTTACTCTATTACTTAACCATCAAGTAGTAGTTTACTTGATTACTGAATGAGCAAGTACTTGTTGGTCAAATGGGTCAACGGGCATCTTAAGAACCAAACTGCACTTGATTAGTGTTAATAAGCTTGGTTATGCTTGTAAAGATTACGAATTGTGATCATAAATATGAAGTTCCATACAACAAGTCATGTCCAAAAAAACTAAGTATGGAGACTTAAACAATCAGGAATGATCACTCATTTTACGATTTGATCAAACGTAACTCATTTACTCTATTACATAACCAGCTAGTAATAGTTTACTTTATTACTTTACGAGCAAGTAAAATTATTTAAATGGATCAACAGGCATCGTACAAACCAAAACGTACTCGATTAGTGTTAATAACCTTAAATTATGATTGTAAAGGTTAAGACCTGTTATAACGAGTATGAAGTCCCATACAACAAGTCATGGCAAGAAAAATTAAGTATGGAGACTTAAACACTCAACAATGATCTCTTATTTCACGATTTGATCAAACGTAACTCGTTTACTTTATTACTTAATCAACAAATAATAGTTTACTTTATTACTTTATGAGCAAGTAAATTTAGTCAAATGGGTCAACAGGCATCGTACGAACCAAAATGCACTTAATTAGCGTTAATAAGCTTAAATTATGATTGTAAAGGTTAAGACTTGTTATCACGAGTATGTAGTTCCATACAACAAGTCATGGCAAAAAATTATTAAGTATGGAGACTTAAACACTCTTGAATAATCCCTCCTCTTACGATTTAATCAAACGTAACTCGTTTACTCTATTAGTTAACCTACAAGTAATAGTTTACTTTATTACTTAACGAGCAAGTAATAGTTACTCAAATAGGTCAATGGGCATCAGACGAACCAAAAATCACTCGATTTGCGCCAATAAACCTACATTATGCTTGTAATGGTTAAGACTTGTGATCACGAATACAACGTACCAGAAAACAAGTCAAGGCCAAAAAAACTAGGTATGGAGACTTAAAAACTTTAGAATGATCTTTCCTTTCACGAATTGATCAAACGTTACCATTTTACTCTATTACTTAACCCACAAGTAATAGTTTACTTTATTACTTAACGAGAAAGTAATAGTTACTCAAATAGGTCAACGGGGATTGTACGAATCAAAACGCACTCGATTAGTTTTAATAAACTTCGATTATGCTTGTAAATGTTAAGAGTTGTGATCACGAATACTAAGTTCCAAACAACAAGTCATGGCCAAAAAAACTAAGTATCGAGATTTAAACACCTTAGAATGATCTCTCATTACACGAAATGATCAAACATTACTCGTTTACTTTATTACTTATTCGGCCAAGGAATAGTTATGTTATTAATTAATGAAAATATAATAGTTGGTCAAATAGGTCAACAGCCATGATACGAACCAAAAAATAGTAAATTAGTGTTAATAATCTTAGATTATGCTTGTAAAGGTTAAGGCTTGTGATCACGAATGTAAAGGTTTGTACAACAATTCATGGCCAAAAAAAACTTAGTATGGAGATTTAAACACTTCAGAATGATATTTCCTTTCACGATTTGATCAAACATAACTCGTTTACTCTATTACTTAACCAACAAGTAGTAATTTACTTTATTACTGAAATGAGCAAGTACTAGTTGGTCAAATGGGTCAACGGACATCTTACGAACCAAACCGCACTTGATTAGTGTTAATAATCTTGGTTATGCTTGTAAAGATTACGAATTGTGATCATAAATATGAAGTTCCATACAACAAGTCATGGCAAAAAAAAAAAAGCTAAGTATGGAGACTTAAACACTCTAGAATTATCTCTCATTTCACGATTTGATCAAACGTAACTCGTTTACTCTATTACTTAACCAGCTAGTAATAATTTACTTTATTACTTTACGAGCAAGTAAAATTGTTTAAATAGTCAACAGGCATCGTACGAACCAAAACATACTCGATTAGTGTTAATAAGCTTAAATTATGATTGAAAAATGTTAAGACTTGTTATACGAGTATGAAGTCCCATACAACAAGTCATGGCAAGAAAAATTAAGTATGGAGACTTAAACACTCTACAATGATCTCTTATTTCACGATTTGATCAAAACGTAAATCGTTTACTCTATTACTTAATCAACAAATAATAGTTTACTTTATTACTTTACGAGCAAGTAAATTTAGTCAAATGGGTCAAGAGGCATCGTACGAACCAAAATGCGCTTGATTAGTGTTAATAAGCTTAAATTACGATTGTAAAGGTTAAGTCTTCTGATCACGAATGTGAAGTTTTGTACAACAATTCATGGCCAAAAAAAACTTAGTATGGAGATTTAAACACTTTAGAATGATCTTTTCTTTCACGATTTGATCAAACATAACTCGTTTACTCTATTACTTAACCATCAAGTAGTAGTTTACTTGATTACTGAATGAGCAAGTACTTGTTGGTCAAATGGGTCAACGGGCATCTTAAGAACCAAACTGCACTTGATTAGTGTTAATAAGCTTGGTTATGCTTGTAAAGATTACGAATTGTGATCATAAATATGAAGTTCCATACAACAAGTCATGTCCAAAAAAAACTAAGTATGGAGACTTAAACACTCAGGAATGATCACTCATTTTACGATTTGATCAAACGTAACTCATTTACTCTATTACATAACCAGCTAGTAATAGTTTACTTTATTACTTTTACGAGCAAGTAAAATTATTTAAATGGATCAACAGGCATCGTACAAACCAAAACGTACTCGATTAGTGTTAATAAGCTTAAATTATGATTGTAAAAGGGTTAAAGACCTGTTATAACGAGTATGAAGTCCCATACAACAAGTCATGGCAAGAAAAATTAAGTATGGAGACTTAAACACTCAACAATGATCTCTTATTTCACGATTTGATCAAACGTAACTCGTTTACTTTATTACTTAATCAACAAATAATAGTTTACTTTATTACTTTATGAGCAAGTAAATTTAGTCAAATGGGTCAACAGGCATCGTACGAACCAAAATGCACTTAATTAGCGTTAATAAGCTTAAATTATGATTGTAAAGGTTAAGACTTGTTATCACGAGTATGTAGTTCCATACAACAAGTCATGGCAAAAAATTATTAAGTATGGAGACTTAAACACTCTTGAATAATCCCTCCTCTTACGATTTAATCAAACGTAACTCGTTTACTCTATTAGTTAACCTACAAGTAATAGTTTACTTTATTACTTAGCGAGCAAGTAATAGTTACTCAAATAGGTCAATGGGCATCAGACGAACCAAAAATCACTCGATTTGCGCCAATAAACCTACATTATGCTTGTAATGGTTAAGACTTGTGATCACGAATACAACGTACCAGAAAACAAGTCAAGTCCAAAAAAACTAGGTATGGAGACTTAAAAACTTTAGAATGATCTTTCCTTTCACGAATTGATCAAACGTTACCATTTTACTCTATTACTTAACCCACAAGTAATAGTTTACTTTATTACTTAACGAGAAAGTAATAGTTACTCAAATAGGTCAACGGGGATTGTACGAATCAAAACGCACTCGATTAGTTTTAATAAACTTCGATTATGCTTGTAAATGTTAAGAGTTGTGATCACGAATACTAAGTTCCAAACAACAAGTCATGGCCAAAAAAAACTAAGTATCGAGATTTAAACACCTTAGAATGATCTCTCATTACACGAAATGATCAAACATTACTCGTTTACTTTATTACTTATTCGGCAAGGAATAGTTATGTTATTAATTAATGAAAATATAATAGTTGGTCAAATAGGTCAACAGCCATGATACGAACCAAAAAATAGTAAATTAGTGTTAATAATCTTAGATTATGCTTGTAAAGGTTAAGGCTTGTGATCACGAATGTAAAGGTTTGTACAACAATTCATGGCCAAAAAAACTTAGTATGGAGATTTAAACACTTTAGAATGATATTTCCTTTCACGATTTGATCAAACATAACTCGTTTACTCTATTACTTAACCAACAAGTAGTAATTTACTTTATTACTGAATGAGCAAGTACTAGTTGGTCAAATGGGTCAACGGGCATCTTACGAACCAAACCGCACTTGATTAGTGTTAATAATCTTGGTTATGCTTGTAAAGATTACGAATTGTGATCATAAATATGAAGTTCCATACAACAAGTCATGGCCAAAAAAAAAAGCTAAGTATGGAGACTTAAACACTCTAGAATTATCTCTCATTTTCACGATTTGATCAAACGTAACTCGTTTACTCTATTACTTAACCAGCTAGTAATAATTTACTTTATTACTTTACGAGCAAGTAAAATTATTTAAATAGTCAACAGGCATCGTACGAACCAAAACATACTCGATTAGTGTTAATAAGCTTAAATTATGATTGAAAATGTTAAGACTTGTTATACGAGTATGAAGTCCCATACAACAAGTCATGGCAAGAAAAATTAAGTATGGAGACTTAAACACTCTACAATGATCTCTTATTTCACGATTTTATCAAACGTAAATCGTTTACTCTATTACTTAATCAACAAATAATAGTTTACTTTATTACTTTACGAGCAAGTAAATTTAGTCAAATGGGTCAACATGCATCGTACGAACCAAAATGCGCTTGATTAGTGTTAATAAGCTTAAATTACGATTGTAAAGGTTAAGTCTTCTGATCACGAATGTGAAGTTTTGTACAACAATTCATGGCCAAAAAAACTTAGTATGGAGATTTAAACACTTTAGAATGATCTTTCCTTTCACGATTTGATCAAACATAACTCGTTTACTCTATTACTTAACCATCAAGTAGTAGTTTACTTGATTACTGAATGAGCAAGTACTTGTTGGTCAAATGGGTCAACGGGCATCTTAAGAACCAAACTGCACTTGATTAGTGTTAATAAGCTTGGTTATGCTTGTAAAGATTACGAATTGTGATCATAAATATGAAGTTCCATACAACAAGTCATGTCCAAAAAAAACTAAGTATGGAGACTTAAACAATCAGGAATGATCACTCATTTTACGATTTGATCAAACGTAACTCATTTACTCTATTACATAACCAGCTAGTAATAGTTTACTTTATTACTTTACGAGCAAGTAAAATTATTTAAATGGATCAACAGGCATCGTACAAACCAAAACGTACTCGATTAGTGTTAATAAGCTTAAATTATGATTGTAAAGGTTAAGACCTGTTATAACGAGTATGAAGTCCCATACAACAAGTCATGGCAAGAAAAATTAAGTATGGAGACTTAAACACTCAACAATGATCTCTTATTTCACGATTTGATCAAACGTAACTCGTTTACTTTATTACTTAATCAACAAATAATAGTTTACTTTATTACTTTATGAGCAAGTAAATTTAGTCAAATGGGTCAACAGGCATCGTACGAACCAAAATGCACTTAATTAGCGTTAATAAGCTTAAATTATGATTGTAAAGGTTAAGACTTGTTATCACGAGTATGTAGTTCCATACAACAAGTCATGGCAAAAAATTATTAAGTATGGAGACTTAAACACTCTTGAATAATCCCTCCTCTTACGATTTAATCAAACGTAACTCGTTTACTCTATTAGTTAACCTACAAGTAATAGTTTACTTTATTACTTAACGAGCAAGTAATAGTTACTCAAATAGGTCAATGGGCATCAGACGAACCAAAAATCACTTCGATTTGCGCCAATAAACCTACATTATGCTTGTAATGGTTAAGACTTGTGATCACGAATACAACGTACCAGAAAACAAGTCAAGGCCAAAAAAACTAGGTATGGAGACTTAAAAACTTTAGAATGATCTTTCCTTTCACGAATTGATCAAACGTTACCATTTTACTCTATTACTTAACCCACAAGTAATAGTTTACTTTATTACTTAACGAGAAAGTAATAGTTACTCAAATAGGTCAACGGGGATTGTACGAATCAAAACGCACTCGATTAGTTTTAATAAACTTCGATTATGCTTGTAAATGTTAAGAGTTGTGATCACGAATACTAAGTTCCAAACAACAAGTCATGGCCAAAAAAACTAAGTATCGAGATTTAAACACCTTAGAATGATCTCTCATTACACGAAATGATCAAACATTACTCGTTTACTTTATTACTTATTCGGCAAGGAATAGTTATGTTATTAATTAATGAAAATATAATAGTTGGTCAAATAGGTCAACAGCCATGATACGAACCAAAAAATAGTAAATTAGTGTTAATAATCTTAGATTATGCTTGTAAAGGTTAAGGCTTGTGATCACGAATGTAAAGGTTTGTACAACAATTCATGGCCAAAAAAACTTAGTATGGAGATTTAAACACTTTAGAATGATATTTCCTTTCACGATTTGATCAAACATAACTCGTTTACTCTATTACTTAACCAACAAGTAGTAATTTACTTTATTACTGAATGAGCAAGTACTAGTTGGTCAAATGGGTCAACGGGCATCTTACGAACCAAACCGCACTTGATTAGTGTTAATAATCTTGGTTATGCTTGTAAAGATTACGAATTGTGATCATAAATATGAAGTTCCATACAACAAGTCATGGCCAAAAAAAAAGCTAAGTATGGAGACTTAAACACTCTAGAATTATCTCTCATTTCACGATTTGATCAAACGTAACTCGTTTACTCTATTACTTAACCAGCTAGTAATAATTTACTTTATTACTTTACGAGCAAGTAAAATTATTTAAATAGTCAACAGGCATCGTACGAACCAAAACATACTCGATTAGTGTTAATAAGCTTAAATTATGATTGAAAATGTTAAGACTTGTTATACGAGTATGAAGTCCCATACAACAAGTCATGGCAAGAAAAATTAAGTATGGAGACTTAAACACTCTACAATGATCTCTTATTTCACGATTTTATCAAACGTAAATCGTTTACTCTATTACTTAATCAACAAATAATAGTTTACTTTATTACTTTACGAGCAAGTAAATTTAGTCAAATGGGTCAACAGGCATCGTACGAACCAAAATGCGCTTGATTAGTGTTAATAAGCTTAAATTACGATTGTAAAGGTTAAGTCTTCTGATCACGAATGTGAAGTTTTGTACAACAATTCATGGCCAAAAAAACTTAGTATGGAGATTTAAACACTTTAGAATGATCTTTCCTTTCACGATTTGATCAAACATAACTCGTTTACTCTATTACTTAACCATCAAGTAGTAGTTTACTTGATTACTGAATGAGCAAGTACTTGTTGGTCAAATGGGTCAACGGGCATCTTAAGAACCAAACTGCACTTGATTAGTGTTAATAAGCTTGGTTATGCTTGTAAAGATTACGAATTGTGATCATAAATATGAAGTTCCATACAACAAGTCATGTCCAAAAAAAAACTAAGTATGGAGACTTAAACAATCAGGAATGATCACTCATTTTACGATTTGATCAAACGTAACTCATTTACTCTATTACATAACCAGCTAGTAATAGTTTACTTTATTACTTTACGAGCAAGTAAAATTATTTAAATGGATCAACAGGCATCGTACAAACCAAAACGTACTCGATTAGTGTTAATAAGCTTAAATTATGATTGTAAAGGTTAAGACCTGTTATAACGAGTATGAAGTCCCATACAACAAGTCATGGCAAGAAAAATTAAGTATGGAGACTTAAACACTCAACAATGATCTCTTATTTCACGATTTGATCAAACGTAACTCGTTTACTTTATTACTTAATCAACAAATAATAGTTTACTTTATTACTTTATGAGCAAGTAAATTTAGTCAAATGGGTCAACAGGCATCGTACGAACCAAAATGCACTTAATTAGCGTTAATAAGCTTAAATTATGATTGTAAAGGTTAAGACTTGTTATCACGAGTATGTAGTTCCATACAACAAGTCATGGCAAAAAATTATTAAGTATGGAGACTTAAACACTCTTGAATAATCCCTCCTCTTACGATTTAATCAAACGTAACTCGTTTACTCTATTAGTTTAACCTACAAGTAATAGTTTACTTTATTACTTAACGAGCAAGTAATAGTTACTCAAATAGGTCAATGGGCATCAGACGAACCAAAAATCACTCGATTTGCGCCAATAAACCTACATTATGCTTGTAATGGTTAAGACTTGTGATCACGAATACAACGTACCAGAAAACAAGTCAAGGCCAAAAAAACTAGGTATGGAGACTTAAAAACTTTAGAATGATCTTTCCTTTCACGAATTGATCAAACGTTACCATTTTACTCTATTACTTAACCCACAAGTAATAGTTTACTTTATTACTTAACGAGAAAGTAATAGTTACTCAAATAGGTCAACGGGGATTGTACGAATCAAAACGCACTCGATTAGTTTTAATAAACTTCGATTATGCTTGTAAATGTTAAGAGTTGTGATCACGAATACTAAGTTCCAAACAACAAGTCATGGCCAAAAAAACTAAGTATCGAGATTTAAACACCTTAGAATGATCTCTCATTACACGAAATGATCAAACATTACTCGTTTACTTTATTACTTATTCGGCAAGGAATAGTTATGTTATTAATTAATGAAAATATAATAGTTGGTCAAATAGGTCAACAGCCATGATACGAACCAAAAAATAGTAAATTAGTGTTAATAATCTTAGATTATGCTTGTAAAGGTTAAGGCTTGTGATCACGAATGTGAAGTTTTGTACAACAATTCATGGCCAAAAAAACTTAGTATGGAGATTTAAACACTTTAGAATGATATTTCCTTTGACGATTTGATCAAACATAACTCGTTTACTCTATTACTTAACCAACAAGTAGTAATTTACTTTATTACTGAATGAGCAAGTACTAGTTGGTCAAATGGGTCAACGGGCATCTTACGAACCAAACCACACTTGATTAGTGTTAATAATCTTGGTTATGCTTGTAAAGATTACGAATTGTGATCATAAATATGAAGTTCCATACAACAAGTCATGGCCAAAAAAACTAAGTATCGAGATTTAAACACCTTAGAATGATCTCTCATTACACGAAATGATCAAACATTACTCGTTTACTTTATTACTTATTCGGCAAAGAATAGTTATGTTATTAATTAATGAAAATATAATAGTTGGTCAAATAGGTCAACAGCCATGATACGAACCAAAAAATAGTAAATTAGTGTTAATAATCTTAGATTATGCTTGTAAAGGTTAAGGCTTGTGATCACGAATGTGAACTTTTGTACAACAATTCATGGCCAAAAAAACTTAGTATGGAGATTTAAACACTTTAGAATGATATTTCCTTTCACGATTTGATCAAACATAACTCGTTTACTCTATTACTTAACCAACAAGTAGTAATTTACTTTATTACTGAATGAGTAAGTACTAGTTGGTCAAATGGGTCAACGGGCATCTTACGAACCAAACCGCACTTGATTAGTGTTAATAATCTTGGTTATGCTTGTAAAGATTACGAATTGTGATCATAAATATGAAGTTCCATACAACAAGTCATGGCCAAAAAAAAAGCTAAGTATGGAGACTTAAACACTCTAGAATTATCTCTCATTTCACGATTTGATCAAACGTAACTCGTTTACTCTATTACTTAACCAGCTAGTAATAATTTACTTTATTACTTTACGAGCAAGTAAAATTATTTAAATAGTCAACAGGCATCGTACGAACCAAAACATACTCGATTAGTGTTAATAAGCTTAAATTATGATTGAAAATGTTAAGACTTGTTATACGAGTATGAAGTCCCATACAACAAGTCATGGCAAGAAAAATTAAGTATGGAGACTTAAACACTCTACAATGATCTCTTATTTCACGATTTTATCAAACGTAAATCGTTTACTCTATTACTTAATCAACAAATAATAGTTTACTTTATTACTTTACGAGCAAGTAAATTTAGTCAAATGGGTCAACAGGCATCGTACGAACCAAAATGCGCTTGATTAGTGTTAATAAGCTTAAATTACGATTGTAAAGGTTAAGTCTTCTGATCACGAATGTGAAGTTTTGTACAACAATTCATGGCCAAAAAAACTTAGTATGGAGATTTAAACACTTTAGAATGATCTTTCCTTTCACGATTTGATCAAACATAACTCGTTTAATCTATTACTTAACCATCAAGTAGTAGTTTACTTGATTACTGAATGAGCAAGTACTTGTTGGTCAAATGGGTCAACGGGCATCTTAAGAACCAAACTGCACTTGATTAGTGTTAATAAGCTTGGTTATGCTTGTAAAGATTACGAATTGTGATCATAAATATGAAGTTCCATACAACAAGTCATGTCCAAAAAAAACTAAGTATGGAGACTTAAACACTCAGGAATGATCACTCATTTTACGATTTGATCAAACGTAACTCATTTACTCTATTACATAACCAGCTAGTAATAGTTTACTTTATTACTTTACGAGCAAGTAAAATTATTTAAATGGATCAACAGGCATCGTACAAACCAAAACGTACTCGATTAGTGTTAATAAGCTTAAATTATGATTGTAAAGGTTAAGACCTGTTATAACGAGTATGAAGTCCCATACAACAAGTCATGGCAAGAAAAATTAAGTATGGAGACTTAAACACTCAACAATGATCTCTTATTTCACGATTTGATCAAACGTAACTCGTTTACTTTATTACTTAATCAACAAATAATAGTTTACTTTATTACTTTATGAGCAAGTAAATTTAGTCAAATGGGTCAACAGGCATCGTACGAACCAAAATGCACTTAATTAGCGTTAATAAGCTTAAATTATGATTGTAAAGGTTAAGACTTGTTATCACGAGTATGTAGTTCCATACAACAAGTCATGGCAAAAAATTATTAAGTATGGAGACTTAAACACTCTTGAATAATCCCTCCTCTTACGATTTAATCAAACGTAACTCGTTTACTCTATTAGTTAACCTACAAGTAATAGTTTACTTTATTACTTAACGAGCAAGTAATAGTTACTCAAATAGGTCAATGGGCATCAGACGAACCAAAAATCACTCGATTTGCGCCAATAAACCTACATTATGCTTGTAATGGTTAAGACTTGTGATCACGAATACAACGTACCAGAAAACAAGTCAAGGCCAAAAAAACTAGGTATGGAGACTTAAAAACTTTAGAATGATCTTTCCTTTCACGAATTGATCAAACGTTACCATTTTACTCTATTACTTAACCCACAAGTAATAGTTTACTTTATTACTTAACGAGAAAGTAATAGTTACTCAAATAGGTTAACGGGGATTGTACGAATCAAAACGCACTCGATTAGTTTTAATAAACTTCGATTATGCTTGTAAATGTTAAGAGTTGTGATCACGAATACTAAGTTCCAAACAACAAGTCATGGCCAAAAAAACTAAGTATCGAGATTTAAACACCTTAGAATGATCTCTCATTACACGAAATGATCAAACATTACTCGTTTACTTTATTACTTATTCGGCAAGGAATAGTTATGTTATTAATTAATGAAAATATAATAGTTGGTCAAATAGGTCAACAGCCATGATACGAACCAAAAAATAGTAAATTAGTGTTAATAATCTTAGATTATGCTTGTAAAGGTTAAGGCTTGTGATCACGAATGTGAAGTTTTGTACAACAATTCATGGCCAAAAAAACTTAGTATGGAGATTTAAACACTTTAGAATGATATTTCCTTTCACGATTTGATCAAACATAACTCGTTTACTCTATTACTTAACCAACAAGTAGTAATTTACTTTATTACTGAATGAGCAAGTACTAGTTGGTCAAATGGGTCAACGGGCATCTTACGAACCAAACCGCACTTGATTAGTGTTAATAATCTTGGTTATGCTTGTAAAGATTACGAATTGTGATCATAAATATGAAGTTCCATACAACAAGTCATGGCCAAAAAAAAAAGCTAAGTATGGAGACTTAAACACTCTAGAATTATCTCTCATTTCACGATTTGATCAAACGTAACTCGTTTACTCTATTACTTAACCAGCTAGTAATAATTTACTTTATTACTTTACGAGCAAGTAAAATTATTTAAATAGTCAACAGGCATCGTACGAACCAAAACATACTCGATTAGTGTTAATAAGCTTAAATTATGATTGAAAATGTTAAGACTTGTTATACGAGTATGAAGTCCCATACAACAAGTCATGGCAAGAAAAATTAAGTATGGAGACTTAAACACTCTACAATGATCTCTTATTTCACGATTTTATCAAACGTAAATCGTTTACTCTATTACTTAATCAACAAATAATAGTTTACTTTATTACTTTACGAGCAAGTAAATTTAGTCAAATGGGTCAACAGGCATCGTACGAACCAAAATGCGCTTGATTAGTGTTAATAAGCTTAAATTACGATTGTAAAGGTTAAGTCTTCTGATCACGAATGTGAAGTTTTGTACAACAATTCATGGCCAAAAAAACTTAGTATGGAGATTTAAACACTTTAGAATGATCTTTCCTTTCACGATTTGATCAAACATAACTCGTTTACTCTATTACTTAACCATCAAGTAGTAGTTTACTTGATTACTGAATGAGCAAGTACTTGTTGGTCAAATGGGTCAACGGGCATCTTAAGAACCAAACTGCACTTGATTAGTGTTAATAAGCTTGGTTATGCTTGTAAAGATTACGAATTGTGATCATAAATATGAAGTTCCATACAACAAGTCATGTCCAAAAAAAACTAAGTATGGAGACTTAAACACTCAGGAATGATCACTCATTTTACGATTTGATCAAACGTAACTCATTTACTCTATTACATAACCAGCTAGTAATAGTTTACTTTATTACTTTACGAGCAAGTAAAATTATTTAAATGGATCAACAGGCATCGTACAAACCAAAACGTACTCGATTAGTGTTAATAAGCTTAAATTATGATTGTAAAGGTTAAGACCTGTTATAACGAGTATGAAGTCCCATACAACAAGTCATGGCAAGAAAAATTAAGTATGGAGACTTAAACACTCAACAATGATCTCTTATTTCACGATTTGATCAAACGTAACTCGTTTACTTTATTACTTAATCAACAAATAATAGTTTACTTTATTACTTTATGAGCAAGTAAATTTAGTCAAATGGGTCAACAGGCATCGTACGAACCAAAATGCACTTAATTAGCGTTAATAAGCTTAAATTATGATTGTAAAGGTTAAGACTTGTTATCACGAGTATGTAGTTCCATACAACAAGTCATGGCAAAAAATTATTAAGTATGGAGACTTAAACACTCTTGAATAATCCCTCCTCTTACGATTTAATCAAACGTAACTCGTTTACTCTATTAGTTAACCTACAAGTAATAGTTTACTTTATTACTTAACGAGCAAGTAATAGTTACTCAAATAGGTCAATGGGCATCAGACGAACCAAAAATCACTCGATTTGCGCCAATAAACCTACATTATGCTTGTAATGGTTAAGACTTGTGATCACGAATACAACGTACCAGAAAACAAGTCAAGGCCAAAAAAACTAGGTATGGAGACTTAAAAACTTTAGAATGATCTTTCCTTTCACGAATTGATCAAACGTTACCATTTTACTCTATTACTTAACCCACAAGTAATAGTTTACTTTATTACTTAACGAGAAAGTAATAGTTACTCAAATAGGTCAACGGGGATTGTACGAATCAAAACACACTCGATTAAACTTCGATTATGCTTGTAAATGTTAAGAGTTGTGATCACGAATACTAAGTTCCAAACAACAAGTCATGGCCAAAAAAACTAAGTATCGAGATTTAAACACCTTAGAATGATCTCTCATTACACGAAATGATCAAACATTACTCGTTTACTTTATTACTTATTCGGCAAGGAATAGTTATGTTATTAATTAATGAAAATATAATAGTTGGTCAAATAGGTCAACAGCCATGATACGAACCAAAAAAATAGTAAATTAGTGTTAATAATCTTAGATTATGCTTGTAAAGGTTAAGGCTTGTGATCACGAATGTGAAGTTTTGTACAACAATTCATGGCCAAAAAAACTTAGTATGGAGATTTAAACACTTTAGAATGATATTTCCTTTCACGATTTGATCAAACATAACTCGTTTACTCTATTACTTAACCAACAAGTAGTAATTTACTTTATTACTGAATGAGCAAGTACTAGTTGGTCAAATGGGTCAACGGGCATCTTACGAACCAAACCGCACTTGATTAGTGTTAATAATCTTGGTTATGCTTGTAAAGATTACGAATTGTGATCATAAATATGAAGTTCCATACAACAAGTCATGGCCAAAAAAAAAGCTAAGTATGGAGACTTAAACACTCTAGAATTATCTCTCATTTCACGATTTGATCAAACGTAACTCGTTTACTCTATTACTTAACCAGCTAGTAATAATTTACTTTATTACTTTACGAGCAAGTAAAATTATTTAAATAGTCAACAGGCATCGTACGAACCAAAACATACTCGATTAGTGTTAATAAGCTTAAATTATGATTGAAAATGTTAAGACTTGTTATACGAGTATGAAGTCCCATACAACAAGTCATGGCAAGAAAAATTAAGTATGGAGACTTAAACACTCTACAATGATCTCTTATTTCACGATTTTATCAAACGTAAATCGTTTACTCTATTACTTAATCAACAAATAATAGTTTACTTTATTACTTTACGAGCAAGTAAATTTAGTCAAATGGGTCAACAGGCATCGTACGAACCAAAATGCGCTTGATTAGTGTTAATAAGCTTAAATTACGATTGTAAAGGTTAAGTCTTCTGATCACGAATGTGAAGTTTTGTACAACAATTCATGGCCAAAAAAACTTAGTATGGAGATTTAAACACTTTAGAATGATCTTTCCTTTCACGATTTGATCAAACATAACTCGTTTACTCTATTACTTAACCATCAAGTAGTAGTTTACTTGATTACTGAATGAGCAAGTACTTGTTGGTCAAATGGGTCAACGGGCATCTTAAGAACCAAACTGCACTTGATTAGTGTTAATAAGCTTGGTTATGCTTGTAAAGATTACGAATTGTGATCATAAATATGAAGTTCCATACAACAAGTCATGTCCAAAAAAAACTAAGTATGGAGACTTAAACACTCAGGAATGATCACTCATTTTACGATTTGATCAAACGTAACTCATTTACTCTATTACATAACCAGCTAGTAATAGTTTACTTTATTACTTTACGAGCAAGTAAAATTATTTAAATGGATCAACAGGCATCGTACAAACCAAAACGTACTCGATTAGTGTTAATAAGCTTAAATTATGATTGTAAAGGTTAAGACCTGTTATAACGAGTATGAAGTCCCATACAACAAGTCATGGCAAGAAAAATTAAGTATGGAGACTTAAACACTCAACAATGATCTCTTATTTCACGATTTGATCAAACGTAACTCGTTTACTTTATTACTTAATCAACAAATAATAGTTTACTTTATTACTTTATGAGCAAGTAAATTTAGTCAAATGGGTCAACAGGCATCGTACGAACCAAAATGCACTTAATTAGCGTTAATAAGCTTAAATTATGATTGTAAAGGTTAAGACTTGTTATCACGAGTATGTAGTTCCATACAACAAGTCATGGCAAAAAATTATTAAGTATGGAGACTTAAACACTCTTGAATAATCCCTCCTCTTACGATTTAATCAAACGTAACTCGTTTACTCTATTAGTTAACCTACAAGTAATAGTTTACTTTATTACTTAACGAGCAAGTAATAGTTACTCAAATAGGTCAATGGGCATCAGACGAACCAAAAATCACTCGATTTGCGCCAATAAACCTACATTATGCTTGTAATGGTTAAGACTTGTGATCACGAATACAACGTACCAGAAAACAAGTCAAGGCCAAAAAAACTAGGTATGGAGACTTAAAAACTTTAGAATGATCTTTCCTTTCACGAATTGATCAAACGTTACCATTTTACTCTATTACTTAACCCACAAGTAATAGTTTACTTTATTACTTAACGAGAAAGTAATAGTTACTCAAATAGGTCAACGGGGATTGTACGAATCAAAACGCACTCGATTAGTTTTAATAAACTTCGATTATGCTTGTAAATGTTAAGAGTTGTGATCACGAATACTAAGTTCCAAACAACAAGTCATGGCCAAAAAAACTAAGTATCGAGATTTAAACACCTTAGAATGATCTCTCATTACACGAAATGATCAAACATTACTCGTTTACTTTATTACTTATTCGGTAAGGAATAGTTATGTTATTAATTAATGAAAATATAATAGTTGGTCAAATAGGTCAACAGCCATGATACGAACCAAAAAATAGTAAATTAGTGTTAATAATCTTAGATTATGCTTGTAAAGGTTAAGGCTTGTGATCACGAATGTGAAGGTTTGTACAACAATTCATGGCCAAAAAAACTTAGTATGGAGATTTAAACACTTTAGAATGATATTTCCTTTCACGATTTGATCAAACATAACTCGTTTACTCTATTACTTAACCAACAAGTAGTAATTTACTTTATTACTGAATGAGCAAGTACTAGTTGGTCAAATGGGTCAACGGGCATCTTACGAACCAAACCGCACTTGATTAGTGTTAATAATCTTGGTTATGCTTGTAAAGATTACGAATTGTGATCATAAATATGAAGTTCCATACAACAAGTCATGCCAAAAAAAAAGTCATGCCATACAACAAGCTTAAATTATGATTGAAAATGTTAAGACTTGTTATACGAGTATGAAGTCCCATACAACAAGTCATGGCAAGAAAAATTAAGTATGGAGACTTAAACACTCTACAATGATCTCTTATTTCACGATTTTATCAAACGTAAATCGTTTACTCTATTACTTAATCAACAAATAATAGTTTACTTTATTACTTTACGAGCAAGTAAATTTAGTCAAATGGGTCAACAGGCATCGTACGAACCAAAATGCGCTTGATTAGTGTTAATAAGCTTAAATTACGATTGTAAAGGTTAAGTCTTCTGATCACGAATGTGAAGTTTTGTACAACAATTCATGGCCAAAAAAACTTAGTATGGAGATTTAAACACTTTAGAATGATCTTTCCTTTCACGATTTGATCAAACATAACTCGTTTAATCTATTACTTAACCATCAAGTAGTAGTTTACTTGATTACTGAATGAGCAAGTACTTGTTGGTCAAATGGGTCAACGGGCATCTTAAGAACCAAACTGCACTTGATTAGTGTTAATAAGCTTGGTTATGCTTGTAAAGATTACGAATTGTGATCATAAATATGAAGTTCCATACAACAAGTCATGTCCAAAAAAAACTAAGTATGGAGACTTAAACACTCAGGAATGATCACTCATTTTACGATTTGATCAAACGTAACTCATTTACTCTATTACATAACCAGCTAGTAATAGTTTACTTTATTACTTTACGAGCAAGTAAAATTATTTAAATGGATCAACAGGCATCGTACAAACCAAAACGTACTCGATTAGTGTTAATAAGCTTAAATTATGATTGTAAAGGTTAAGACCTGTTATAACGAGTATGAAGTCCCATACAACAAGTCATGGCAAGAAAAATTAAGTATGGAGACTTAAACACTCAACAATGATCTCTTATTTCACGATTTGATCAAACGTAACTCGTTTACTTTATTACTTAATCAACAAATAATAGTTTACTTTATTACTTTATGAGCAAGTAAATTTAGTCAAATGGGTCAACAGGCATCGTACGAACCAAAATGCACTTAATTAGCGTTAATAAGCTTAAATTATGATTGTAAAGGTTAAGACTTGTTATCACGAGTATGTAGTTCCATACAACAAGTCATGGCAAAAAATTATTAAGTATGGAGACTTAAACACTCTTGAATAATCCCTCCTCTTACGATTTAATCAAACGTAACTCGTTTACTCTATTAGTTAACCTACAAGTAATAGTTTACTTTATTACTTAACGAGCAAGTAATAGTTACTCAAATAGGTCAATGGGCATCAGACGAACCAAAAATCACTCGATTTGCGCCAATAAACCTACATTATGCTTGTAATGGTTAAGACTTGTGATCACGAATACAACGTACCAGAAAACAAGTCAAGGCCAAAAAAACTAGGTATGGAGACTTAAAAACTTTAGAATGATCTTTCCTTTCACGAATTGATCAAACGTTACCATTTTACTCTATTACTTAACCCACAAGTAATAGTTTACTTTATTACTTAACGAGAAAGTAATAGTTACTCAAATAGGTCAACGGGGATTGTACGAATCAAAACACACTCGATTAGTTTTAATAAACTTCGATTATGCTTGTAAATGTTAAGAGTTGTGATCACGAATACTAAGTTCCAAACAACAAGTCATGGCCAAAAAAACTAAGTATCGAGATTTAAACACCTTAGAATGATCTCTCATTACACGAAATGATCAAACATTACTCGTTTACTTTATTACTTATTCGGCAAGGAATAGTTATGTTATTAATTAATGAAAATATAATAGTTGGTCAAATAGGTCAACAGCCATGATACGAACCAAAAAAATAGTAAATTAGTGTTAATAATCTTAGATTATGCTTGTAAAGGTTAAGGCTTGTGATCACGAATGTGAAGTTTTGTACAACAATTCATGGCCAAAAAAACTTAGTATGGAGATTTAAACACTTTAGAATGATATTTCCTTTCACGATTTGATCAAACATAACTCGTTTACTCTATTACTTAACCAACAAGTAGTAATTTACTTTATTACTGAATGAGCAAGTACTAGTTGGTCAAATGGGTCAACGGGCATCTTACGAACCAAACCGCACTTGATTAGTGTTAATAATCTTGGTTATGCTTGTAAAGATTACGAATTGTGATCATAAATATGAAGTTCCATACAACAAGTCATGGCCAAAAAAAAAGCTAAGTATGGAGACTTAAACACTCTAGAATTATCTCTCATTTCACGATTTGATCAAACGTAACTCGTTTACTCTATTACTTAACCAGCTAGTAATAATTTACTTTATTACTTTACGAGCAAGTAAAATTATTTAAATAGTCAACAGGCATCGTACGAACCAAAACATACTCGATTAGTGTTAATAAGCTTAAATTATGATTGAAAATGTTAAGACTTGTTATACGAGTATGAAGTCCCATACAACAAGTCATGGCAAGAAAAATTAAGTATGGAGACTTAAACACTCTACAATGATCTCTTATTTCACGATTTTATCAAACGTAAATCGTTTACTCTATTACTTAATCAACAAATAATAGTTTACTTTATTACTTTACGAGCAAGTAAATTTAGTCAAATGGGTCAACAGGCATCGTACGAACCAAAATGCGCTTGATTAGTGTTAATAAGCTTAAATTACGATTGTAAAGGTTAAGTCTTCTGATCACGAATGTGAAGTTTTGTACAACAATTCATGGCCAAAAAAACTTAGTATGGAGATTTAAACACTTTAGAATGATCTTTCCTTTCACGATTTGATCAAACATAACTCGTTTACTCTATTACTTAACCATCAAGTAGTAGTTTACTTGATTACTGAATGAGCAAGTACTTGTTGGTCAAATGGGTCAACGGGCATCTTAAGAACCAAACTGCACTTGATTAGTGTTAATAAGCTTGGTTATGCTTGTAAAGATTACGAATTGTGATCATAAATATGAAGTTCCATACAACAAGTCATGTCCAAAAAAAACTAAGTATGGAGACTTAAACACTCAGGAATGATCACTCATTTTACGATTTGATCAAACGTAACTCATTTACTCTATTACATAACCAGCTAGTAATAGTTTACTTTATTACTTTACGAGCAAGTAAAATTATTTAAATGGATCAACAGGCATCGTACAAACCAAAACGTACTCGATTAGTGTTAATAAGCTTAAATTATGATTGTAAAGGTTAAGACCTGTTATAACGAGTATGAAGTCCCATACAACAAGTCATGGCAAGAAAAATTAAGTATGGAGACTTAAACACTCAACAATGATCTCTTATTTCACGATTTGATCAAACGTAACTCGTTTACTTTATTACTTAATCAACAAATAATAGTTTACTTTATTACTTTATGAGCAAGTAAATTTAGTCAAATGGGTCAACAGGCATCGTACGAACCAAAATGCACTTAATTAGCGTTAATAAGCTTAAATTATGATTGTAAAGGTTAAGACTTGTTATCACGAGTATGTAGTTCCATACAACAAGTCATGGCAAAAAATTATTAAGTATGGAGACTTAAACACTCTTGAATAATCCCTCCTCTTACGATTTAATCAAACGTAACTCGTTTACTCTATTAGTTAACCTACAAGTAATAGTTTACTTTATTACTTAACGAGCAAGTAATAGTTACTCAAATAGGTCAATGGGCATCAGACGAACCAAAAATCACTCGATTTGCGCCAATAAACCTACATTATGCTTGTAATGGTTAAGACTTGTGATCACGAATACAACGTACCAGAAAACAAGTCAAGGCCAAAAAAACTAGGTATGGAGACTTAAAAACTTTAGAATGATCTTTCCTTTCACGAATTGATCAAACGTTACCATTTTACTCTATTACTTAACCCACAAGTAATAGTTTACTTTATTACTTAACGAGAAAGTAATAGTTACTCAAATAGGTCAACGGGGATTGTACGAATCAAAACGCACTCGATTAGTTTTAATAAACTTCGATTATGCTTGTAAATGTTAAGAGTTGTGATCACGAATACTAAGTTCCAAACAACAAGTCATGGCCAAAAAAACTAAGTATCGAGATTTAAACACCTTAGAATGATCTCTCATTACACGAAATGATCAAACATTACTCGTTTACTTTATTACTTATTCGGTAAGGAATAGTTATGTTATTAATTAATGAAAATATAATAGTTGGTCAAATAGGTCAACAGCCATGATACGAACCAAAAAATAGTAAATTAGTGTTAATAATCTTAGATTATGCTTGTAAAGGTTAAGGCTTGTGATCACGAATGTGAAGGTTTGTACAACAATTCATGGCCAAAAAAACTTAGTATGGAGATTTAAACACTTTAGAATGATATTTCCTTTCACGATTTGATCAAACATAACTCGTTTACTCTATTACTTAACCAACAAGTAGTAATTTACTTTATTACTGAATGAGCAAGTACTAGTTGGTCAAATGGGTCAACGGGCATCTTACGAACCAAACCGCACTTGATTAGTGTTAATAATCTTGGTTATGCTTGTAAAGATTACGAATTGTGATCATAAATATGAAGTTCCATACAACAAGTCATGCCAAAAAAAAAGTCATGCCATACAACAAGCTTAAATTATGATTGAAAATGTTAAGACTTGTTATACGAGTATGAAGTCCCATACAACAAGTCATGGCAAGAAAAATTAAGTATGGAGACTTAAACACTCTACAATGATCTCTTATTTCACGATTTTATCAAACGTAAATCGTTTACTCTATTACTTAATCAACAAATAATAGTTTACTTTATTACTTTACGAGCAAGTAAATTTAGTCAAATGGGTCAACAGGCATCGTACGAACCAAAATGCGCTTGATTAGTGTTAATAAGCTTAAATTACGATTGTAAAGGTTAAGTCTTCTGATCACGAATGTGAAGTTTTGTACAACAATTCATGGCCAAAAAAACTTAGTATGGAGATTTAAACACTTTAGAATGATCTTTCCTTTCACGATTTGATCAAACATAACTCGTTTACTCTATTACTTAACCATCAAGTAGTAGTTTACTTGATTACTGAATGAGCAAGTACTTGTTGGTCAAATGGGTCAACGGGCATCTTAAGAACCAAACTGCACTTGATTAGTGTTAATAAGCTTGGTTATGCTTGTAAAGATTACGAATTGTGATCATAAATATGAAGTTCCATACAACAAGTCATGTCCAAAAAAAACTAAGTATGGAGACTTAAACACTCAGGAATGATCACTCATTTTACGATTTGATCAAACGTAACTCATTTACTCTATTACATAACCAGCTAGTAATAGTTTACTTTATTACTTTACGAGCAAGTAAAATTATTTAAATGGATCAACAGGCATCGTACAAACCAAAACGTACTCGATTAGTGTTAATAAGCTTAAATTATGATTGTAAAGGTTAAGACCTGTTATAACGAGTATGAAGTCCCATACAACAAGTCATGGCAAGAAAAATTAAGTATGGAGACTTAAACACTCAACAATGATCTCTTATTTCACGATTTGATCAAACGTAACTCGTTTACTTTATTACTTAATCAACAAATAATAGTTTACTTTATTACTTTATGAGCAAGTAAATTTAGTCAAATGGGTCAACAGGCATCGTACGAACCAAAATGCACTTAATTAGCGTTAATAAGCTTAAATTATGATTGTAAAGGTTAAGACTTGTTATCACGAGTATGTAGTTCCATACAACAAGTCATGGCAAAAAATTATTAAGTATGGAGACTTAAACACTCTTGAATAATCCCTCCTCTTACGATTTAATCAAACGTAACTCGTTTACTCTATTAGTTAACCTACAAGTAATAGTTTACTTTATTACTTAACGAGCAAGTAATAGTTACTCAAATAGGTCAATGGGCATCAGACGAACCAAAAATCACTCGATTTGCGCCAATAAACCTACATTATGCTTGTAATGGTTAAGACTTGTGATCACGAATACAACGTACCAGAAAACAAGTCAAGGCCAAAAAAACTAGGTATGGAGACTTAAAAACTTTAGAATGATCTTTCCTTTCACGAATTGATCAAACGTTACCATTTTACTCTATTACTTAACCCACAAGTAATAGTTTACTTTATTACTTAACGAGAAAGTAATAGTTACTCAAATAGGTCAACGGGGATTGTACGAATCAAAACGCACTCGATTAGTTTTAATAAACTTCGATTATGCTTGTAAATGTTAAGAGTTGTGATCACGAATACTAAGTTCCAAACAACAAGTCATGGCCAAAAAAACTAAGTATCGAGATTTAAACACCTTAGAATGATCTCTCATTACACGAAATGATCAAACATTACTCGTTTACTTTATTACTTATTCGGTAAGGAATAGTTATGTTATTAATTAATGAAAATATAATAGTTGGTCAAATAGGTCAACAGCCATGATACGAACCAAAAAATAGTAAATTAGTGTTAATAATCTTAGATTATGCTTGTAAAGGTTAAGGCTTGTGATCACGAATGTGAAGGTTTGTACAACAATTCATGGCCAAAAAAACTTAGTATGGAGATTTAAACACTTTAGAATGATATTTCCTTTCACGATTTGATCAAACATAACTCGTTTACTCTATTACTTAACCAACAAGTAGTAATTTACTTTATTACTGAATGAGCAAGTACTAGTTGGTCAAATGGGTCAACGGGCATCTTACGAACCAAACCGCACTTGATTAGTGTTAATAATCTTGGTTATGCTTGTAAAGATTACGAATTGTGATCATAAATATGAAGTTCCATACAACAAGTCATGCCAAAAAAAAAGTCATGCCATACAACAAGCTTAAATTATGATTGAAAATGTTAAGACTTGTTATACGAGTATGAAGTCCCATACAACAAGTCATGGCAAGAAAAATTAAGTATGGAGACTTAAACACTCTACAATGATCTCTTATTTCACGATTTTATCAAACGTAAATCGTTTACTCTATTACTTAATCAACAAATAATAGTTTACTTTATTACTTTACGAGCAAGTAAATTTAGTCAAATGGGTCAACAGGCATCGTACGAACCAAAATGCGCTTGATTAGTGTTAATAAGCTTAAATTACGATTGTAAAGGTTAAGTCTTCTGATCACGAATGTGAAGTTTTGTACAACAATTCATGGCCAAAAAAACTTAGTATGGAGATTTAAACACTTTAGAATGATCTTTCCTTTCACGATTTGATCAAACATAACTCGTTTACTCTATTACTTAACCATCAAGTAGTAGTTTACTTGATTACTGAATGAGCAAGTACTTGTTGGTCAAATGGGTCAACGGGCATCTTAAGAACCAAACTGCACTTGATTAGTGTTAATAAGCTTGGTTATGCTTGTAAAGATTACGAATTGTGATCATAAATATGAAGTTCCATACAACAAGTCATGTCCAAAAAAAACTAAGTATGGAGACTTAAACACTCAGGAATGATCACTCATTTTACGATTTGATCAAACGTAACTCATTTACTCTATTACATAACCAGCTAGTAATAGTTTACTTTATTACTTTACGAGCAAGTAAAATTATTTAAATGGATCAACAGGCATCGTACAAACCAAAACGTACTCGATTAGTGTTAATAAGCTTAAATTATGATTGTAAAGGTTAAGACCTGTTATAACGAGTATGAAGTCCCATACAACAAGTCATGGCAAGAAAAATTAAGTATGGAGACTTAAACACTCAACAATGATCTCTTATTTCACGATTTGATCAAACGTAACTCGTTTACTTTATTACTTAATCAACAAATAATAGTTTACTTTATTACTTTATGAGCAAGTAAATTTAGTCAAATGGGTCAACAGGCATCGTACGAACCAAAATGCACTTAATTAGCGTTAATAAGCTTAAATTATGATTGTAAAGGTTAAGACTTGTTATCACGAGTATGTAGTTCCATACAACAAGTCATGGCAAAAAATTATTAAGTATGGAGACTTAAACACTCTTGAATAATCCCTCCTCTTACGATTTAATCAAACGTAACTCGTTTACTCTATTAGTTAACCTACAAGTAATAGTTTACTTTATTACTTAACGAGCAAGTAATAGTTACTCAAATAGGTCAATGGGCATCAGACGAACCAAAAATCACTCGATTTGCGCCAATAAACCTACATTATGCTTGTAATGGTTAAGACTTGTGATCACGAATACAACGTACCAGAAAACAAGTCAAGGCCAAAAAAACTAGGTATGGAGACTTAAAAACTTTAGAATGATCTTTCCTTTCACGAATTGATCAAACATTACCATTTTACTCTATTACTTAACCCACAAGTAATAGTTTACTTTATTACTTAACGAGAAAGTAATAGTTACTCAAATAGGTCAACGGGGATTGTACGAATCAAAACGCACTCGATTAGTTTTAATAAACTTCGATTATGCTTGTAAATGTTAAGAGTTGTGATCACGAATACTAAGTTCCAAACAACAAGTCATGGCCAAAAAAACTAAGTATCGAGATTTAAACACCTTAGAATGATCTCTCATTACACGAAATGATCAAACATTACTCGTTTACTTTATTACTTATTCGGTAAGGAATAGTTATGTTATTAATTAATGAAAATATAATAGTTGGTCAAATAGGTCAACAGCCATGATACGAACCAAAAAATAGTAAATTAGTGTTAATAATCTTAGATTATGCTTGTAAAGGTTAAGGCTTGTGATCACGAATGTGAAGGTTTGTACAACAATTCATGGCCAAAAAAACTTAGTATGGAGATTTAAACACTTTAGAATGATATTTCCTTTCACGATTTGATCAAACATAACTCGTTTACTCTATTACTTAACCAACAAGTAGTAATTTACTTTATTACTGAATGAGCAAGTACTAGTTGGTCAAATGGGTCAACGGACATCTTACGAACCAAACCGCACTTGATTAGTGTTAATAATCTTGGTTATGCTTGTAAAGATTACGAATTGTGATCATAAATATGAAGTTCCATACAACAAGTCATGCCAAAAAAAAAGCTAAGTATGGAGACTTAAACACTCTAGAAATATCTCTCATTTCACGATTTGATCAAACGTAACTCGTTTACTCTATTACTTAACCAGCTAGTAATAATTTACTTTATTACTTTACGAGCAAGTAAAATTATTTAAATAGTCAACAGGCATCGTACGAACCAAAACATACTCGATTAGTGTTAATAAGCTTAAATTATGATTGAAAATGTTAAGACTTGTTATACGAGTATGAAGTCCCATACAACAAGTCATGGCAAGAAAAATTAAGTATGGAGACTTAAACACTCTACAATGATCTCTTATTTCACGATTTTATCAAACGTAAATCGTTTACTCTATTACTTAATCAACAAATAATAGTTTACTTTATTACTTTACGAGCAAGTAAATTTAGTCAAATGGGTCAACAGGCATCGTACGAACCAAAATGCGCTTGATTAGTGTTAATAAGCTTAAATTACGATTGTAAAGGTTAAGTCTTCTGATCACGAATGTCAAGTTTTGTACAACAATTCATGGCCAAAAAAACTTAGTATGGAGATTTAAACACTTTAGAATGATCTTTCCTTTCACGATTTGATCAAACATAACTCGTTTACTCTATTACTTAACCATCAAGTAGTAGTTTACTTGATTACTGAATGAGCAAGTACTTGTTGGTCAAATGGGTCAACGGGCATCTTAAGAACCAAACTGCACTTGATTAGTGTTAATAAGCTTGGTTATGCTTGTAAAGATTACGAATTGTGATCATAAATATGAAGTTCCATACAACAAGTCATGTCCAAAAAAAACTAAGTATGGAGACTTAAACACTCAGGAATGATCACTCATTTTACGATTTGATCAAACGTAACTCATTTACTCTATTACATAACCAGCTAGTAATAGTTTACTTTATTACTTTACGAGCAAGTAAAATTATTTAAATGGATCAACAGGCATCGTACAAACCAAAACGTACTCGATTAGTGTTAATAAGCTTAAATTATGATTGTAAAGGTTAAGACCTGTTATAACGAGTATGAAGTCCCATACAACAAGTCATGGCAAGAAAAATTAAGTATGGAGACTTAAACACTCAACAATGATCTCTTATTTCACGATTTGATCAAACGTAACTCGTTTACTTTATTACTTAATCAACAAATAATAGTTTACTTTATTACTTTATGAGCAAGTAAATTTAGTCAAATGGGTCAACAGGCATCGTACGAACCAAAATGCACTTAATTAGCGTTAATAAGCTTAAATTATGATTGTAAAGGTTAAGACTTGTTATCACGAGTATGTAGTTCCATACAACAAGTCATGGCAAAAAATTATTAAGTATGGAGACTTAAACACTCTTGAATAATCCCTCCTCTTACGATTTAATCAAACGTAACTCGTTTACTCTATTAGTTAACCTACAAGTAATAGTTTACTTTATTACTTAACGAGCAAGTAATAGTTACTCAAATAGGTCAATGGGCATCAGACGAACCAAAAATCACTCGATTTGCGCCAATAAACCTACATTATGCTTGTAATGGTTAAGACTTGTGATCACGAATACAACGTACCAGAAAACAAGTCAAGGCCAAAAAACTAGGTATGGAGACTTAAAAACTTTAGAATGATCTTTCCTTTCACGAATTGATCAAACGTTACCATTTTACTCTATTACTTAACCCACAAGTAATAGTTTACTTTATTACTTAACGAGAAAGTAATAGTTACTCAAATAGGTCAACGGGGATTGTACGAATCAAAACGCACTCGATTAGTTTTAATAAACTTCGATTATGCTTGTAAATGTTAAGAGTTGTGATCACGAATACTAAGTTCCAAACAACAAGTCATGGCCAAAAAAACTAAGTATCGAGATTTAAACACCTTAGAATGATCTCTCATTACACGAAATGATCAAACATTACTCGTTTACTTTATTACTTATTCGGCAAGGAATAGTTATGTTATTAATTAATGAAAATATAATAGTTGGTCAAATAGGTCAACAACCATGATACGAACCAAAAAATAGTAAATTAGTGTTAATAATCTTAGATTATGCTTGTAAAGGTTAAGGCTTGTGATCACGAATGTGAAGTTTTGTACAACAATTCATGGCCAAAAAAACTTAGTATGGAGATTTAAACACTTTAGAATGATATTTCCTTTCACGATTTGATCAAACATAACTCGTTTACTCTATTACTTAACCAACAAGTAGTAATTTACTTTATTACTGAATGAGCAAGTACTAGTTGGTCAAATGGGTCAACGGGCATCTTACGAACCAAACCGCACTTGATTAGTGTTAATAATCTTGGTTATGTTTGTAAAGATTACGAATTGTGATCATAAATATGAAGTTCCATACAACAAGTCATGGCCAAAAAAAAAGCTAAGTATGGAGACTTAAACACTCTAGAATTATCTCTCATTTCACGATTTGATCAAACGTAACTCGTTTACTCTATTACTTAACCAGCTAGTAATAATTTACTTTATTACTTTACGAGCAAGTAAAATTATTTAAATAGTCAACAGGCATCGTACGAACCAAAACATACTCGATTAGTGTTAATAGGCTTAAATTATGATTGAAAATGTTAAGACTTGTTATACGAGTATGAAGTCCCATACAACAAGTCATGGCAAGAAAAATTAAGTATGGAGACTTAAACACTCTACAATGATCTCTTATTTCACGATTTTATCAAACGTAAATCGTTTACTCTATTACTTAATCAACAAATAATAGTTTACTTTATTACTTTACGAGCAAGTAAATTTAGTCAAATGGGTCAACAGGCATCGTACGAACCAAAATGCGCTTAATTAGTGTTAATAAGCTTAAATTACGATTGTAAAGGTTAAGTCTTCTGATCACGAATGTGAAGTTTTGTACAACAATTCATGGCCAAAAAAACTTAGTATGGAGATTTAAACACTTTAGAATGATCTTTCCTTTCACGATTTGATCAAACATAACTCGTTTACTCTATTACTTAACCATCAAGTAGTAGTTTACTTGATTACTGAATGAGCAAGTACTTGTTGGTCAAATGGGTCAACGGGCATCTTAAGAACCAAACTGCACTTGATTAGTGTTAATAAGCTTGGTTATGCTTGTAAAGATTACGAATTGTGATCATAAATATGAAGTTCCATACAACAAGTCATGTCCAAAAAAAACTAAGTATGGAGACTTAAACACTCAGGAATGATCACTCATTTTACGATTTGATCAAACGTAACTCATTTACTCTATTACATAACCAGCTAATAATAGTTTACTTTATTACTTTACGAGCAAGTAAAATTATTTAAATGGATCAACAGGCATCGTACCAACCAAAACGTACTCGATTAGTGTTAATAATCTTAAATTATGATTGTAAAGTTTAAGACCTGTTATAACGAGTATGAAGTCACATACAACAAGTCATGGCAAGAAAAATTAAGTATGGAGACTTAAACACTCAACAATGATCTCTTATTTCACGATTTGATCAAACGTAACTCGTTTACTTTATTACTTAATCAACAAATAATAGTTTACTTTATTACTTTATGAGCAAGTAAATTTAGTCAAATGGGTCAACAGGCATCGTACGAACCAAAATGCACTTAATTAGCGTTAATAAGCTTAAATTATGATTGTAAAGGTTAAGACTTGTTATCACGAGTATGTAGTTCCATACAACAAGTCATGGCAAAAAATTATTAAGTATGGAGACTTAAACACTCTTGAATAATCCCTCCTCTTACGATTTAATCAAACGTAACTCGTTTACTCTATTAGTTAACCTACAAGTAATAGTTTACTTTATTACTTAACGAGCAAGTAATAGTTACTCAAATAGGTCAATGGGCATCAGACGAACCAAAAATCACTCGATTTGCGCCAATAAACCTACATTATGCTTGTAATGGTTAAGACTTGTGATCACGAATACAACGTACCAGAAAACAAGTCAAGGCCAAAAAAACTAGGTATGGAGACTTAAAAACTTTAGAATAATCTTTCCTTTCACGAATTGATCAAACGTTACCATTTTACTCTATTACTTAACCCACAAGTAATAGTTTACTTTATTACTTAACGAGAAAGTAATAGTTACTCAAATAGGTCAACGGGGATTGTACGAATCAAAACGCACTCGATTAGTTTTAATAAACTTCGATTATGCTTGTAAATGTTAAGAGTTGTGATCACGAATACTAAGTTCCAAACAACAAGTCATGGCCAAAAAAACTAAGTATCGAGATTTAAACACCTTAGAATGATCTCTCATTACACGAAATGATCAAACATTACTCGTTTACTTTATTACTTATTCGGCAAGGAATAGTTATGTTATTAATTAATGAAAATATAATAGTTGGTCAAATAGGTCAACAGCCATGATACGAACCAAAAAATAGTAAATTAGTGTTAATAATCTTAGATTATGCTTGTAAAGGTTAAGGCTTGTGATCACGAATGTGAAGTTTTGTACAACAATTCATGGCCAAAAAAACTTAGTATGGAGATTTAAACACTTTAGAATGATATTTCCTTTCACGATTTGATCAAACATAACTCGTTTACTCTATTACTTAACCAACAAGTAGTAATTTACTTTATTACTGAATGAGCAAGTACTAGTTGGTCAAATGGGTCAACGGGCATCTTACGAACCAAACCGCACTTGATTAGTGTTAATAATCTTGGTTATGCTTGTAAAGATTACGAATTGTGATCATAAATATGAAGTTCCATACAACAAGTCATGGCCAAAAAAAAAGCTAAGTATGGAGACTTAAACACTCTAGAATTATCTCTCATTTCACGATTTGATCAAACGTAACTCGTTTACTCTATTACTTAACCAGCTAGTAATAATTTACTTTATTACTTTACGAGCAAGTAAAATTATTTAAATAGTCAACAGGCATCGTACGAACCAAAACATACTCGATTAGTGTTAATAAGCTTAAATTATGATTGAAAATGTTAAGACTTGTTATACGAGTATGAAGTCCCATACAACAAGTCATGGCAAGAAAAATTAAGTATGGAGACTTAAACACTCTACAATGATCTCTTATTTCACGATTTTATCAAACGTAAATCGTTTACTCTATTACTTAATCAACAAATAAGAGTTTACTTTATTACTTTACGAGCAAGTAAATTTAGTCAAATGGGTCAACAGGCATCGTACGAACCAAAATGCGCTTGATTAGTGTTAATAAGCTTAAATTACGATTGTAAAGGTTAAGTCTTCTGATCACGAATGTGAAGTTTTGTACAACAATTCATGGCCAAAAAAACTTAGTATGGAGATTTAAACACTTTAGAATGATCTTTCCTTTCACGATTTGATCAAACATAACTCGTTTACTCTATTACTTAACCATCAAGTAGTAGTTTACTTCATTACTGAATGAGCAAGTACTTGTTGGTCAAATGGGTCAACGGGCATCTTAAGAACCAAACTGCACTTGATTAGTGTTAATAAGCTTGGTTATGCTTGTAAAGATTACGAATTGTGATCATAAATATGAAGTTCCATACAACAAGTCATGTCCAAAAAAAACTAAGTATGGAGACTTAAACACTCAGGAATGATCACTCATTTTACGATTTGATCAAACGTAACTCATTTACTCTATTACATAACCAGCTAGTAATAGTTTACTTTATTACTTTAAGAGCAAGTAAAATTATTTAAATGGATCAACAGGCATCGTACCAACCAAAACGTACTCGATTAGTGTTAATAAGCTTAAATTATGATTGTAAAGGTTAAGACCTGTTATAACGAGTATGAAGTCCCATACAACAAGTCATGGCAAGAAAAATTAAGTATGGAGACTTAAACACTCAACAATGATCTCTTATTTCACGATTTGATCAAACGTAACTCGTTTACTTTATTACTTAATCAACAAATAATAGTTTACTTTATTACTTTATGAGCAAGTAAATTTAGTCAAATGGGTCAACAGGCATCGTACGAACCAAAATGCACTTAATTAGCGTTAATAAGCTTAAATTATGATTGTAAAGGTTAAGACTTGTTATCACGAGTATGTAGTTCCATACAACAAGTCATGGCAAAAAATTATTAAGTATGGAGACTTAAACACTCTTGAATAATCCCTCCTCTTACGATTTAATCAAACGTAACTCGTTTACTCTATTAGTTAACCTACAAGTAATAGTTTACTTTATTACTTAACGAGCAAGTAATAGTTACTCAAATAGGTCAATGGGCATCAGACGAACCAAAAATCACTCGATTTGCGCCAATAAACCTACATTATGCTTGTAATGGTTAAGACTTGTGATCACGAATACAACGTACCAGAAAACAAGTCAAGGCCAAAAAAACTAGGTATGGAGACTTAAAAACTTTAGAATGATCTTTCCTTTCACGAATTGATCAAACGTTACCATTTTACTCTATTACTTAACCCACAAGTAATAGTTTACTTTATTACTTAACGAGAAAGTAATAGTTACTCAAATAGGTTAACGGGGATTGTACGAATCAAAACGCACTCGATTAGTTTTAATAAACTTCGATTATGCTTGTAAATGTTAAGAGTTGTGATCACGAATACTAAGTTCCAAACAACAAGTCATGGCCAAAAAAACTAAGTATCGAGATTTAAACACCTTAGAATGATCTCTCATTACACGAAATGATCAAACATTACTCGTTTACTTTATTACTTATTCGGCAAGGAATAGTTATGTTATTAATTAATGAAAATATAATAGTTGGTCAAATAGGTCAACAGCCATGATACGAACCAAAAAATAGTAAATTAGTGTTAATAATCTTAGATTATGCTTGTAAAGGTTAAGGCTTGTGATCACGAATGTGAAGTTTTGTACAACAATTCATGGCCAAAAAAACTTAGTATGGAGATTTAAACACTTTAGAATGATATTTCCTTTCACGATTTGATCAAACATAACTCGTTTACTCTATTACTTAACCAACAAGTAGTAATTTACTTTATTACTGAATGAGCAAGTACTAGTTGGTCAAATGGGTCAACGGGCATCTTACGAACCAAACCGCACTTGATTAGTGTTAATAATCTTGATTATGCTTGTAAAGATTACGAATTGTGATCATAAATATGAAGTTCCATACAACAAGTCATGGCCAAAAAAAAAGCTAAGTATGGAGACTTAAACACTCTAGAATTATCTCTCATTTCACGATTTGATCAAACGTAACTCGTTTACTCTATTACTTAACCAGCTAGTAATAATTTACTTTATTACTTTACGAGCAAGTAAAATTATTTAAATAGTCAACAGGCATCGTACGAACCAAAACATACTCGATTAGTGTTAATAAGCTTAAATTATGATTGAAAATGTTAAGACTTGTTATACGAGTATGAAGTCCCATACAACAAGTCATGGCAAGAAAAATTAAGTATGGAGACTTAAACACTCTACAATGATCTCTTATTTCACGATTTTATCAAACGTAAATCGTTTACTCTATTACTTAATCAACAAATAATAGTTTACTTTATTACTTTACGAGCAAGTAAATTTAGTCAAATGGGTCAACAGGCATCGTACGAACCAAAATGCGCTTGATTAGTGTTAATAAGCTTAAATTACGATTGTAAAGGTTAAGTCTTCTGATCACGAATGTGAAGTTTTGTACAACAATTCATGGCCAAAAAAACTTAGTATGGAGATTTAAACACTTTAGAATGATCTTTCCTTTCACGATTTGATCAAACATAACTCGTTTACTCTATTACTTAACCATCAAGTAGTAGTTTACTTGATTACTGAATGAGCAAGTACTTGTTGGTCAAATGGGTCAACGGGCATCTTAAGAACCAAACTGCACTTGATTAGTGTTAATAAGCTTGGTTATGCTTGTAAAGATTACGAATTGTGATCATAAATATGAAGTTCCATACAACAAGTCATGTCCAAAAAAAACTAAGTATGGAGACTTAAACACTCAGGAATGATCACTCATTTTACGATTTGATCAAACGTAACTCATTTACTCTATTACATAACCAGCTAGTAATAGTTTACTTTATTACTTTACGAGCAAGTAAAATTATTTAAATGGATCAACAGGCATCGTACCAACCAAAACGTACTCGATTAGTGTTAATAAGCTTAAATTATGATTGTAAAGGTTAAGACCTGTTATAACGAGTATGAAGTCCCATACAACAAGTCATGGCAAGAAAAATTAAGTATGGAGACTTAAACACTCAACAATGATCTCTTATTTCACGATTTGATCAAACGTAACTCGTTTACTTTATTACTTAATCAACAAATAATAGTTTACTTTATTACTTTATGAGCAAGTAAATTTAGTCAAATGGGTCAACAGGCATCGTACGAACCAAAATGCACTTAATTAGCGTTAATAAGCTTAAATTATGATTGTAAAGGTTAAGACTTGTTATCACGAGTATGTAGTTCCATACAACAAGTCATGGCAAAAAATTATTAAGTATGGAGACTTAAACACTCTTGAATAATCCCTCCTCTTACGATTTAATCAAACGTAACTCGTTTACTCTATTAGTTAACCTACAAGTAATAGTTTACTTTATTACTTAACGAGCAAGTAATAGTTACTCAAATAGGTCAATGGGCATCAGACGAACCAAAAATCACTCGATTTGCGCCAATAAACCTACATTATGCTTGTAATGGTTAAGACTTGTGATCACGAATACAACGTACCAGAAAACAAGTCAAGGCCAAAAAAAACTAGGTATGGAGACTTAAAAACTTTAGAATGATCTTTCCTTTCACGAATTGATCAAACGTTACCATTTTACTCTATTACTTAACCCACAAGTAATAGTTTACTTTATTACTTAACGAGAAAGTAATAGTTACTCAAATAGGTCAACGGGGATTGTACGAATCAAAACGCACTCGATTAGTTTTAATAAACTTCGATTATGCTTGTAAATGTTAAGAGTTGTGATCACGAATACTAAGTTCCAAACAACAAGTCATGGCCAAAAAAACTAAGTATCGAGATTTAAACACCTTAGAATGATCTCTCATTACACGAAATGATCAAACATTACTCGTTTACTTTATTACTTATTCGGCAAGGAATAGTTATGTTATTAATTAATGAAAATATAATAGTTGGTCAAATAGGTCAACAGCCATGATACGAACCAAAAAATAGTAAATTAGTGTTAATAATCTTAGATTATGCTTGTAAAGGTTAAGGCTTGTGATCACGAATGTGAAGTTTTGTACAACAATTCATGGCCAAAAAAACTTAGTATGGAGATTTAAACACTTTAGAATGATATTTCCTTTCACGATTTGATCAAACATAACTCGTTTACTCTATTACTTAACCAACAAGTAGTAATTTACTTTATTACTGAATGAGCAAGTACTAGTTGGTCAAATGGGTAAACGGGCATCTTACGAACCAAACCGCACTTGATTAGTGTTAATAATCTTGGTTATGCTTGTAAAGATTACGAATTGTGATCATAAATATGAAGTTCCATACAACAAGTCTTGGCCAAAAAAAAAGCTAAGTATGGAGACTTAAACACTCTAGAATTATCTCTCATTTCACGATTTGATCAAACGTAACTCGTTTACTCTATTACTTAACCAGCTAGTAATAACTTACTTTATTAATTTACGAGCAAGTAAAATTATTTAAATAGTCAACAGGCATCGTACGAACCAAAACATACTCGATTAGTGTTAATAAGCTTAAATTATGATTGAAAATGTTAAGACTTGTTATACGAGTATGAAGTCCCATACAACAAGTCATGGCAAGAAAAATTAAGTATGGAGACTTAAACACTCTACAATGATCTCTTATTTCACGATTTTATCAAACGTAAATCGTTTACTCTATTACTTAATCAACAAATAATAGTTTACTTTATTACTTTACGAGCAAGTAAATTTAGTCAAATGGGTCAACAGGCATCGTACGAACCAAAATGCGCTTGATTAGTGTTAATAAGCTTAAATTACGATTGTAAAGGTTAAGTCTTCTGATCACGAATGTGAAGTTTTGTACAACAATTCATGGCCAAAAAAACTTAGTATGGAGATTTAAACACTTTAGAATGATCTTTCCTTTCACGATTTGATCAAACATAACTCGTTTACTCTATTACTTAACCATCAAGTAGTAGTTTACTTGATTACTGAATGAGCAAGTACTTGTTGGTCAAATGGGTCAACGGGCATCTTAAGAACCAAACTGCACTTGATTAGTGTTAATAAGCTTGGTTATGCTTGTAAAGATTACGAATTGTGATCATAAATATGAAGTTCCATACAACAAGTCATGTCCAAAAAAAACTAAGTATGGAGACTTAAACACTCAGGAATGATCACTCATTTTACGATTTGATCAAACGTAACTCATTTACTCTATTACATAACCAGCTAGTAATAGTTTACTTTATTACTTTACGAGCAAGTAAAATTATTTAAATGGATCAACAGGCATCGTACCAACCAAAACGTACTCGATTAGTGTTAATAAGCTTAAATTATGATTGTAAAGGTTAAGACCTGTTATAACGAGTATGAAGTCCCATACAACAAGTCATGGCAAGAAAAATTAAGTATGGAGACTTAAACACTCAACAATGATCTCTTATTTCACGATTTGATCAAACGTAACTCGTTTACTTTATTACTTAATCAACAAATAATAGTTTACTTTATTACTTTATGAGCAAGTAAATTTAGTCAAATGGGTCAACAGGCATCGTACGAACCAAAATGCACTTAATTAGCGTTAATAAGCTTAAATTATGATTGTAAAGGTTAAGACTTGTTATCACGAGTATGTAGTTCCATACAACAAGTCATGGCAAAAAATTATTAAGTATGGAGACTTAAACACTCTTGAATAATCCCTCCTCTTACGATTTAATCAAACGTAACTCGTTTACTCTATTAGTTAACCTACAAGTAATAGTTTACTTTATTACTTAACGAGCAAGTAATAGTTACTCAAATAGGTCAATGGGCATCAGACGAACCAAAAATCACTCGATTTGCGCCAATAAACCTACATTATGCTTGTAATGGTTAAGACTTGTGATCACGAATACAACGTACCAGAAAACAAGTCAAGGCCAAAAAAAACTAGGTATGGAGACTTAAAAACTTTAGAATGATCTTTCCTTTCACGAATTGATCAAACGTTACCATTTTACTCTATTACTTAACCCACAAGTAATAGTTTACTTTATTACTTAACGAGAAAGTAATAGTTACTCAAATAGGTCAACGGGGATTGTACGAATCAAAACGCACTCGATTAGTTTTAATAAACTTCGATTATGCTTGTAAATGTTAAGAGTTGTGATCACGAATACTAAGTTCCAAACAACAAGTCATGGCCAAAAAAACTAAGTATCGAGATTTAAACACCTTAGAATGATCTCTCATTACACGAAATGATCAAACATTACTCGTTTACTTTATTACTTATTCGGCAAGGAATAGTTATGTTATTAATTAATGAAAATATAATAGTTGGTCAAATAGGTCAACAGCCATGATACGAACCAAAAAATAGTAAATTAGTGTTAATAATCTTAGATTATGCTTGTAAAGGTTAAGGCTTGTGATCACGAATGTGAAGTTTTGTACAACAATTCATGGCCAAAAAAACTTAGTATGGAGATTTAAACACTTTAGAATGATATTTCCTTTCACGATTTGATCAAACATAACTCGTTTACTCTATTACTTAACCAACAAGTAGTAATTTACTTTATTACTGAATGAGCAAGTACTAGTTGGTCAAATGGGTAAACGGGCATCTTACGAACCAAACCGCACTTGATTAGTGTTAATAATCTTGGTTATGCTTGTAAAGATTACGAATTGTGATCATAAATATGAAGTTCCATACAACAAGTCTTGGCCAAAAAAAAAGCTAAGTATGGAGACTTAAACACTCTAGAATTATCTCTCATTTCACGATTTGATCAAACGTAACTCGTTTACTCTATTACTTAACCAGCTAGTAATAACTTACTTTATTAATTTACGAGCAAGTAAAATTATTTAAATAGTCAACAGGCATCGTACGAACCAAAACATACTCGATTAGTGTTAATAAGCTTAAATTATGATTGAAAATGTTAAGACTTGTTATACGAGTATGAAGTCCCATACAACAAGTCATGGCAAGAAAAATTAAGTATGGAGACTTAAACACTCTACAATGATCTCTTATTTCACGATTTTATCAAACGTAAATCGTTTACTCTATTACTTAATCAACAAATAATAGTTTACTTTATTACTTTACGAGCAAGTAAATTTAGTCAAATGGGTCAACAGGCATCGTACGAACCAAAATGCGCTTGATTAGTGTTAATAAGCTTAAATTACGATTGTAAAGGTTAAGTCTTCTGATCACGAATGTGAAGTTTTGTACAACAATTCATGGCCAAAAAAACTTAGTATGGAGATTTAAACACTTTAGAATGATCTTTCCTTTCACGATTTGATCAAACATAACTCGTTTACTCTATTACTTAACCATCAAGTAGTAGTTTACTTGATTACTGAATGAGCAAGTACTTGTTGGTCAAATGGGTCAACGGGCATCTTAAGAACCAAACTGCACTTGATTAGTGTTAATAAGCTTGGTTATGCTTGTAAAGATTACGAATTGTGATCATAAATATGAAGTTCCATACAACAAGTCATGTCCAAAAAAAACTAAGTATGGAGACTTAAACACTCAGGAATGATCACTCATTTTACGATTTGATCAAACGTAACTCATTTACTCTATTACATAACCAGCTAGTAATAGTTTACTTTATTACTTTACGAGCAAGTAAAATTATTTAAATGGATCAACAGGCATCGTACCAACCAAAACGTACTCGATTAGTGTTAATAAGCTTAAATTATGATTGTAAAGGTTAAGACCTGTTATAACGAGTATGAAGTCCCATACAACAAGTCATGGCAAGAAAAATTAAGTATGGAGACTTAAACACTCAACAATGATCTCTTATTTCACGATTTGATCAAACGTAACTCGTTTACTTTATTACTTAATCAACAAATAATAGTTTACTTTATTACTTTATGAGCAAGTAAATTTAGTCAAATGGGTCAACAGGCATCGTACGAACCAAAATGCACTTAATTAGCGTTAATAAGCTTAAATTATGATTGTAAAGGTTAAGACTTGTTATCACGAGTATGTAGTTCCATACAACAAGTCATGGCAAAAAATTATTAAGTATGGAGACTTAAACACTCTTGAATAATCCCTCCTCTTACGATTTAATCAAACGTAACTCGTTTACTCTATTAGTTAACCTACAAGTAATAGTTTACTTTATTACTTAACGAGCAAGTAATAGTTACTCAAATAGGTCAATGGGCATCAGACGAACCAAAAATCACTCGATTTGCGCCAATAAACCTACATTATGCTTGTAATGGTTAAGACTTGTGATCACGAATACAACGTACCAGAAAACAAGTCAAGGCCAAAAAAAACTAGGTATGGAGACTTAAAAACTTTAGAATGATCTTTCCTTTCACGAATTGATCAAACGTTACCATTTTACTCTATTACTTAACCCACAAGTAATAGTTTACTTTATTACTTAACGAGAAAGTAATAGTTACTCAAATAGGTCAACGGGGATTGTACGAATCAAAACGCACTCGATTAGTTTTAATAAACTTCGATTATGCTTGTAAATGTTAAGAGTTGTGATCACGAATACTAAGTTCCAAACAACAAGTCATGGCCAAAAAAACTAAGTATCGAGATTTAAACACCTTAGAATGATCTCTCATTACACGAAATGATCAAACATTACTCGTTTACTTTATTACTTATTCGGCAAGGAATAGTTATGTTATTAATTAATGAAAATATAATAGTTGGTCAAATAGGTCAACAGCCATGATACGAACCAAAAAATAGTAAATTAGTGTTAATAATCTTAGATTATGCTTGTAAAGGTTAAGGCTTGTGATCACGAATGTGAAGTTTTGTACAACAATTCATGGCCAAAAAAACTTAGTATGGAGATTTAAACACTTTAGAATGATATTTCCTTTCACGATTTGATCAAACATAACTCGTTTACTCTATTACTTAACCAACAAGTAGTAATTTACTTTATTACTGAATGAGCAAGTACTAGTTGGTCAAATGGGTAAACGGGCATCTTACGAACCAAACCGCACTTGATTAGTGTTAATAATCTTGGTTATGCTTGTAAAGATTACGAATTGTGATCATAAATATGAAGTTCCATACAACAAGTCTTGGCCAAAAAAAAAGCTAAGTATGGAGACTTAAACACTCTAGAATTATCTCTCATTTCACGATTTGATCAAACGTAACTCGTTTACTCTATTACTTAACCAGCTAGTAATAACTTACTTTATTAATTTACGAGCAAGTAAAATTATTTAAATAGTCAACAGGCATCGTACGAACCAAAACATACTCGATTAGTGTTAATAAGCTTAAATTATGATTGAAAATGTTAAGACTTGTTATACGAGTATGAAGTCCCATACAACAAGTCATGGCAAGAAAAATTAAGTATGGAGACTTAAACACTCTACAATGATCTCTTATTTCACGATTTTATCAAACGTAAATCGTTTACTCTATTACTTAATCAACAAATAATAGTTTACTTTATTACTTTACGAGCAAGTAAATTTAGTCAAATGGGTCAACAGGCATCGTACGAACCAAAATGCGCTTGATTAGTGTTAATAAGCTTAAATTACGATTGTAAAGGTTAAGTCTTCTGATCACGAATGTGAAGTTTTGTACAACAATTCATGGCCAAAAAAACTTAGTATGGAGATTTAAACACTTTAGAATGATCTTTCCTTTCACGATTTGATCAAACATAACTCGTTTACTCTATTACTTAACCATCAAGTAGTAGTTTACTTGATTACTGAATGAGCAAGTACTTGTTGGTCAAATGGGTCAACGGGCATCTTAAGAACCAAACTGCACTTGATTAGTGTTAATAAGCTTGGTTATGCTTGTAAAGATTACGAATTGTGATCATAAATATGAAGTTCCATACAACAAGTCATGTCCAAAAAAAACTAAGTATGGAGACTTAAACACTCAGGAATGATCACTCATTTTACGATTTGATCAAACGTAACTCATTTACTCTATTACATAACCAGCTAGTAATAGTTTACTTTATTACTTTAAGAGCAAGTAAAATTATTTAAATGGATCAACATGCATCGTACCAACCAAAACGTACTCGATTAGTGTTAATAAGCTTAAATTATGATTGTAAAGGTTAAGACCTGTTATAACGAGTATGAAGTCCCATACAACAAGTCATGGCAAGAAAAATTAAGTATGGAGACTTAAACACTCAACAATGATCTCTTATTTCACGATTTGATCAAACGTAACTCGTTTACTTTATTACTTAATCAACAAATAATAGTTTACTTTATTACTTTATGAGCAAGTAAATTTAGTCAAATGGGTCAACAGGCATCGTACGAACCAAAATGCACTTAATTAGCGTTAATAAGCTTAAATTATGATTGTAAAGGTTAAGACTTGTTATCACGAGTATGTAGTTCCATACAACAAGTCATGGCAAAAAATTATTAAGTATGGAGACTTAAACACTCTTGAATAATCCCTCCTCTTACGATTTAATCAAACGTAACTCGTTTACTCTATTAGTTAACCTACAAGTAATAGTTTACTTTATTACTTAACGAGCAAGTAATAGTTACTCAAATAGGTCAATGGGCATCAGACGAACCAAAAATCACTCGATTTGCGCCAATAAACCTACATTATGCTTGTAATGGTTAAGACTTGTGATCACGAATACAACGTACCAGAAAACAAGTCAAGGCCAAAAAAACTAGGTATGGAGACTTAAAAACTTTAGAATGATCTTTCCTTTCACGAATTGATCAAACGTTACCATTTTACTCTATTACTTAACCCACAAGTAATAGTTTACTTTATTACTTAACGAGAAAGTAATAGTTACTCAAATAGGTCAACGGGGATTGTACGAATCAAAACGCACTCGATTAGTTTTAATAAACTTCGATTATGCTTGTAAATGTTAAGAGTTGTGATCACGAATACTAAGTTCCAAACAACAAGTCATGGCCAAAAAAACTAAGTATCGAGATTTAAACACCTTAGAATGATCTCTCATTACACGAAATGATCAAACATTACTCGTTTACTTTATTACTTATTCGGTAAGGAATAGTTATGTTATTAATTAATGAAAATATAATAGTTGGTCAAATAGGTCAACAGCCATGATACGAACCAAAAAATAGTAAATTAGTGTTAATAATCTTAGATTATGCTTGTAAAGGTTAAGGCTTGTGATCACGAATGTGAAGGTTTGTACAACAATTCATGGCCAAAAAAACTTAGTATGGAGATTTAAACACTTTAGAATGATATTTCCTTTCACGATTTGATCAAACATAACTCGTTTACTCTATTACTTAACCAACAAGTAGTAATTTACTTTATTACTGAATGAGCAAGTACTAGTTGGTCAAATGGGTCAACGGACATCTTACGAACCAAACCGCACTTGATTAGTGTTAATAATCTTGGTTATGCTTGTAAAGATTACGAATTGTGATCATAAATATGAAGTTCCATACAACAAGTCATGGCAAAAAAAAAAAGCTAAGTATGGAGACTTAAACACTCTAGAATTATCTCTCATTTCACGATTTGATCAAACGTAACTCGTTTACTCTATTACTTAACCAGCTAGTAATAATTTACTTTATTACTTTACGAGCAAGTAAAATTGTTTAAATAGTCAACAGGCATCGTACGAACCAAAACATACTCGATTAGTGTTAATAAGCTTAAATTATGATTGAAAATGTTAAGACTTGTTATACGAGTATGAAGTCCCATACAACAAGTCATGGCAAGAAAAATTAAGTATGGAGACTTAAACACTCTACAATGATCTCTTATTTCACGATTTTATCAAACGTAAATCGTTTACTCTATTACTTAATCAACAAATAATAGTTTACTTTATTACTTTACGAGCAAGTAAATTTAGTCAAATGGGTCAACAGGCATCGTACGAACCAAAATGCGCTTGATTAGTGTTAATAAGCTTAAATTACGATTGTAAAGGTTAAGTCTTCTGATCACGAATGTGAAGTTTTGTACAACAATTCATGGCCAAAAAAACTTAGTATGGAGATTTAAACACTTTAGAATGATCTTTCCTTTCACGATTTGATCAAACATAACTCGTTTACTCTATTACTTAACCATCAAGTAGTAGTTTACTTCATTACTGAATGAGCAAGTACTTGTTGGTCAAATGGGTCAACGGGCATCTTAAGAACCAAACTGCACTTGATTAGTGTTAATAAGCTTGGTTATGCTTGTAAAGATTACGAATTGTGATCATAAATATGAAGTTCCATACAACAAGTCATGTCCAAAAAAAACTAAGTATGGAGACTTAAACACTCAGGAATGATCACTCATTTTACGATTTGATCAAACGTAACTCATTTACTCTATTACATAACCAGCTAGTAATAGTTTACTTTATTACTTTACGAGCAAGTAAAATTATTTAAATGGATCAACAGGCATCGTACAAACCAAAACGTACTCGATTAGTGTTAATAAGCTTAAATTATGATTGTAAAGGTTAAGACCTGTTATAACGAGTATGAAGTCCCATACAACAAGTCATGGCAAGAAAAATTAAGTATGGAGACTTAAACACTCAACAATGATCTCTTATTTCACGATTTGATCAAACGTAACTCGTTTACTTTATTACTTAATCAACAAATAATAGTTTACTTTATTACTTTATGAGCAAGTAAATTTAGTCAAATGGGTCAACAGGCATCGTACGAACCAAAATGCACTTAATTAGCGTTAATAAGCTTAAATTATGATTGTAAAGGTTAAGACTTGTTATCACGAGTATGTAGTTCCATACAACAAGTCATGGCAAAAAATTATTAAGTATGGAGACTTAAACACTCTTGAATAATCCCTCCTCTTATGATTTAATCAAACGTAACTCGTTTACTCTATTAGTTAACCTACAAGTAATAGTTTACTTTATTACTTAACGAGCAAGTAATAGTTACTCAAATAGGTCAATGGGCATCAGACGAACCAAAAATCACTCGATTTGCGCCAATAAACCTACATTATGCTTGTAATGGTTAAGACTTGTGATCACGAATACAACGTACCAGAAAACAAGTCAAGGCCAAAAAAACTAGGTATGGAGACTTAAAAACTTTAGAATGATCTTTCCTTTCACGAATTGATCAAACGTTACCATTTTACTCTATTACTTAACCCACAAGTAATAGTTTACTTTATTACTTAACGAGAAAGTAATAGTTACTCAAATAGGTCAACGGGGATTGTACGAATCAAAACGCACTCGATTAGTTTTAATAAACTTCGATTATGCTTGTAAATGTTAAGAGTTGTGATCACGAATACTAAGTTCCAAACAACAAGTCATGGCCAAAAAAACTAAGTATCGAGATTTAAACACCTTAGAATGATCTCTCATTACACGAAATGATCAAACATTACTCGTTTACTTTATTACTTATTCGGCAAGGAATAGTTATGTTATTAATTAATGAAAAGGGATAATTCTATCAAACCCCCCAAACTATGGGGTCATTTACCGCACAGGGTCAGAACTTTAGTTTTAGCGGCAGTGCCCCCTAAACTTTGGTCGTTTGTGCGAATTTCTCCATTTTCCAGTTTTTTGCAATTTTTCCACAAAAAATCATCGAAAAAATTATTTAAAGTTTGACTAACACCTTCGTCTCGATGAGACGGTTCCGATGGTGGTGACGGTGTCGCAAAATTCAAAGTCAATACACGGAAAATTTAATTTAAGTGTATTGCACTTAAATTAGAATTCCCGTCTTATAACTTTGAATTTTGCATCACCGTCACCATCATTGGAACCGTCTCATCGAGACGAAGGTTTTAGTCAAACTTTAAATAATTTTTTCGGTGATTTTTGGTGGAAAAATTGCAAAAAACTGGAAAATGGAGAAATTCGCACAAACGACCAAAGTTTAGGGGGCACTGCCGCTAAAACTAAAGTTCTGACCATGTGCGGTAAATGACCCCATAGTTTGGGGGGTTTGATAGAATTATCCCTAATGAAAATATAATAGTTGGTCAAATAGGTCAACAGCCATGATACGAACCAAAAAATAGTAAATTAGTGTTAATAATCTTAGATTATGCTTGTAAAGGTTAAGGCTTGTGATCACGAATGTGAAGTTTTGTACAACAATTCATGGCCAAAAAAACTTAGTATGGAGATTTAAACACTTTAGAATGATATTTCCTTTCACGATTTGATCAAACATAACTCGTTTACTCTATTACTTAACCAACAAGTAGTAATTTACTTTATTACTGAATGAGCAAGTACTAGTTGGTCAAATGGGTCAACGGGCATCTTACGAACCACACCGCACTTGATTAGTGTTAATAATCTTGGTTATACTTGTAAAGATTACGAATTGTGATCATAAATATGAAGTTCCATACAACAAGTCATGGCCAAACAAAAGCTAAGTATGGAGACTTAAACACTCAACAATTATCTCTCATTTCACGATTTGATCAAACGTAACTCGTTTACTCTATTACTTAACCAGCTAGTAATAATTTACTTTATTACTTTACGAGCAAGTAAAATTATTTAAATAGTCAACAGGCATCGTACGAACCAAAACATACTCGATTAGTGTTAATAAGCTTAAATTATGATTGAAAATGTTAAGACTTGTTATACGAGTATGAAGTCCCATACAACAAGTCATGGCAAGAAAAATTAAGTATGGAGACTTAAACACTCTACAATGATCTCTTATTTCACGATTTGATCAAACGTAAATCGTTTACTCTATTACTTAATCAACAAATAATAGTTTACTTTATTACTTTACGAGCAAGTAAATTTAGTCAAATGGGTCAACAGGCATCGTACGAACCAAAATGCGCTTGATTAGTGTTAATAAGCTTAAATTATGATTGTAAAGGTTAAGTCTTGTGATCACGAATGTGAAGTTTTGTACAACAATTCATGGCAAAAAAAACTTAGTATGGAGATTTAAACACTTTAGAATGATCTTTCCTTTCACGATTTGATCAAACATAACTCGTTTCATCTATTACTTAACCATCAAGTAGTAGTTTACTTTATTACTGAATGAGCAAGTACTTGTTGGTCAAATGGGTCAACGGGCATCTTAAGAACCAAACTGCACTTGATTAGTGTTAATAAGTTTGGTTATGCTTGTAAAGATTACGAATTGTGATCATAAATATGAAGTTCCATACAACAAGTCATGTCCAAAAAAAACTAAGTATGGAGACTTAAACACTCAGGAATGATCACTCATTTTAAGATTTGATCAAACGTAACTCATTTACTCTATTACATAACCAGCTAGTAATAGTTTACTATATTACTTTACGAGCAAGTAAAATTATTTAAATGGATCAACAGGCATCGTACGAACCAAAACGTACTCGATTAGTGTTAATAAGCTTAAATTATGATTGTAAAGGTTAAGACCTGTTATAACGAGTATGAAGTCCCATACAACAAGTCATGGCAAGAAAAATTAAGTATGGAGACTTAAACACTCAACAATGATCTCTTATTTCACGATTTGATCAAACGTAACTCGTTTACTTTATTACTTAATCAACAAATAATAGTTTACTTTATTACTTTATGAGCAAGTATATTTAGTCAAATGGGTCAACAGGCATCGTACGAACCAAAATGCACTTAATTAGCGTTAATAAGCTTAAATTATGATTGTAGAGGTTAAGACTTGTTATTACGAGTATGTAGTTCCATACAACAAGTCATGGCAAAAAAATATTAAGTATGGAGACTTAAACACTCTAGAATAATCTCTCCTCTTACGATAGAATCAAACGTAACTCGTTTACTCTATTAGTTAACCTACAAGTAATAGTTTACTTTATTACTTAACGAGCAAGTAATAGTTACTCAAATAGGTCAATGGGCATCATACGAACCAAAAATCACTCGATTTGCGCCAATAAACCTACATTATGCTTGTAATGGTTAAGACTTATGATCACGAATACAACGTACCAGAAAACAAGTCAAGGCCAAAAAAACTAGGTATGGAGACTTACAAACTTTAGAATGATCTTTCCTTTCACGAATTGATCAAACGTTACGATTTTACTCTATTACTTAACCCACAAGTAATAGTTTACTTTATTACTTAACGAGAAAGTAATAGTTACTCAAATAGGTCAACGGGGACTGTACGAATCAAAACGCACTCGATTAGTTTTAATAAACTTCGATTATGCTTGTAAATGTTAAGAGTTGTGATCACGAATACTAAGTTCCAAACAACAAGTCATGGCCAAAAAAACTAAGTATCGAGATTTAAACACCTTAGAATGATCTCTCATTACACGAAATGATCAAACATTACTCGTTTACTCTATTACTTATTCGGCAAGGAATAGTTACGTTATTAATTAATGAGAATATAATAGTTGGTCAAATAGGTCAACAGGCATGATACGAACCACAAAATAGTCGATTAGTGTTAATAATCTTAGGTTATGCTTGTAAAGGTTAAGTCTTGTGATCACGAATGTGAAGTTTTGTACAACAATTCATGGCCAAAAAAACTTAGTATGGAGATTTAAACACTTTAGAATGATATTTCCTTTCACGATTTGATCAAACATAACTCGTTTACTCTATTACTTAACCAACAAGTAGTAATTTACTTTATTATTGAATGAGCAAGTACTAGTTGGTCAAATGGGTCAACGGGCATCTTACGAACAAAACCGCACTTGATTAGTGTTAATAATCTTGGTTATGCTTGTAAAGATTACGAATTGTGATCATAAAGATGAAGTTCCATACAACAAGTCATGGCCAAAACAAAGCTAAGTATGGAGACTTAAACACTCTACAATTATCTCTCATTTCACGATTTGATCAAACGTAACTCGTTTACTCTATTACTTAACCAGCTAGTAATAATTTACTTTATTACTTTACTTGCAAGTAAAATTATTTAAATAGTCAACAGGCATCGTACGAACCAAAACATACTCGATTAGTGTTAATAAGCTTAAATTATGATTGAAAATGTTAAGACTTGTTATACGAGTATGAAGTCCCATACAACAAGTCATGGCAAGAAAAATTAAGTATGGAGACTTAAACACTCTACAATGATCTCTTATTTCACGATTTGAACAAACGTAAATCGTTTACTCTATTACTTAATCAACAAATAATAGTTTACTTTATTACTTTACGAGCAAGTAAATTTAGTCAAATAGGTCAACAGGCATCGTACGAACCGAAATGCGCTTGATTAGTGTTAATAAGCTTAAATTATGATTGTAAAGGTTAAGTCTTGTGATCACGAATGTCAAGTTTTGTACAACAATTCATGGCAAAAAAAACTTAGTATGGAGATTTAAACACTTTAGAATGATCTTTCCTTTCACGATTTGATCAAACATAACTCGTTTACTCTATTACTTAACCATCAAGTAGTAGTTTACTTTATTACTGAATGAGCAAGTACTTGTTGGTCAAATGGGTCAACGGGCATCTTAAGAACCAAACTGCACTTGATTAGTGTTAATAAGCTTGGTTATGCTTGTAAAGATTACGAATTGTGATCATAAATATGAAGTTCCATACAACAAGTCATGTCCAAAAAAAACTAAGTATGGAGACTTAAACACTCAGGAATGATCACTCATTTTAAGATTTGATCAAACGTAACTCATTTACTCTATTACATAACCAGCTAGTAATAGTTTACTATATTACTTTACGAGCAAGTAAAATTATTTAAATGGATCAACAGGCATCGTACGAACCAAAACATACTCGATTAGTGTTAATAAGCTTAAATTATGATTGTAAAGGTTAAGACCTGTTATAACGAGTATGAAGTCCCATACAACAAGTCATGGCAAGAAAAATTAAGTATGGAGACTTAAACACTCAACAATGATCTCTTATTTCACGATTTGATCAAACGTAACTCGTTTACTTTATTACTTAATCAACAAATAATAGTTTACTTTATTACTTTATGAGCAAGTAAATTTAGTCAAATGGGTCAACAGGCATCGTACGAACCAAAATGCACTTAATTAGCGTTAATAAGCTTAAATTATGATTGTAAAGGTTAAGACTTGTTATTACGAGTATGTAGTTCCATACAACAAGTCATGGCAAAAAAATATTAAGTATGGAGACTTAAACACTCTAGAATAATCTCTCCTCTTACGATATAATCAAACGTAACTCGTTTACTCTATTAGTTAACCTACAAGTAATAGTTTACTTTATTACTTAACGAGCAAGTAATAGTTAGTCAAATAGGTCAATGGGCATCATACGAACCAAAAATCACTCGATTTGCGCCAATAAACCTACATTATGCTTGTAATGGTTAAGACTTATGATCACGAATACAACGTACCAGAAAACAAGTCAAGGCCAAAAAAACTAGGTATGGAGACTTAAAAACTTTAGAATGATCTTTCCTTTCACGAATTGATCAAACGTTACGATTTTACTCTATTACTTAACCCACAAGTAATAGTTTACTTTATTACTTAACGAGAAAGTAATAGTTACTCAAATAGGTCAACGGGGATTGTACGAATCAAAACGCACTCGATTAGTTTTAATAAACTTCGATTATGCTTGTAAATGTTAAGAGTTGTGATCACGAATACTAAGTTCCAAACAACAAGTCATGGCCAAAAAAACTAAGTATCGAGATTTAAACACCTTAGAATGATCTCTCATTACACGAAATGATCAAACATTACTCGTTTACTCTATTACTTATTCGGCAAGGAATAGTTACGTTATTAATTAATGAAAATATAATAGTTGGTCAAATAGGTCAACAGCCATGATACGAACCAAAAAATAGTAAATTAGTGTTAATAATCTTAGATTATACTTGTAAAGGTTAAGTCTTGTGATCACGAATGTGAAGTTTTGTACAACAATTCATGGCCAAAAATACTTAGTATGGAGATTTAAACACTTTAGAATGATATTTCCTTTCACGATTTGATCAAACATAACTCGTTTACTCTATTACTTAACCAACAAGTAGTAATTTACTTTATTATTGAATGAGCAAGTACTAGTTGGTCAAATGGGTCAGCGGGCATCTTACGAACCAAACCGCACTTGATTAGTGTTAATAATCTTGGTTATGCTTGTAAAGATTACGAATTGTGATCATAAAGATGAAGTTCCATACAACAAGTCATGGCCAAAACAAAGCTAAGTATGGAGACTTAAACACTCTACAATTATCTCTCATTTCACGATTTGATCAAACGTAACTCGTTTACTCTATTACTTAACCAGCTAGTAATAATTTACTTTATTACTTTACGAGCAAGTAAAATTATTTAAATAGTCAACAGGCATCGTACGAACCAAAACATACTCGATTAGTGTTAATAAGCTTAAATTATGATTGAAAATGTTAAGACTTGTTATACGAGTATGAAGTCCCATACAACAAGTCATGGCAAGAAAAATTAAGTATGGAGACTTAAACACTCTACAATGATCTCTTATTTCACGATTTGATCAAACGTAAATCGTTTACTCTATTACTTAATCAACAAATAATAGTTTACTTTATTACTTTACGAGCAAGTAAATTTAGTCAAATGGGTCAACAGGCATCGTATGAACCAAAATGCGCTTGATTAGTGTTAATAAGCTTAAATTATGATTGTAAAGGTTAAGTCTTATGATCACGAATGTGAAGTTTTGTACAACAATTCATGGCCAAAAAAACTTAGTATGGAGATTTAAACACTTTAGAATGATATTTCCTTTCACGATTTGATCAAACATAACTCGTTTACTCTATTACTTAACCAACAAGTAGTAATTTACTTTATTATTGAATGAGCAAGTACTAGTTGGTCAAATGGGTCAACGGGCATCTTACGAACCAAACCGCACTTGATTAGTGTTAATAATCTTGGTTATGCTTGTAAAGATTACGAATTGTGATCATAAATATGAAGTTCCATACAACAAGTCATGGCCAAAAAAAAGCTAAGTATGGAGACTTAAACACTCTAGAATTATCACTCATTTTACGATTTGATCAAACGTAACTCATTTACTCTATTACATAACCAGCTAGTAATAGTTTACTTTATTACTTTACGAGCAAGTAAAATTATTTAAATGGATCAACAGGCATCGTACGAACCAAAACGTACTCGATTAGTGTTAATAAGCTTAAATTATGATTGCAAAGGTTAAGACCTGTTATAACGAGTATGAAGAAGAAAAGAGGTTTATAAAAGAAAAAACAGGGGGGTACTACATCAGGAGCCGAGCGTTGTACCCAATCGCTCGATCCAAGCAAACAGTAGAGAAGCTAAGGGGTTCGTAAGGATTACCCCAAAACCTAAGCCCAAGGGCTATACTCGAGATATCCAACCTACCAAGCGCCTTCCCACTAGAGCAATGACCGCCCGTGAGAGTGTAGTATTTAGAAATCACACCTAAAGCCGAAGTGTGCAATCGAAATACCCTCTCCCACATAGGGAGGCCAAGGTCTATGTGAGCAAGGCGCGCTTCCTCGAAAATGTATACACCGCCCGTGAGAGTAAGATACTTAGAAGTCGTACCCAGTGAGGGCTTACGCAATCCAAGCATCCTCTCCCACATAGGGAGGCGTATGCAATTTCGGGCGAAGCAATAATGATCAAAACTATTACAAAAAAGAGCATACCACAAACCCGGGTACCTCGAAAAATAACCTAAGCTAGAAAGGAAAGGAGCGTACAACAAGTAAAAACAACAAAAACAAACTATGGAAAGCAAACAATCCAAAGAACTAGAATCAAACATCATGGCCTCGGCTTAGGGTGACGAAAAGTGGGCCAACACATCTTGTCTTTCTCAATAAGAACCCGGACCTTGTGGCTAGCCAAAGTGCCCGTTTGACGGCCGTTGATGCGAAGAATGCATGCTTCATTAGCGAGTTGGTCCGCCACTTGGTTGCCCTCCCTATATGTATGATGCATGGTCCCATTGACAAGGACCAATAGGGTGCGAATCTCTTCAAGTTGCCGAATGATCTTCCATGGGCCTCCTCTCTTTGCATTCACAATGGGTAAGGTGATAAGGGCATCCGTTTCAATATCCACGTCACGCACTCCGAGAGAATGACAATATTGGAGACCTTGATAGATGGCCATAAGCTCCGCTTCAACATTCGTCATAGGCTCCAAAGCAATGTGATAAGTCCAAGCACAATTTCCCAAATGATCACGAAGAATGCCACCACCACCGGCCATCCCGGGGTTCCCTTTAGAGCTACCATCCGTGTTGAGCTTCCATCGCCCTTCCCCCGGTTTCTTCCACACAACCTCAATGGGAGGTTTAATACGAACTCTTGCAAGTTTAATACCCCACATATCCACAACGTATTTGGACCCGCGCCAAAGAATCTCCTCACATGGATTGATGGTGAAGAGATCAATCACGTGGCGGACAACCCTATGAATGATGATTTTGGCATTCATGGGGACACCATTATGCCTAGCCGCATTTCTTGCCGTCCAAATGTACCATATCACCAAAATAGGAACAATAATACGAATGTGGCCGGGAGGGGTATGACGGCTCACTTTGATCCAATACGCAATTAAATTGTTCCAAGAAATAAAGACGGGTTGCTTGATATGGAAAGTGCGGAAAAAGTAAGACCATACCTCTTGGGCAAGCGGGCTAGACCAAAAAATGTGATCCGTAGTCTCCACATTCCGACAACAATTGCATTGCGAGGTAATCTCCATCTTCAAACGCTTAGCAATCTTTTCATCCGTAGGTAAGAGGTTTTGCACATATCGCCACGCAAAGAAGGAGATATTCGGAAGGAGTAGACGATGCCAAAGGAACCTATAGATGTCGGATGGTGTATAGGGGTCACAAATGGATCGGCGTGCGGACTTAGTAGAGAAAAACCCATTAGGATCAAGCTTCCAAAGCGGAGTGTCTTTGCCTTCTTGACCAATGGGGACCTCAATCACCCGAGCCACGTCATCATCCTCCAAGACCTCCTCAAGCTTAGCAATGTCCCATTCCCCGTTGACCCAAAAGTCACTAATGCGCGTGCGGGAGTTAATATGCACGCCATCCCGGGGTCTAAGTAGGCCTTCTTTCAACCATTGATCCACCCAAAAGAACGAAGAGCCATCCTTGATGTCCCAAAACATATGTTGTTGGGCTTTGGAAGCCGCTTTAGTCAATCTTCTCCATCCACGAAAGTCCCAAGGCTTGCTACTAAAGATAGGATCCCGCGTAGCGTACCTAGACATCATGTATTTGGCCCATAACGAGTCTTGCAAACGAAACCTCCACCAAAGTTTAAGACCAAAAGCTTCCACCAAGCAATCAAGAGAGGAAATATTAAGGCCACCCATGGCAAAAGGTTTGCAAATTCTTTCCCAACTTCTCCAATGAATTTTCCTCCTTTCCTCGTTCGATCCCCAAAGAAACCGAGCAAAATTTTTTTCAAGATGTTCGAGGACACAAGCCGGGGGCTCCATGATTTGACAAAGATAGATCGGAATGGAGCAAAGAACACTTTTGATGAGAGTGAGGCGACCACCAAAATTGAGGAATTTCAATTCCCATCCACTTATAAGGCCACGGATTTGGTCAATCCACATATCAAAGTAGGCTTGTTGCATTCTTCCACGAATAATAGGGGCACCAAGATAAGTAATGGGGAACTCACCTTTCTCAAAGCCCGTGAGGTCGTGGATGGCATGGACATGCGCACCATTGATCCGAGGGGAAGTGATGAAGCAACTTTTGGATGCATTAATGTGTTGGCCCGAAGCCTCTTCATATTGATGTAGGAAATCCATGAGTTTGGCCATGTTGTCCAAGGTTCCCTTCACAAAAATAATGCAATCATCCGCATAAGCCAAATGAGACACATCCATAACGCCCCCATTGTTGAGATAAAGATCCGGATTGCTCTCATAAAGTTGGTTAAGACCTCTCGAAAGGAATTCGGCGGCAATAATGAAGAGAGCGGGAGATATGGGGTCGCCTTGACGCACTCCATGCTTAGACTCGAAGAAACCGTGGCATGCACCGTTGACAAGCACGGAGAAGAAGCAATTCTCCACGCAATTCTTAATGAGATCAATCCACTCCCGAGAGAAACCGAACTTAGTAAGGCATTGATATAAGAACCTCCAACTCAATCTATCATAAGCTTTCTCCATATCAAGTTTCACCACAAGATTGTGCACATCTCTTTTTGCATTGAGATTAGAGGCCAATTCTTGGGCAAGAAGGATATTGTCACCAATGAGGCGACCTTTGACAAAACCACTTTGATTAAGAGAAATAATATTGGGTAAAAGGGAGGCTAACCGGTCATTGAGGAGTTTAGAAATGATCTTATAACTCACGTTGCAAAGACTAATCGGCCTATAGTCTTTCCACTCTTTGGGGTCTTTCTTCTTCGGAATAAGCACAATGTTGGTCGCCTTGAAGATACGAGGAAAGGTGGTGCCACGAAAGAAATCCAAAACCGCCTCAAGAATATCCTCTTTAATAATGTCCCAACAAGATTGATAGAAGTGTGCATTGAAACCATCCGGACCCGCCACACTATCCGAGCTAAGACCAAAGACAACATCTTTAACCTCTTCAAGATTTGGGGCCCGACAAAGCCAAGTATTGTGACTCTCGGAAATAAGGCTAGGAATGAAATCAAGATTGTGGCCCTCAATCGTATCAATATTAGAAGCAAGGAGGTTTTTATAGTACCTCTCGGCCGAATTGCCAATCTCATCGGGGTTGTCCACCAAAAGACCATTCTCGTGGATGCGAAAGATCTTGGCCTTTGCTTGTTTCTTCTTGGCCATAGCTTGAAAGAGCCTAGTGTTACGCTCCCCTTCAATGGCCCATTTGCATTTCGCCCGTTGTTTCCAATATTCCGATTCCATAGTGCGAGTGAGAACAAAATCGGCATAACACTTATTCACCAAGGAACGGGAAGTAGGAGTGGGATCATGATCATGGATAATCTCGGCTTGCTTGAGGGCATCCTCCTTATCCTTAATGTTTTGAAAGATATTGCCGAAGGTGATCCTATTCCAACTTTTGAGCTCCTTTCTCAATCGAATAAGTTTATCCCCAAGTTTGAATAACCCCGAACAAGTAGTAGGTTGGCTCCAACATTCCTTAACCTTCTCAAGAAAGTCCTTGTGCTTGATCCACATGTTTTGAAACCGAAACGCCCTCGGCTTACGAGAGAGGATCCGGTCAAAATGAATAAAGAGTGGATTATGGTCCGAGTGGAGTCTAGCCTCGTGGACGATCCGAGTGCTAGCAAAGGATGAACTCCAATCGAAATTGATTAGAGCACGATCAATCCTTGTACGAGTCCCATTGCTAGCCCAAGTGAAGGGATTGCCTTCATACCCGGCGTCTTGAAGGCCACAATCATCAATACAATCATGGAAGTCATCCATCTCCCCAATGCTAGGCGGGTTGATACCCCTTTTTTCCTCATCTTTAAGAACGACATTGAAGTCCCCCACAACTAACCACGGCTTTTGATCATCACTTCTTCGAAGACCATCCCAAAGGGGATGTCGAAGAGCCCGAGTTTTAGCGGCATAAACAAAAGTGCATAATAACGGATGAGGGAGGATATGAGAAGAAATGACACAATGAACAAATTGGTCATGATCCTCTAGAACCTCGATATGCATATCACTATCACCAAAGATCCAAATCTTGTTGTTGATATTAGAGAAAGCCGAGTCATAATGGAACTTTTTCCGGAATTTATGCGCATCAAATCTAGCTTTAGGTTCAAGGAGAGCAAGAACCTTAGGCTTATGACGAAGGACCAAATTCGCAACGTTATCTCCATTATTACGTTTACCAACTCCACGTACGTTCCAACAAACAAATAACATCAATAAGATTGGGAGGGAGACGTACCATCACTGGAAAGCAAATTGCGTTTCGCCTTTTCTTTCCTTTTTTCCTTCTTTCTTTGGTTTTTGCTCTTTGTTGAGGACGAACTATGGTTAAGATCCGGCTCCTCAACAACCGTGTCATCCCTCGCGGCTTCTTCATTAGATTGCCAAAGTGGAGAGCTCGGCGAGTTAGGAGGGGTGGATGTATCACATGAGAAAGTGTCCTTTTGAGAACAAACCCTTGGGGAGAGAACTTTAGATGTCGGTTGATGTTCGGAGTCCGAAAGAAGAGCTCTATCATCATTATCATCTCTAAGAATAATATCTTCGTTCTCTTTTTCTTGAGCCTTTTTCAATTCTCTTGCAAGTTCCTCCTCCCTTAGGAGATGTTCATCTCCCTCCTTAGTCACGACATCAATGTTATCTATCTTAATGTGTATTTGTGGATCCACCTCCTCGGCCGGCTTAATGACCATAAGATTTCCTCCTCCATTGCTAGTATTCTTCGACATTTGTTCCTTTTCTTTCTCGACCTTGGATTCTTGGTCAATGGGATTGGTAGATATAACGTCCCCTTTCTTTAAGATCTTCTTCGGGGGGTTCGGGGCGACGTACCTCCTTGGCTTAAACCTCCAACCATTAATGTTGGCCTCGCTATTTTTGGCACCTTGGGTATCATCAACCTTCTCCTTACTCTCTTGAGATTTATCCACACCACATTCATCAATTTTATGCCCCATTCTATGACACTTTCGACAAAATATCGGAAGATTTTCATACACAACTTTTTGCTTGATGATATCCACGGTTCCATGAGCATCTTCCACCCCCCATTCGATTTCTTCTTTCAACGTGTCAAGAAGATTCACCTCGACACATATACGGGGATAATCGGGCCGTGACATAGTGGCCGCTCCTTCATCGAGCCTCAATGGTCTCCCGAAATAATAACCAATATTCATAAGAGCATTTCTTTCGCAAAACCGTAAGTTAAGGTTAGGTAGACCGATCCATACCGGAGCTATAGGCGGTTCACGCTCGGGGTCGAAGTCCGGAGTCCATTTATAGATAGAGCCGTTGAGATCAAGAAAGCGAAGGTCCTTCTTCAACCATAATCGAGTATAATCCTCCTCCAAAGTCAATTTCATCATAACGTGTCGCGGTCCTATAGGGCCAAGAGTGTAATTGCCTTTGAGTTTGAGCTTAGCCATCTTGTTGTGAATATACGTGTAGCTCGGCTTAGCAATGGCAAAACGGAGGATTAACACAAGCTTGAGCCTATCGTCAAGGGCTTTGATTTCCTCATTCTTGAAAACAATCATGGATTTTCCCTTGAAGATTCGAAAATCCATGTTGGTGAGATTTGGATCATCAATAAGGGAGCGGTTGATATCATATTGTCTCGTAGGTGCGGCCGCTTGAGCATAGGTAGCACGTCTAATAGGAGCACGAACTTGATAAGGTCTCGGATTCTCCGGAGCCACATTTGGTTGTTTAACAAATAGAGGTGCCTTTGCCATTTTTGAGAAGTTACTCGAGAGTGGCGGGAAATGGCCGGATCCAATCTTAGATGTGCTCGCAACATTAGAAGTCTTGTTGGAATCCATAGCTTGTTTAGCCTTATCAAGATCATCTTTATCAAATGTAACAAGCTTCGAGTTCATGTTCAAATTAGTATCAATTCCAACTTTATCTTGATTAAGATTTTGGTCCATATGCAAGTTTGGCTCATGAATTAGAGCATTGTCCATTGATTTTCGGTCAACATGAGGAACAAGGGCGTTGACTGTTGACTTTTCGTAGGTCAAAGTTGACTCAGTCAACGGAGGTGAGATGGCAGTGGGTCCCACGTGTGTAATTAAACTATTGGGGTTGACAAGAGCAAAGTCAACACTCTTGCATGATGAGGTGTCCAATTGGGGTGATGACATGTGTAAGGTATGGTCCACATCCATGGTGGGGGACAAAGGGACAAGACAAGAGCACTCTTGTCCCCTTAATGGTCTTGCACATCCACCACTCACAAGGCTCAAGGTAGTGGGGTGTAAGAGTTCCCACTACCACACCCTAAACCCTAGTTGACCGCCGCCCCCCCACAGTTGACCGGAGAGAGGTGGCGCACGGTGGGTTGCCGGAGCGGCGCCGGAAAAGTCGCCGGAAAATCGAGATCGGTCGGAAAATAGTGGCGTAACCACCAAAATGACGCGCACGGAGAGGCGAAACCGGATCCGACGTCGTCCAAACCGCAAAGAAGTCCGAAAATCAAAAACCAAGAAATCCAAAGCCCAAACACACCAAAAATAAGAAGACCAAAAGAGAAACAAAAAAAGAGATGAAGAACACCACACAAAAACGTGTGAATCGTGGCTTTCCTCAAATCCTAGCAAAAGAAGGTCCAAGAACCAACTCGGGATTCAAGTACACACCACAATCCAAGAACGTTAACCGAATTCTAAACTCAAATCACAAGACCATAGCATATGGCGTGAACACCATGATGAGGAACATGAGATTTGAATTCAAAATAGGGGCGTGATGTTGGAAGGCAAGAGGAGGGAGAAAGACGAACTATAAGGACAAAGAAAGGACCGAACGACATGAACAACATACAAAGAGCGTAGATCCGTCCGCCATGAATGAGCAAAAGTGAAGAACGAGCTAGGACAAAAGCAATGTAACCCCTATTAGGACCAACCGTTCACCGGAGTAGTCTCCAACCCCTCGTGAGGAGGCGTTGTGCTCCAATGATACCGGTGTCGAAGAGAGGGGAAAACGAAAGCTTCAAGCTCGCAACTTACAACAATGGCGAAAATGAATCTTCTTCAAAGCACCCCAAAGTCACCACTTGAAACGTTCCTTGCGAGCTCACAATGATGGTAACGTGATTTTCGGGATGAAAATCTTTCACCATTTCTTGAAATCTCCAAGGAAAGGTGCGGCCATGGAAGAGCTTGAGGAGAGAGAAGAGAGCTTTTTTTTTGTTTGTGATCAAGAACATTTGTTGTGATCAAGAATATAAAGTTCCATGTTGTGATCAAGAATATAAAGTTCTATACAACAAGTCGTGGCCAAAAAAACTAAGTATAGAGACTTTAAACACTCAAGAATGATCTTTGCTTCAACGATTTGATCAAACGTAACTCGCTTAGTCTGTTACTTCACGACGAAGTAACCCTGTTATAACGAGTATGAAGTCCCATACAACAAGTCATGGCAAGAAAAATTAAGTATGGAGACTTAAACACTCAACAATGATCTCTTATTTCACGATTTGATCAAACGTAACTCGTTTACTTTATTACTTAATCAACAAATAATAGTTTACTTTATTACTTTATGAGCAAGTAAATTTAGTCAAATAGGTCAACAGGCATCGTACGAACCAAAATGCACTTAATTAGCGTTAATAAGCTTAAATTATGATTGTAAAGGTTAAGACTTGTTATCACGAGTATGTAGTTCCATACAACAAGTCATGGCAAAAAAATATTAATTATGGAGACTTAAACACTCTTGAATAATCTCTCCTCTTACGATTTAATCAAACGTAACTCGTTTACTCTATTAGTTAACCTACAAGTAATAGTTTACTTTATTACTTAACGAGCAAGTAATAGTTACTCAAATAGGTCAATGGGCATCATACGAACCAAAAATCACTCGATTTGCGCCAATAAACCTACATTATGCTTGTAATGGTTAAGACTTGTGATCACGAATACAACGTACCAGAAAACAAGTCAAGGCCAAAAAAACTAAGTATGGAGACTTAAAAACTTTAGAATGATCTTTCTTTTCACGAATTGATCAAACGTTACGATTTTACTCTATTACTTAACCCACAAGTAATATTTTACTTTATTACTTAACGAGAAAGTAATAGTTACTCAAATAGGTCAACGGGGATTGTACGAATCAAAACGCATTCGATTAGTTTTAATAAACTTCGATTATGCTTGTAAATGTTAAGAGTTGTGATCACGAATACTAAGTTCCAAACAACAAGTCATGGCCAAAAAAACTAAGTATCGAGATTTAAACACCTTAGAATGATCTCTCATTACACGAAATGATCAAACATTACTCGTTTACTCTATTACTTATTCGGCAAGGAATATTTACGTTATTAATTAATGAAAATATAATAGTTGGTCAAATAGGTCAACAACCATGATACTAACCAAAAAATAGTAAATTAGTGTTAATAATCTTAGATTATGCTTGTAACGGTTAAGTCTTGTGATCACGAATGTGAAGTTTTGTACAACAATTCATGGCCAAAAAAACTTAGTATGGAGATTTAAACACTTTAGAATGATATTTCCTTTCACGATTTGATCAAACATAACTCGTTTACTCTATTACTTAACCAACAAGTAGTAGTTTACTTTATTACTGAATGAGCAAGTACTAGTTGGTCAAATGGTTCAACGGGCATCTTACGAACCAAACCGCACTTGATTAGTGTTAATAATCTTGGTTATGCTTGTAAAGATTACGAATTGTGATCATAAATATGAAGTTCCATACAACAAGTCATGGCCAAAAAAAAGCTAAGTATGGAGACTTAAACACTCTAGAATTATCTCTCATTTCACGATTTGATCAAATGTAACTCGTTTACTCTATTACTTAACCAGCTAGTAATTGTTTACTTTATCACTTTACGAGCAAGTAAAATTATTTAAATGGGTCAACAGGCATCGTACGAACCAAAACGTACTCGATTAGTGTTAATCAACTTAAATTATGATTGTAAAGGTTAAGACTTTTTATAACGAGTATGAAGTCCCATACAACAAGTCATGGCAAGAAAAGATAAGTAGGGAGACTTAAACACTCTACAATGATCTCTTATTTCACGATTTGATCAAACGTAACTCGTTTACTCTATTACTTAATCAACAAATAATAGTTTACTTTATTACTTTACGAGTAAGTAAATTTAGTCAAATGGGTCAGCAGGCATCGTAAAAACAAAATGCACCTGATTAGTGTTAATAGCTTAAATTATGATTGAAAACGTTAAGACTTGTTATCACGAGTATGAAGTTCCATACAACAAGTAATGGCAAAAAATATTAAGTATGGAGACTTAAACACTCTTGAATGATCTCTCCTCTTACGATTTAATTAAACGTAACTCGTTTACTCTATTAGTTAACCTACAAGTAATAATTTACTTTATTACTTAACGAGCAAGTAATAGTTACTCAAATGGGTCAATGGGCATCATAAGAACAAAAAATCACTCGATTTGCGCCAATAAACCTACATTATGCTTGTAATGGTTAAGACTTGTGATCACGAATACAACGTATCAGAAAACAAGTCAAGGCCAAAAAAACTAGGTATGGAGACTTACAAACTTTAGAATGATCTTTCCTTTCACGAATTGATCAAACGTTACGATTTTACTCTATTACTTAACCTACCAGTAATAGTTTACTTTATTACTTAACGAGAAAGTAATAGTTACTGAAATAGGTCAACAGGCATTGTACGAATCAAAATGCACTCGATTAGTTTTAATAAACTTCGTTTATGCTTGTAAATGTTAAGAGTTGTGATCCCGAATACTAAGTTCCAAACAACAAGTCATGGCCAAAAAAACTAAGTATCGAGATTTAAACACCTTAGAATGATCTCTCATTACACGAAATGATCAAACATTACTCGTTTACTCTATTACTTATTCGGCAAGGAATAGTTACGTTATTAATTAATGAAAATATAATAGTTGGTCAAATAGGTCAACAGCCATGATACGAACCAAAAAATAGTAAATTAGTGTTAATAATCTTAGATTATACTTGTAAAGGTTAAGTCTTGTGATCACGAATGTGAAGTTTTGTACAAAAATTCATGGCCAAAAAAACTTAGTATGGAGATTTAAACACTTTAGAATGATATTTCCTTTCACGATTTGATCAAACATAACTCGTTTACTCTATTACTTAACCAACAAGTAGTAATTTACTTTATTATTGAATGAGCAAGTACTAGTTGGTCAAATGGGTCAACGGGCATCTTACGAACCAAACCGCACTTGATTAGTGTTAATAATCTTGGTTATGCTTGTAAAGATTACGAATTGTGATCATAAATATGAAGTTCCATACAACAAGTCATAGCCAAAACAAAGCTAAGTCTGGAGACTTAAACACTCTACAATTATCTCTCATTTCACGATTTGATCAAACGTAACTCGTTTACTATATTACTTAACCAGCTAGTAATAATTTACTTTATTACTTTACGAGCAAGTAAAATTATTTAAATAGTCAACAGGCATCGTACGAACCAAAACATACTCGATTAGTGTTAATAAGCTTAAATTATGATTGAAAATGTTAAGACTTGTTATACGAGTATGAAGTCCCATACAACAAGTCATGGCTAGAAAAATTAAGTATGGAGACTTAAAAACTCTACAATGATCTCTTATTTCACGATTTGATCAAACGTAAATCGTTTACTCTATTACTTATTCAACAAATAATAGTTCACTTTATTACTTTACGAGCAAGTAAATTTAGTCAAATGGGTCAACAGGCATCGTATGAACCAAAATGCGCTTGATTAGTGTTAATAAGCTTAAATTATGATTGTAAAGGTTAAGTCTTATGATCACGAATGTGAAGTTTTGTACAACAATTCATGGCCAAAAAAACTTAGTATGGAGATTTAAACACTTTAGAATGATATTTCCTTTCACGATTTGATCAAACATAACTCGTTTACTCTATTACTTAACCAACAAGTAGTAATTTACTTTATTATTGAATGAGCAAGTACTAGTTGGTCAAATGGGTCAACGGGCATCTTACGAACCAAACCGCACTTGATTAGTGTTAATAATCTTGGTTATGCTTGTAAAGATTACGAATTGTGATCATAAATATGAAGTTCCATACAACAAGTCATGGCCAAAAAAAAGCTAAGTATGGAGACTTAAACACTCTAGAATTATCACTCATTTTACGATTTGATCAAACGTAACTCATTTACTCTATTACATAACCAGCTAGTAATAGTTTACTTTATTACTTTACGAGCAAGTAAAATTATTTAAATGGATCAACAGGCATCGTACGAACCAAAACGTACTCGATTAGTGTTAATAAGCTTAAATTATGATTGCAAAGGTTAAGACCTGTTATAACGAGTATGAAGTCCCATACAACAAGTCATGGCAAGAAAAATTAAGTATGGAGACTTAAACACTCAACAATGATCTCTTATTTCACGATTTGATCAAACGTAACTCGTTTACTTTATTACTTAATCAACAAATAATAGTTTACTTTATTACTTTATGAGCAAGTAAATTTAGTCAAATGGGTCAACAGGCATCGTACGAACCAAAATGCACTTAATTAGCGTTAATAAGCTTAAATTATGATTGTAAAGGTTAAGACTTGTTATCACGAGTATGTAGTTCCATACAACAAGTCATGGCAAAAAATATTAAGTATGGAGACTTAAACACTCTTGAATAATCTCTCCTCTTACGATTTAATCAAACGTAACTCGTTTACTCTATTAGTTAACCTACAAGTAATAGTTTACTTTATTACTTAACGAGCAAGTAATAGTTACTCAAATAGGTCAATGGGCATCATACGAACCAAAAATCACTCGATTTGCGCCAATAAACCTACATTATGCTTGTAATGGTTAAGACTTGTGATCACGAATACAACGTACCAGAAAACAAGTCAAGGCCAAAAAAACTAAGTATGGAGACTTAAAAACTTTAGAATGATCTTTCTTTTCACGAATTGATCAAACGTTACGATTTTACTCTATTACTTAACCCACAAGTAATATTTTACTTTATTACTTAACGAGAAAGTAATAGTTACTCAAATAGGTCAACGGGGATTGTACGAATCAAAACGCATTCGATTAGTTTTAATAAACTTCGATTATGCTTGTAAATGTTAAGAGTTGTGATCACGAATACTAAGTTCCAAACAACAAGTCATGGCCAAAAAAACTAAGTATCGAGATTTAAACACCTTAGAATGATCTCTCATTACACGAAATGATCAAACATTACTCGTTTACTCTATTACTTATTCGGCAAGGAATATTTACGTTATTAATTAATGAAAATATAATAGTTGGTCAAATAGGTCAACAACCATGATACGAACCAAAAAATAGTAAATTAGTGTTAATAATCTTAGATTATGCTTGTAACGGTTAAGTCTTGTGATCACGAATGTGAAGTTTTGTACAACAATTCATGGCCAAAAAAACTTAGTATGGAGATTTAAACACTTTAGAATGATATTTCCTTTCACGATTTGATCAAACATAACTCGTTTACTCTATTACTTAACCAACAAGTAGTAGTTTACTTTATTACTGAATGAGCAAGTACTAGTTGGTCAAATGGTTCAACGGGCATCTTACGAACCAAACCGCACTTGATTAGTGTTAATAATCTTGGTTATGCTTGTAAAGATTACGAATTGTGATCATAAATATGAAGTTCCATACAACAAGTCATGGCCAAAAAAAAGCTAAGTATGGAGACTTAAACACTCTAGAATTATCTCTCATTTCACGATTTGATCAAATGTAACTCGTTTACTCTATTACTTAACCAGCTAGTAATTGTTTACTTTATCACTTTACGAGCAAGTAAAATTATTTAAATGGGTCAACAGGCATCGTACGAACCAAAACGTACTCGATTAGTGTTAATCAACTTAAATTATGATTGTAAAGGTTAAGACTTTTTATAACGAGTATGAAGTCCCATACAACAAGTCATGGCAAGAAAAGATAAGTATGGAGACTTAAACACTCTACAATGATCTCTTATTTCACGATTTGATCAAACGTAACTCGTTTACTCTATTACTTAATCAACAAATAATAGTTTACTTTATTACTTTACGAGTAAGTAAATTTAGTCAAATGGGTCAGCAGGCATCGTAAAAACAAAATGCACCTGATTAGTGTTAATAGCTTAAATTATGATTGAAAACGTTAAGACTTGTTATCACGAGTATGAAGTTCCATACAACAAGTAATGGCAAAAAATATTAAGTATGGAGACTTAAACACTCTTGAATGATCTCTCCTCTTACGATTTAATTAAACGTAACTCGTTTACTCTATTAGTTAACCTACAAGTAATAATTTACTTTATTACTTAACGAGCAAGTAATAGTTACTCAAATGGGTCAATGGGCATCATAAGAACAAAAAATCACTCGATTTGCGCCAATAAACCTACATTATGCTTGTAATGGTTAAGACTTGTGATCACGAATACAACGTATCAGAAAACAAGTCAAGGCCAAAAAAACTAGGTATGGAGACTTACAAACTTTAGAATGATCTTTCCTTTCACGAATTGATCAAACGTTACGATTTTACTCTATTACTTAACCTACCAGTAATAGTTTACTTTATTACTTAACGAGAAAGTAATAGTTACTGAAATAGGTCAACAGGCATTGTACGAATCAAAATGCACTCGATTAGTTTTAATAAACTTCGTTTATGCTTGTAAATGTTAAGAGTTGTGATCCCGAATACTAAGTTCCAAACAACAAGTCATGGCCAAAAAAACTAAGTATCGAGATTTAAACACCTTAGAATGATCTCTCATTACACAAAATGATCAAACGTTACTCGTTTACTCTATTACTTATTCGGCAAGTAATAGTTACGTTATTAATTAATGAGAATATAATAGTTGGTCAAATTGGTCAACGGGCATCTTACGAACCAAAACGCACTTGATTAGTGTTAATAAGCTTAGATTATGCTTGTAAAGATTTAGAATTGTGACCACAAATATGAAGCTCAATACAACAAGTCATGGCCAAAAAAACTAAGTATGGAGACTTAAACACTCTAGAATGATCTCTCATTTCACGATTTGATCAAACGTAACTCGTTTACTCTATTACTTAACCAGCAAGTAATAGTTTACTTTATTACTTTATGAGAAAATAAATTTAGTCAAATGGGTCAACAGGGATCATACGAACTAAAACGCACTCGATTAGTGTTAATAAACTTAAATTATGATTGTAAAGGTTAAGACTTGATATCACGTGTATGAAATTCCATTCAAAAAGTAATGGCAAAAAAGATGAAGTATGGGGACTTAAACACTCTACAATGATCTCATATTTCACGATATGATCAGACGTAACTCGTTTACTCTATTACTTAACCAGTAAGTAATAGTTTACTTTATTACTTTACGAGCAAGTAAATTTAGTCAAATTGGTTAACAAGCATCTTAAGAACCAAAACGCCCTCGATTAGTGTTAATAAGCTTAAACTATAATTGTAAATGTTAAGACTTGTTATCACGAGTATGAAGTTTCATACAACAAGTAATGGCAAAAAATATTAAGTATGGAGACTTAAACACTCTTGAATGATCTCTCCTCTTACGATTTAATCAAACGTAACTCGTTTACTCTATTAGTTAACCTACAAGTAATAGTTTACTTTATTACTTAACAAGCAAGTAATAGTTACTCAAATGGGTCAATGGCCATCATACGAACCAAAAATCACTCGATTTATGCCAATAAACCTACATTATGCTTGTAATGGTTAAGACTTGTGATCACGAATACAACGTACCAGATAACAAGTGAAGGCCAAAAAAACTAAGTATGGAGACTTTAAAACTTTAGAATGATCACTCCTTTCACGAATTTATCAAACGTTACGATTTTACTCTATTACTTAACCCACAAGTAATATTTTACTTTATTACTTAACGAGAAAGTAATAGTTACTGAAATAGGTCAACGGGGATTGTACGAATCAAAACGCATTCGATTAGTTTTAATAAACTTCGATTATGCTTGTAAATGTTAAGAGTTGTGATCACGAATACTAAGTTCCAAACAACAAGTCATGGCCAAAAAAACTAAGTATCGAGATTTAAACACCTTAGAATGATCTCTCATTACACGAAATGATCAAACATTACTCGTTTACTCTATTACTTATTCGGCAAGGAATATTTACGTTATTAATTAATGAAAATATAATAGTTGGTCAAATAGGTCAACAACCATGATACGAACCAAAAAATAGTAAATTAGTGTTAATAATCTTAGATTATGCTTGTAACGGTTAAGTCTTGTGATCACGAATGTGAAGTTTTGTACAACAATTCATGGCCAAAAAAACTTAGTATGGAGATTTAAACACTTTAGAATGATATTTCCTTTCACGATTTGATCAAACATAACTCGTTTACTCTATTACTTAACCAACAAGTAGTAGTTTACTTTATTACTGAATGAGCAAGTACTAGTTGGTCAAATGGTTCAACGGGCATCTTACGAACCAAACCGCACTTGATTAGTGTTAATAATCTTGGTTATGCTTGTAAAGATTACGAATTGTGATCATAAATATGAAGTTCCATACAACAAGTCATGGCCAAAAAAAAGCTAAGTATGGAGACTTAAACACTCTAGAATTATCTCTCATTTCACGATTTGATCAAATGTAACTCGTTTACTCTATTACTTAACCAGCTAGTAATTGTTTACTTTATCACTTTACGAGCAAGTAAAATTATTTAAATGGGTCAACAGGCATCGTACGAACCAAAACGTACTCGATTAGTGTTAATCAACTTAAATTATGATTGTAAAGGTTAAGACTTTTTATAACGAGTATGAAGTCCCATACAACAAGTCATGGCAAGAAAAGATAAGTATGGAGACTTAAACACTCTACAATGATCTCTTATTTCACGATTTGATCAAACGTAACTCGTTTACTCTATTACTTAATCAACAAATAATAGTTTACTTTATTACTTTACGAGTAAGTAAATTTAGTCAAATGGGTCAGCAGGCATCGTAAAAACAAAATGCACCTGATTAGTGTTAATAGCTTAAATTATGATTGAAAACGTTAAGACTTGTTATCACGAGTATGAAGTTCCATACAACAAGTAATGGCAAAAAATATTAAGTATGGAGACTTAAACACTCTTGAATGATCTCTCCTCTTACGATTTAATTAAACGTAACTCGTTTACTCTATTAGTTAACCTACAAGTAATAATTTACTTTATTACTTAACGAGCAAGTAATAGTTACTCAAATGGGTCAATGGGCATCATAAGAACAAAAAATCACTCGATTTGCGCCAATAAACCTACATTATGCTTGTAATGGTTAAGACTTGTGATCACGAATACAACGTATCAGAAAACAAGTCAAGGCCAAAAAAACTAGGTATGGAGACTTACAAACTTTAGAATGATCTTTCCTTTCACGAATTGATCAAACGTTACGATTTTACTCTATTACTTAACCTACCAGTAATAGTTTACTTTATTACTTAACGAGAAAGTAATAGTTACTGAAATAGGTCAACAGGCATTGTACGAATCAAAATGCACTCGATTAGTTTTAATAAACTTCGTTTATGCTTGTAAATGTTAAGAGTTGTGATCCCGAATACTAAGTTCCAAACAACAAGTCATGGCCAAAAAAACTAAGTATCGAGATTTAAACACCTTAGAATGATCTCTCATTACACAAAATGATCAAACGTTACTCGTTTACTCTATTACTTATTCGGCAAGTAATAGTTACGTTATTAATTAATGAGAATATAATAGTTGGTCAAATTGGTCAACGGGCATCTTACGAACCAAAACGCACTTGATTAGTGTTAATAAGCTTAGATTATGCTTGTAAAGATTTAGAATTGTGACCACAAATATGAAGCTCAATACAACAAGTCATGGCCAAAAAAACTAAGTATGGAGACTTAAACACTCTAGAATGATCTCTCATTTCACGATTTGATCAAACGTAACTCGTTTACTCTATTACTTAACCAGCAAGTAATAGTTTACTTTATTACTTTATGAGAAAATAAATTTAGTCAAATGGGTCAACAGGCATCATACGAACTAAAACGCACTCGATTAGTGTTAATAAACTTAAATTATGATTGTAAAGGTTAAGACTTGATATCACGTGTATGAAATTCCATTCAAAAAGTAATGGCAAAAAAGATGAAGTATGGGGACTTAAACACTCTACAATGATCTCATATTTCACGATATGATCAGACGTAACTCGTTTACTCTATTACTTAACCAGTAAGTAATAGTTTACTTTATTACTTTACGAGCAAGTAAATTTAGTCAAATTGGTTAACAAGCATCTTAAGAACCAAAACGCCCTCGATTAGTGTTAATAAGCTTAAACTATAATTGTAAATGTTAAGACTTGTTATCACGAGTATGTAGTTCCATACAACAAGTCATGGCAAAAAAATATTAAGTATGGAGACTTAAACACTCTTGAATAATCTCTCCTCTTACGATTTAATCAAACGTAACTCGTTTACTCTATTAGTTAACCTACAAGTAATAGTTTACTTTATTACTTAACGAGCAAGTAATAGTTACTCAAATAGGTCAATGGGCATCATACGAACCAAAAATCACTCGATTTGCGCCAATAAACCTACATTATGCTTGTAATGGTTAAGACTTGTGATCACGAATACAACGTACCAGAAAACAAGTCAAGGCCAAAAAAACTAAGTATGGAGACTTAAAAACTTTAGAATGATCTTTCTTTTCACGAATTGATCAAACGTTACGATTTTACTCTATTACTTAACCCACAAGTAATATTTTACTTTATTACTTAACGAGAAAGTAATAGTTACTCAAATAGGTCAACGGGGATTGTACGAATCAAAACGCATTCGATTAGTTTTAATAAACTTCGATTATGCTTGTAAATGTTAAGAGTTGTGATCACGAATACTAAGTTCCAAACAACAAGTCATGGCCAAAAAAACTAAGTATCGAGATTTAAACACCTTAGAATGATCTCTCATTACACGAAATGATCAAACATTACTCGTTTACTCTATTACTTATTCGGCAAGGAATATTTACGTTATTAATTAATGAAAATATAATAGTTGGTCAAATAGGTCAACAACCATGATACGAACCAAAAAATAGTAAATTAGTGTTAATAATCTTAGATTATGCTTGTAACGGTTAAGTCTTGTGATCACGAATGTGAAGTTTTGTACAACAATTCATGGCCAAAAAAACTTAGTATGGAGATTTAAACACTTTAGAATGATATTTCCTTTCACGATTTGATCAAACATAACTCGTTTACTCTATTACTTAACCAACAAGTAGTAGTTTACTTTATTACTGAATGAGCAAGTACTAGTTGGTCAAATGGTTCAACGGGCATCTTACGAACCAAACCGCACTTGATTAGTGTTAATAATCTTGGTTATTCTTGTAAAGATTACGAATTGTGATCATAAATATGAAGTTCCATACAACAAGTCATGGCCAAAAAAAAGCTAAGTATGGAGACTTAAACACTCTAGAATTATCTCTCATTTCACGATTTGATCAAATGTAACTCGTTTACTCTATTACTTAACCAGCTAGTAATTGTTTACTTTATCACTTTACGAGCAAGTAAAATTATTTAAATGTGTCAACAGGCATCGTACGAACCAAAACGTACTCGATTAGTGTTAATCAACTTAAATTATGATTGTAAAGGTTAAGACTTTTTATAACGAGTATGAAGTCCCATACAACAAGTCATGGCAAGAAAAGATAAGTATGGAGACTTAAACACTCTACAATGATCTCTTATTTCACGATTTGATCAAACGTAACTCGTTTACTCTATTACTTAATCAACAAATAATAGTTTACTTTATTACTTTACGAGTAAGTAATTTAGTCAAATGGGTCAGCAGGCATCGTAAAAACAAAATGCACCTGATTAGTGTTAATAGCTTAAATTATGATTGAAAACGTTAAGACTTGTTATCACGAGTATGAAGTTCCATACAACAAGTAATGGCAAAAAATATTAAGTATGGAGACTTAAACACTCTTGAATGATCTCTCCTCTTACGATTTAATTAAACGTAACTCGTTTACTCTATTAGTTAACCTACAAGTAATAATTTACTTTATTACTTAACGAGCAAGTAATAGTTACTCAAATGGGTCAATGGGCATCATAAGAACAAAAAATCACTCGATTTGCGCCAATAAACCTACATTATGCTTGTAATGGTTAAGACTTGTGATCACGAATACAACGTATCAGAAAACAAGTCAAGGCCAAAAAAACTAGGTATGGAGACTTACAAACTTTAGAATGATCTTTCCTTTCACGAATTGATCAAACGTTACGATTTTACTCTATTACTTAACCTACCAGTAATAGTTTACTTTATTACTTAACGAGAAAGTAATAGTTACTGAAATAGGTCAACAGGCATTGTACGAATCAAAATGCACTCGATTAGTTTTAATAAACTTCGTTTATGCTTGTAAATGTTAAGAGTTGTGATCCCGAATACTAAGTTCCAAACAACAAGTCATGGCCAAAAAAACTAAGTATCGAGATTTAAACACCTTAGAATGATCTCTCATTACACAAAATGATCAAACGTTACTCGTTTACTCTATTACTTATTCGGCAAGTAATAGTTACGTTATTAATTAATGAGAATATAATAGTTGGTCAAATTGGTCAACGGGCATCTTACGAACCAAAACGCACTTGATTAGTGTTAATAAGCTTAGATTATGCTTGTAAAGATTTAGAATTGTGACCACAAATATGAAGCTCAATACAACAAGTCATGGCCAAAAAAACTAAGTATGGAGACTTAAACACTCTAGAATGATCTCTCATTTCACGATTTGATCAAACGTAACTCGTTTACTCTATTACTTAACCAGCAAGTAATAGTTTACTTTATTACTTTATGAGAAAATAAATTTAGTCAAATGGGTCAACAGGGATCATACGAACTAAAACGCACTCGATTAGTGTTAATAAACTTAAATTATGATTGTAAAGGTTAAGACTTGATATCACGTGTATGAAATTCCATTCAAAAAGTAATGGCAAAAAAGATGAAGTATGGGGACTTAAACACTCTACAATGATCTCATATTTCACGATATGATCAGACGTAACTCGTTTACTCTATTACTTAACCAGTAAGTAATAGTTTACTTTATTACTTTACGAGCAAGTAAATTTAGTCAAATTGGTTAACAAGCATCTTAAGAACCAAAACGCCCTCGATTAGTGTTAATAAGCTTAAACTATAATTGTAAATGTTAAGACTTGTTATCACGAGTATGAAGTTTCATACAACAAGTAATGGCAAAAAATATTAAGTATGGAGACTTAAACACTCTTGAATGATCTCTCCTCTTACGATTTAATCAAACGTAACTCGTTTACTCTATTAGTTAACCTACAAGTAATAGTTTACTTTATTACTTAACAAGCAAGTAATAGTTACTCAAATGGGTCAATGGCCATCATACGAACCAAAAATCACTCGATTTATGCCAATAAACCTACATTATGCTTGTAATGGTTAAGACTTGTGATCACGAATACACCGTACCAGATAACAAGTGAAGGCCAAAAAAACTAAGTATGGAGACTTTAAAACTTTAGAATGATCACTCCTTTCACGAATTTATCAAACGTTACGATTTTACTCTATTACTTAACCCACAAGTAATACTTTACTTTATAACTTAATGAGAAAGTAATAGTTACTCAAATAGGTCAACGGGCATTGTATTAATAAACTTCGATTATGCTTGTAATTGTTAAGAGTTGTGATCACGAATACTAAGTTCCAAACAACAAGTCATGGCCAAAAAAACTAAGTATAGTGATTTAAACACCTTAGAATGATCTCTCCTTTCATGAAATGATCAAACGTTACTCGTTTACTCTATTACTTATTCGACTAGTAATAGTTACGTTATTAATTAATGAGAATATAATAGTTGGTCAAATAGGTCAACAGGCATGATACGAACCAAAAAATAGTCGATTAATGTTAATAATCTTAGATTATGTTTGTAAAGGTTAACTCTTGTGATCACGAATGTGAAGTTTTGTACAACAATTCATGGCCAAAAAAACTTAGTATGGGGATTTAAATACTTTAGAATGATCTTTCCTTTCACGATTTGATCAAACATAACTCGTTTACTCTATTACTTAACCAACAAGTAGTAGTTTACTTTATTACGGAATGAGCAAGTACTAGTTGGTAAAATGGGTCAATGGGCATCTTACGAACCAAACCGCACTTGATTAGTGATAATAAGCTTGGTTATGATTGTAATGATTACGAATTGTGATCATAAATATGAAGTTCCATACAGCAAGTCATGGCCAAAAAAAGCTAAGTATGGAGACTTAAACACTCTAGAATGATCTCTCATTTCACGATTTTATCAAACGTAACTCGTTTACTCTATTACATAACCAACTAGTAATAGTTTACTTTATTACTTTAGGAGCAAGTAAAATTATTTAAATGGGTCAACAGGCATCGTACGAACCAAAACGTACTCGATTAGTGTTAATAAGCTTAAATTATGATTGTATAGGTTAAGACTTGTTTTAACGAGTATGAAGTCACATACAACTAGTCATGACAAGAAAAATTAAGTATGGAGACTTAAACACTCTACAATGATCTCTTATTTCACGATTTGATCAAACGTAACTCGTTTACTCTATTACTTAATCAACAAATAATAGTTTACTTTATTACTTTACGAGCAAGTAAATTTAGTCAAATGGGTCAACAAGCATCGTACGAACCAAAATGCACTTGATTAGTGTTAATAAACTTAAATTATGATTGTAAAGGTTAAGACTTGTTATCACGAATATGAAGTTCCATACAACAAGTCATGGGAAAAAATATTAAGTATGGAGACTTAAACACTCTTGAATAATCTCTCCTCTTACGATCTAATCAAACGTAACTCGTATACTCTATTAGTTAACCTACAAGTAATAGTTTACTTTATTACTTAACGAGCAAGTAATAGTTACTCAAATGGGTCAATGGGCATCATACGAACCAAAAATCACTCGATTTGTGCCAATAAACCTACATTATGCTTGTAATGGTTAAGGCTTGTGATCACGAATACAAGTACCAGAAAACAAGTCAAGGCCAAAAAAACTAAGTATGGAGACTTATAACTTTAGAATGATCTTTCCTTTCACGAATTGATCGAACGTTACGATTTTACTCTATTACTTAACCCACAAGTAATAGTTTACTTTATTACTTGACGAGAAAGTAATAGTTACTCAAATAGGCCAGCAGGCATTGTACGAATCAAAATGCACTCGATTAGTTTTAATAAACTTCGATTATGCTTGTAAATGTTAAGAGTTGTGATCACGAATACTAAGTTCCAAACAACAAGTCATGGCCAAATAAACTAAGTATCGAGATTTAAGCACCTTAGAATGATCTCTCATTACACGAAATGATCAAACATTACTCGTTTACTCTATTACTTATTCGGCAAGGAATAGTTACGTTATTAATTAATGAGAATATAATAGTTGGTCAAATAGGTCAACAGCCATGATACGAACCAAAAAATAGTCGATTAGTGTTAATAATCTTAGATTATGCTTGTAAAGGTTAAGTCTTGTGATCACGAATGTAAAGTTTTGTACAACAATTCATGGCCAAAAAAACTTAGTATGGAGATTTAAACACTTTAGAATGCTCTTTCCTTTCACGATTTGATCAAACGTAATTCGTTTACTCTATTACTTAACCAACAAGTAGTAGTTTACTTTATTACTGAATGAGCAAGTACTAGTTGGTCAAATGGGTCAACGGGCATTTTACGAACCAAAACGCACTTGATTAGTGTTAATAAGCTTAGATTATGCTTGTAAAGATTTAGAATTGTGACCACAAATATGAAGCTCAATACAACAAGTCATGTCCAAAAAAACTAAGTACGGAGACTTAAACACTCTAGAATGATCTCTCATTTCACGATTTGATCAAACGTAACTCGTTTACTCTATTACTTAACCAGCAAGTAATAGTTTACTTTATTACTTTTTGAGCAAATAAATTTAGTCAAATGGGTCAACAGGCATCATACGAACTAAAACGCACTCGATTAGTGTTAATAAACTTAAATTATGATTGTAAAGGTTAAGACTTGATATCACGTGTATGAAATTCCATTCAAAAAGTAATGGCAAAAAAGATGAAGTATGGGGACTTAAACACTCTACAATGATCTCTTATTTCACGATATGATCAGACGTAACTCGTTTACTCTATTACTTTATTACTTTACGAGCAAGTAAATTTAGTCAAATGGGTCAGCAGGCATCGTACGAACCAAAATGCGCTTGATTAGTGTTAATAAGCTTAAATTATGATTGAAAAGGTTAAGACTTGTTATCACGAGTATGAAGTTCCATACAACAAGTAATGGCAAAAAATATTAAGTATAGAGACTTAAACACTTATGAATGATCTCTCCTCTTACGATTTAATCAAACGTAACTCGTTTACTCTATTAGTTAACCTACAAGTAATAGTTTACTTTATTACTTAACGAGCAAGTTATAGTTACTCAAATGGGTCAATGGGCATCATAAGAACAAAAAATCACTCGATTTGCGCCAATAAACCTACATTATGCTTGTAATGGTTAAGACTTGTGATCACGAATACAACGTACCAGAAAACAAGTCAAGGCCAAAAAAACTAGGTATGGAGACTTAAAAACTTTAGAATGATCTTTCCTTTCACGAATTGATCGAACGTTACGATTTTACTCTATTTCTTAACCTACCAGTAATAGTTTACTTTATTACTTAACGAGAAAGTAATAGTTACTGAAATAGGTCAACAGGCATTGTACGAATCAAAATGCACTCGATTAGTTTTAATAAACTTTGATTATGCTTGTAAATGTTAAGAGTTGTGATCACAAATACTAAGTTCCAAACAACAAGTCATGGCCAAATAAACAAAGTATCGAGATTTAAGCACCTTAGAATGATCTCTCATTACAAAAAATGATCAAACGTTACTCGTTTACTCTATTACTTATTCGGCAAGTAATAGTTACGTTATTAATTAATGAGAATATAATAGTTGTCAAATAGGTCAACAACCATGATACGAACCAAAACATAGTCGATTAGTGTTAATAATCTTAGATTATGCTTGTAAATGTTAAGTCTTGTGATCACGAATGTGAAGTTTTGTACAACAATTCATGGCCAAAAAAACTTAGTATGGAGATTTAAACACTTTAGAATGCTCTTTCATTTCACGATTTGATCAAACGTAACTCGTTTACTCTATTACTTAACCAACAAGTAGTAGTTTACTTTATTACTGAATGAGCAAGTACTAGTTGGTCAAATGGGTCAACGGGCATCTTACGAACCAAAACGCACTTGATTAGTGTTAATAAGCTTAGATTATGCTTGTAAAGATTTAGAATTGTGACCACAAATATGAAGCTCAATACAACAAGTCATGGCCAAAAAAACTAAGTACGGAGACTTAAACACTCTAGAATGATCTCTCATTTCACGATTTGATCAAACGTAACTCGTTTACTCTATTACTTAACCAGCAAGTAATAGTTTACTTTATTTCTTTATGAGCAAATAAATTTAGTCAAATGGTTCAACAGGCATCATACGAACTAAAACGCACTCGATTAGTTTTAATAAACTTAAATTATGATTGTAAAGGTTAAGACTTGATATCACGTGTATGAAATTCCATTCAAAAAGTAATGGCAAAAAAGATGAAGTGTGGGGACTTAAACACTCTACAATGATCTCTTATTTCACGATATGATCAGACGTAACTCGTTTACTCTATTAGTTAACCTACAAGTAATAGTTTACTTTATTACTTAACGAGCAAGTAATAGTTACTTAAATGGGTCAATGGGCATCATAAGAACAAAAAATCACTCGATTTGCGCGAATAAACCTACATTATGCTTGTAATGGTTAAGACTTGTGATCACGAATACAACGTACCAGAAAACAAGTCAAGGCCAAAAAAACTAAGTATGGAGACTTAAAAACTTTAGAATGATCTTTCCTTTCACGAATTGATCGAACATTACGATTTTACTCTATTACTTAACCTACCAGTAATAGTTTACTTTATTACTTAACGAGAAAGTAATAGTTACTGAAATAGGTCAACAGGCATTGTACGAATCAAAATGCACTCGATTAGTTTTAATAAACTTCGTTTATGCTTGTAAATGTTAAGAGTTGTGATCCCGAATACTAAGTTCCAAACAACAAGTCATGGCCAAAAAAACTAAGTATCGAGATTTAAACACCTTAGAATGATCTCTCATTAAACAAAATGATCAAACGTTACTCGTTTACTCTATTACTTATTCGGCAAGTAATAGTTACGTTATTAATTAATGAGAATATAATAGTTGGTCAAATTGGTCAACGGGCATCTTACGAACCAAAACGCACTTGATTAGTGTTAATAAGCTTAGATTATGCTTGTAAAGATTTAGAATTGTGACCACAAATATGAAGCTCAATACAACAAGTCATGGCCAAAAAAACTAAGTATGGAGACTTAAACACTCTAGAATGATCTCTCATTTCACGATTTGATCAAACGTAACTCGTTTACTCTATTACTTAACCAGCAAGTAATAGTTTACTTTATTACTTTATGAGAAAATAAATTTAGTCAAATAGGTCAACAGGCATCATACGAACTAAAACGCACTCGATTAGTGTTAATAAACTTAAATTATGATTGTAAAGGTTAAGACTTGATATCACGTGTATGAAATTCCATTCAAAAAGTAATGGCAAAAAAGATGAAGTATGGGGACTTAAACACTCTACAATGATCTCATATTTCACGATATGATCAGACGTAACTCGTTTACTCTATTACTTAACCAGTAAGTAATAGTTTACTTTATTACTTTACGAGCAAGTAAATTTAGTCAAATGGGTTAACAAGCATCTTAAGAACCAAAACGCCCTCGATTAATGTTAATAAGCTTAAACTATAATTGTAAATGTTAAGACTTGTTATCACGAGTATGAAGTTCCATACAACAAGTAATGGCAAAAAATATTAAGTATGGAGACTTAAACACTCTTGAATGATCTCTCCTCTTACGATTTAATCAAACGTAACTCGTTTACTCTATTAGTTAACCTACAAGTAATAGTTTACTTTATTACTTAACAAGCAAGTAATAGTTATTCAAATGGGTCAATGGCCATCATACGAACCAAAAATCACTCGATTTATGCCAATAAACCTACATTATGCTTGTAATGGTTAAGACTTGTGATCACGAATACAACGTACCAGATAACAAGTGAAGGCCAAAAAAACTAAGTATGGAGACTTAAAAACTTTAGAATGATCACTCCTTTCACGAATTTATCAAACGTTACGATTTTACTCTATTACTTAACCTACCAGTAATAGTTTACTTTATTACTTAACGAGAAAGTAATAGTTACTGAAATAGGTCAACAGGCATTGTACGAATCAAAATGCACTCGATTAGTTTTAATAAACTTCGATTATGCTTGTAAATGTTAAGAGTTGTGATCACAAATACTAAGTTCCAAACAACAAGTCATGGCCAAATAAACAAAGTATCGAGATTTAAGCACCTTAGAATGATCTCTCATTACAAAAAATGATCAAACGTTACTCGTTTACTCTATTACTTATTCGGCAAGTAATAGTTACGTTATTAATTAATGAGAATATAATAGTTGTCAAATAGGTCAACAACCATGATACGAACCAAAACATAGTCGATTAGTGTTAATAATCTTAGATTATGCTTGTAAATGTTAAGTCTTGTGATCACGAATGTGAAGTTTTGTACAACAATTCATGGCCAAAAAAACTTAGTATGGAGATTTAAACACTTTAGAATGCTCTTTCATTTCACGATTTGATCAAACGTAACTCGTTTACTCTATTACTTAACCAACAAGTAGTAGTTTACTTTATTACTGAATGAGCAAGTACTAGTTGGTCAAATGGGTCAACGGGCATCTTACGAACCAAAACGCACTTGATTAGTGTTAATAAGCTTAGATTATGCTTGTAAAGATTTAGAATTGTGACCACAAATATGAAGCTCAATACAACAAGTCATGGCCAAAAAAACTAAGTACGGAGACTTAAACACTCTAGAATGATCTCTCATTTCACGATTTGATCAAACGTAACTCGTTTACTCTATTACTTAACCAGCAAGTAATAGTTTACTTTATTACTTTATGAGCAAATAAATTTAGTCAAATGGTTCAACAGGCATCATACGAACTAAAACGCACTCGATTAGTGTTAATAAACTTAAATTATGATTGTAAAGGTTAAGACTTGATATCACGTGTATGAAATTCCATTCAAAAAGTAATGGCAAAAAAGATGAAGTGTGGGGACTTAAACACTCTACAATGATCTCTTATTTCACGATATGATCAGACGTAACTCGTTTACTCTATTAGTTAACCTACAAGTAATAGTTTACTTTATTACTTAACGAGCAAGTAATAGTTACTTAAATGGGTCAATGGGCATCATAAGAACAAAAAATCACTCGATTTGCGCGAATAAACCTACATTATGCTTGTAATGGTTAAGACTTGTGATCACGAATACAACGTACCAGAAAACAAGTCAAGGCCAAAAAAACTAAGTATGGAGACTTAAAAACTTTAGAATGATCTTTCCTTTCACGAATTGATCGAACATTACGATTTTACTCTATTACTTAACCTACCAGTAATAGTTTACTTTATTACTTAACGAGAAAGTAATAGTTACTGAAATAGGTCAACAGGCATTGTACGAATCAAAATGCACTCGATTAGTTTTAATAAACTTCGTTTATGCTTGTAAATGTTAAGAGTTGTGATCCCGAATACTAAGTTCCAAACAACAAGTCATGGCCAAAAAAACTAAGTATCGAGATTTAAACACCTTAGAATGATCTCTCATTAAACAAAATGATCAAACGTTACTCGTTTACTCTATTACTTATTCGGCAAGTAATAGTTACGTTATTAATTAATGAGAATATAATAGTTGGTCAAATTGGTCAACGGGCATCTTACGAACCAAAACGCACTTGATTAGTGTTAATAAGCTTAGATTATGCTTGTAAAGATTTAGAATTGTGACCACAAATATGAAGCTCAATACAACAAGTCATGGCCAAAAAAACTAAGTATGGAGACTTAAACACTCTAGAATGATCTCTCATTTCACGATTTGATCAAACGTAACTCGTTTACTCTATTACTTAACCAGCAAGTAATAGTTTACTTTATTACTTTATGAGAAAATAAATTTAGTCAAATGGGTCAACAGGCATCATACGAACTAAAACGCACTCGATTAGTGTTAATAAACTTAAATTATGATTGTAAAGGTTAAGACTTGATATCACGTGTATGAAATTCCATTCAAAAAGTAATGGCAAAAAAGATGAAGTATGGGGACTTAAACACTCTACAATGATCTCATATTTCACGATATGATCAGACGTAACTCGTTTACTCTATTACTTAACCAGTAAGTAATAGTTTACTTTATTACTTTACGAGCAAGTAAATTTAGTCAAATGGGTTAACAAGCATCTTAAGAACCAAAACGCCCTCGATTAATGTTAATAAGCTTAAACTATAATTGTAAATGTTAAGACTTGTTATCACGAGTATGAAGTTCCATACAACAAGTAATGGCAAAAAATATTAAGTATGGAGACTTAAACACTCTTGAATGATCTCTCCTCTTACGATTTAATCAAACGTAACTCGTTTACTCTATTAGTTAACCTACAAGTAATAGTTTACTTTATTACTTAACAAGCAAGTAATAGTTACTCAAATGGGTCAATGGCCATCATACGAACCAAAAATCACTCGATTTATGCCAATAAACCTACATTATGCTTGTAATGGTTAAGACTTGTGATCACGAATACAACGTACCAGATAACAAGTGAAGGCCAAAAAAACTAAGTATGGAGACTTAAAAACTTTAGAATGATCACTCCTTTCACGAATTTATCAAACGTTACGATTTTACTCTATTACTTAACCCACAAGTAATAGTTTACTTTATTACTTAATGAGAAAGTAATAGTTACTCAAATAGGTCAACGGGCATTGTATTAATAAACTTCGATTATGCTTGTAATTGTTAAGAGTTGTGATCACGAATACTAAGTTCCAAACAACAAGTCATGGCCAAAAAAACTAAGTATAGTGATTTAAACACCTTAGAATGATCTCTCCTTTCATGAAATGATCAAACGTTACTCGTTTACTCTATTACTTATTCGACTAGTAATAGTTACATTATTAATTAATGAGAATACAATAGTTGGTCAAATAGGTCAACAGCCATGATACGAACCAAAAAATAGTCGATTAATGTTAATAATCTTAGATTATGTTTGTAAAGGTTAAGTCTTGTGATCACGAATGTGAAGTTTTGTACAACAATTAATGGCCAAAAAAACTTAGTATGGGGATTTAAATACTTTAGAATGATCTTTCCTTTCACGATTTGATCAAACATAACTCGTTTACTCTATTACTTAACCAACAAGTAGTAGTTTACTTTATTACGGAATGAGCAAGTACTAGTTGGTCAAATGGGTCAATGGGCATCTTACGAACCAAACCGCACTTGATTAGTGATAATATGCTTGGTTATGATTGTAATGATTACGAATTGTGATCATAAATATAAAGTTCCATACAGCAAGTCATGGCCAAAAAAAAGCTAAGTATGGAGACTTAAACACTCTAGAATGATCTCTCATTTCACGATTTTATCAAACGTAACTCGTTTACTCTATTACATAACCAACTAGTAATAGTTTACTTTATTACTTTAGGAGCAAGTAAAATTATTTAAATGGGTCAACAGGCATCGTACGAACCAAAACGTACTCGATTAGTGTTAATAAGCTTAAATTATGATTGTATAGGTTAAGACTTGTTTTAACGAGTATGAAGTCACATACAACTAGTCATGACAAGAAAAATTAAGTATGGAGACTTAAACACTCTACAATGATCTCTTATTTCACGATTTGATCAAACGTAACTCGTTTACTCTATTACTTAATCAACAAATAATAGTTTACTTTATTACTTTACGAGCAAGTAAATTTAGTCAAATGGGTCAACAAGCATCGTACGAACCAAAATGCACTTGATTAGTGTTAATAAACTTAAATTATGATTGTAAAGGTTAAGACTTGTTATCACGAGTATGAAGTTCCATACAACAAGTCATGGGAAAAAATATTAAGTATGGAGACTTAAACACTCTTGAATAATCTCTCCTCTTACGATCTAATCAAACGTAACTCGTTTACTCTATTAGTTAACCTACAAGTAATAGTTTACTTTATTACTTAACGAGCAAGTAATAGTTACTTAAATGGGTCAATGGGCATCATAAGAACAAAAAATCACTCGATTTGCGCGAATAAACCTACATTATGCTTGTAATGGTTAAGACTTGTGATCACGAATACAACGTACCAGAAAACAAGTCAAGGCCAAAAAAACTAAGTATGGAGACTTATAACTTTAGAATGATCTTTCCTTTCACGAATTGATCGAACGTTACGATTTTACTCTATTACTTAACCCACAAGTAATAGTTTACTTTATTACTTGACGAGAAAGTAATAGTTACTCAAATAGGTCAGCGGGCATTGTACGAATCAAAATGCACTCGATTAGTTTTAATAAACTTCGATTATGCTTGTAAATGTTAAGAGTTGTGATCACGAATACTAAGTTCCAAACAACAAGTCATGGCCAAATAAACTAAGTATCGAGATTTAAGCACCTTAGAATGATCTCTCATTACACGAAATGATCAAACATTACTCGTTTACTCTATTACTTATTCGGCAAGGAATAGTTACGTTATTAATTAATGAGAATATAATAGTTGGTCAAATAGGTCAACAGCCATGATACGAACCAAAAAATAGTCGATTAGTGTTAATAATCTTAGATTATGCTTGTAAAGGTTAAGTCTTGTGATCACGAATGTGAAGTTTTGTACAACAATTCATGGCCAAAAAAACTTAGTATGGAGATTTAAACACTTTAGAATGCTCTTTCCTTTCACGATTTGATCAAACGTAATTCGTTTACTCTATTACTTAACCAACAAGTAGTAGTTTACTTTATTACTGAATGAGCAAGTACTAGTTGGTCAAATGGGTCAACGGGCATTTTACGAACCAAAACGCACTTGATTAGTGTTAATAAGCTTAGATTATGCTTGTAAAGATTTAGAATTGTGACCACAAATATGAAGCTCAATACAACAAGTCATGGCCAAAAAAACTAAGTACGGAGACTTAAACACTCTAGAATGATCTCTCATTTCACGATTTGATCAAACGTAACTCGTTTACTCTATTACTTAACCAGCAAGTAATAGTTTACTTTATTACTTTATGAGCAAATAAATTTAGTCAAATGGGTCAACAGGCATCATACGAACTAAAACGCACTCGATTAGTGTTAATAAACTTAAATTATGATTGTAAAGGTTAAGGCTTGATATCACGTGTATGAAATTCCATTCAAAAAGTAATGGCAAAAAAGATGAAGTATGGGGACTTAAACACTCTACAATGATCTCATATTTCACGATATGATCAGACGTAACTCGTTTACTCTATTACTTAACCAGTAAGTAATAGTTTACTTTATTACTTTACGAGCAAGTAAATTTAGTCAAATGGGTTAACAAGCATCTTAAGAACCAAAACGCCCTCGATTAATGTTAATAAGCTTAAACTATAATTGTAAATGTTAAGACTTGTTATCACGAGTATGAAGTTCCATACAACAAGTAATGGCAAAAAATATTAAGTATGGAGACTTAAACACTCTTGAATGATCTCTCCTCTTACGATTTAATCAAACGTAACTCGTTTACTCTATTAGTTAACCTACAAGTAATAGTTTACTTTATTACTTAACAAGCAAGTAATAGTTACTCAAATGGGTCAATGGCCATCATACGAACCAAAAATCACTCGATTTATGCCAATAAACCTACATTATGCTTGTAATGGTTAAGACTTGTGATCACGAATACAACGTACCAGATAACAAGTGAAGGCCAAAAAAACTAAGTATGGAGACTTAAAAACTTTAGAATGATCACTCCTTTCACGAATTTATCAAACGTTACGATTTTACTCTATTACTTAACCTACCAGTAATAGTTTACTTTATTACTTAACGAGAAAGTAATAGTTACTGAAATAGGTCAACAGGCATTGTACGAATCAAAATGCACTCGATTAGTTTTAATAAACTTCGATTATGCTTGTAAATGTTAAGAGTTGTGATCACAAATACTAAGTTCCAAACAACAAGTCATGGCCAAATAAACAAAGTATCGAGATTTAAGCACCTTAGAATGATCTCTCATTACAAAAAATGATCAAACGTTACTCGTTTACTCTATTACTTATTCGGCAAGTAATAGTTACGTTATTAATTAATGAGAATATAATAGTTGTCAAATAGGTCAACAACCATGATACGAACCAAAACATAGTCGATTAGTGTTAATAATCTTAGATTATGCTTGTAAATGTTAAGTCTTGTGATCACGAATGTGAAGTTTTGTACAACAATTCATGGCCAAAAAAACTTAGTATGGAGATTTAAACACTTTAGAATGCTCTTTCATTTCACGATTTGATCAAACGTAACTCGTTTACTCTATTACTTAACCAACAAGTAGTAGTTTACTTTATTACTGAATGAGCAAGTACTAGTTGGTCAAATGGGTCAACGGGCATCTTACGAACCAAAACGCACTTGATTAGTGTTAATAAGCTTAGATTATGCTTGTAAAGATTTAGAATTGTGACCACAAATATGAAGCTCAATACAACAAGTCATGGCCAAAAAAACTAAGTACGGAGACTTAAACACTCTAGAATGATCTCTCATTTCACGATTTGATCAAACGTAACTCGTTTACTCTATTACTTAACCAGCAAGTAATAGTTTACTTTATTTCTTTATGAGCAAATAAATTTAGTCAAATGGTTCAACAGGCATCATACGAACTAAAACGCACTCGATTAGTTTTAATAAACTTAAATTATGATTGTAAAGGTTAAGACTTGATATCACGTGTATGAAATTCCATTCAAAAAGTAATGGCAAAAAAGATGAAGTGTGGGGACTTAAACACTCTACAATGATCTCTTATTTCACGATATGATCAGACGTAACTCGTTTACTCTATTAGTTAACCTACAAGTAATAGTTTACTTTATTACTTAACGAGCAAGTAATAGTTACTTAAATGGGTCAATGGGCATCATAAGAACAAAAAATCACTCGATTTGCGCGAATAAACCTACATTATGCTTGTAATGGTTAAGACTTGTGATCACGAATACAACGTACCAGAAAACAAGTCAAGGCCAAAAAAACTAAGTATGGAGACTTAAAAACTTTAGAATGATCTTTCCTTTCACGAATTGATCGAACATTACGATTTTACTCTATTACTTAACCTACCAGTAATAGTTTACTTTATTACTTAACGAGAAAGTAATAGTTACTGAAATAGGTCAACAGGCATTGTACGAATCAAAATGCACTCGATTAGTTTTAATAAACTTCGTTTATGCTTGTAAATGTTAAGAGTTGTGATCCCGAATACTAAGTTCCAAACAACAAGTCATGGCCAAAAAAACTAAGTATCGAGATTTAAACACCTTAGAATGATCTCTCATTAAACAAAATGATCAAACGTTACTCGTTTACTCTATTACTTATTCGGCAAGTAATAGTTACGTTATTAATTAATGAGAATATAATAGTTGGTCAAATTGGTCAACGGGCATCTTACGAACCAAAACGCACTTGATTAGTGTTAATAAGCTTAGATTATGCTTGTAAAGATTTAGAATTGTGACCACAAATATGAAGCTCAATACAACAAGTCATGGCCAAAAAAACTAAGTATGGAGACTTAAACACTCTAGAATGATCTCTCATTTCACGATTTGATCAAACGTAACTCGTTTACTCTATTACTTAACCAGCAAGTAATAGTTTACTTTATTACTTTATGAGAAAATAAATTTAGTCAAATAGGTCAACAGGCATCATACGAACTAAAACGCACTCGATTAGTGTTAATAAACTTAAATTATGATTGTAAAGGTTAAGACTTGATATCACGTGTATGAAATTCCATTCAAAAAGTAATGGCAAAAAAGATGAAGTATGGGGACTTAAACACTCTACAATGATCTCATATTTCACGATATGATCAGACGTAACTCGTTTACTCTATTACTTAACCAGTAAGTAATAGTTTACTTTATTACTTTACGAGCAAGTAAATTTAGTCAAATGGGTTAACAAGCATCTTAAGAACCAAAACGCCCTCGATTAATGTTAATAAGCTTAAACTATAATTGTAAATGTTAAGACTTGTTATCACGAGTATGAAGTTCCATACAACAAGTAATGGCAAAAAATATTAAGTATGGAGACTTAAACACTCTTGAATGATCTCTCCTCTTACGATTTAATCAAACGTAACTCGTTTACTCTATTAGTTAACCTACAAGTAATAGTTTACTTTATTACTTAACAAGCAAGTAATAGTTACTCAAATGGGTCAATGGCCATCATACGAACCAAAAATCACTCGATTTATGCCAATAAACCTACATTATGCTTGTAATGGTTAAGACTTGTGATCACGAATACAACGTACCAGATAACAAGTGAAGGCCAAAAAAACTAAGTATGGAGACTTAAAAACTTTAGAATGATCACTCCTTTCACGAATTTATCAAACGTTACGATTTTACTCTATTACTTAACCTACCAGTAATAGTTTACTTTATTACTTAACGAGAAAGTAATAGTTACTGAAATAGGTCAACAGGCATTGTACGAATCAAAATGCACTCGATTAGTTTTAATAAACTTCGATTATGCTTGTAAATGTTAAGAGTTGTGATCACAAATACTAAGTTCCAAACAACAAGTCATGGCCAAATAAACAAAGTATCGAGATTTAAGCACCTTAGAATGATCTCTCATTACAAAAAATGATCAAACGTTACTCGTTTACTCTATTACTTATTCGGCAAGTAATAGTTACGTTATTAATTAATGAGAATATAATAGTTGTCAAATAGGTCAACAACCATGATACGAACCAAAACATAGTCGATTAGTGTTAATAATCTTAGATTATGCTTGTAAATGTTAAGTCTTGTGATCACGAATGTGAAGTTTTGTACAACAATTCATGGCCAAAAAAACTTAGTATGGAGATTTAAACACTTTAGAATGCTCTTTCATTTCACGATTTGATCAAACGTAACTCGTTTACTCTATTACTTAACCAACAAGTAGTAGTTTACTTTATTACTGAATGAGCAAGTACTAGTTGGTCAAATGGGTCAACGGGCATCTTACGAACCAAAACGCACTTGATTAGTGTTAATAAGCTTAGATTATGCTTGTAAAGATTTAGAATTGTGACCACAAATATGAAGCTCAATACAACATGGCAAAAAATATTAAGTATGGAGACTTAAACACTCTTGAATGATCTCTCCTCTTACGATTTAATCAAACGTAACTCGTTTACTCTATTAGTTAACCTACAAGTAATAGTTTACTTTATTACTTAACAAGCAAGTAATAGTTACTCAAATGGGTCAATGGCCATCATACGAACCAAAAATCACTCGATTTATGCCAATAAACCTACATTATGCTTGTAATGGTTAAGACTTGTGATCACGAATACAACGTACCAGATAACAAGTGAAGGCCAAAAAAACTAAGTATGGAGACTTAAAAACTTTAGAATGATCACTCCTTTCACGAATTTATCAAACGTTACGATTTTACTCTATTACTTAACCTACCAGTAATAGTTTACTTTATTACTTAACGAGAAAGTAATAGTTACTGAAATAGGTCAACAGGCATTGTACGAATCAAAATGCACTCGATTAGTTTTAATAAACTTCGATTATGCTTGTAAATGTTAAGAGTTGTGATCACAAATACTAAGTTCCAAACAACAAGTCATGGCCAAATAAACAAAGTATCGAGATTTAAGCACCTTAGAATGATCTCTCATTACAAAAAATGATCAAACGTTACTCGTTTACTCTATTACTTATTCGGCAAGTAATAGTTACGTTATTAATTAATGAGAATATAATAGTTGTCAAATAGGTCAACAACCATGATACGAACCAAAACATAGTCGATTAGTGTTAATAATCTTAGATTATGCTTGTAAATGTTAAGTCTTGTGATCACGAATGTGAAGTTTTGTACAACAATTCATGGCCAAAAAAACTTAGTATGGAGATTTAAACACTTTAGAATGCTCTTTCATTTCACGATTTGATCAAACGTAACTCGTTTACTCTATTACTTAACCAACAAGTAGTAGTTTACTTTATTACTGAATGAGCAAGTACTAGTTGGTCAAATGGGTCAACGGGCATCTTACGAACCAAAACGCACTTGATTAGTGTTAATAAGCTTAGATTATGCTTGTAAAGATTTAGAATTGTGACCACAAATATGAAGCTCAATACAACAAGTCATGGCCAAAAAAACTAAGTACGGAGACTTAAACACTCTAGAATGATCTCTCATTTCACGATTTGATCAAACGTAACTCGTTTACTCTATTACTTAACCAGCAAGTAATAGTTTACTTTATTACTTTATGAGCAAATAAATTTAGTCAAATGGTTCAACAGGCATCATACGAACTAAAACGCACTCGATTAGTGTTAATAAACTTAAATTATGATTGTAAAGGTTAAGACTTGATATCACGTGTATGAAATTCCATTCAAAAAGTAATGGCAAAAAGGATGAAGTGTGGGGACTTAAACACTCTACAATGATCTCTTATTTCACGATATGATCAGACGTAACTCGTTTACTCTATTAGTTAACCTACAAGTAATAGTTTACTTTATTACTTAACGAGCAAGTAATAGTTACTTAAATGGGTCAATGGGCATCATAAGAACAAAAAATCACTCGATTTGCGCGAATAAACCTACATTATGCTTGTAATGGTTAAGACTTGTGATCACGAATACAACGTACCAGAAAACAAGTCAAGGCCAAAAAAACTAAGTATGGAGACTTAAAAACTTTAGAATGATCTTTCCTTTCACGAATTGATCGAACATTACGATTTTACTCTATTACTTAACCTACCAGTAATAGTTTACTTTATTACTTAACGAGAAAGTAATAGTTACTGAAATAGGTCAACAGGCATTGTACGAATCAAAATGCACTCGATTAGTTTTAATAAACTTCGTTTATGCTTGTAAATGTTAAGAGTTGTGATCCCGAATACTAAGTTCCAAACAACAAGTCATGGCCAAAAAAACTAAGTATCGAGATTTAAACACCTTAGAATGATCTCTCATTAAACAAAATGATCAAACGTTACTCGTTTACTCTATTACTTATTCGGCAAGTAATAGTTACGTTATTAATTAATGAGAATATAATAGTTGGTCAAATTGGTCAACGGGCATCTTACGAACCAAAACGCACTTGATTAGTGTTAATAAGCTTAGATTATGCTTGTAAAGATTTAGAATTGTGACCACAAATATGAAGCTCAATACAACAAGTCATGGCCAAAAAAACTAAGTATGGAGACTTAAACACTCTAGAATGATCTCTCATTTCACGATTTGATCAAACGTAACTCGTTTACTCTATTACTTAACCAGCAAGTAATAGTTTACTTTATTACTTTATGAGAAAATAAATTTAGTCAAATAGGTCAACAGGCATCATACGAACTAAAACGCACTCGATTAGTGTTAATAAACTTAAATTATGATTGTAAAGGTTAAGACTTGATATCACGTGTATGAAATTCCATTCAAAAAGTAATGGCAAAAAAGATGAAGTATGGGAACTTAAACACTCTACAATGATCTCATATTTCACGATATGATCAGACGTAACTCGTTTACTCTATTACTTAACCAGTAAGTAATAGTTTACTTTATTACTTTACGAGCAAGTAAATTTAGTCAAATGGGTTAACAAGCATCTTAAGAACCAAAACGCCCTCGATTAATGTTAATAAGCTTAAACTATAATTGTAAATGTTAAGACTTGTTATCACGAGTATGAAGTTCCATACAACAAGTAATGGCAAAAAATATTAAGTATGGAGACTTAAACACTCTTGAATGATCTCTCCTCTTACGATTTAATCAAACGTAACTCGTTTACTCTATTAGTTAACCTACAAGTAATAGTTTACTTTATTACTTAACAAGCAAGTAATAGTTACTCAAATGGGTCAATGGCCATCATACGAACCAAAAATCACTCGATTTATGCCAATAAACCTACATTATGCTTGTAATGGTTAAGACTTGTGATCACGAATACAACGTACCAGATAACAAGTGAAGGCCAAAAAAACTAAGTATGGAGACTTAAAAACTTTAGAATGATCACTCCTTTCACGAATTTATCAAACGTTACGATTTTACTCTATTACTTAACCTACCAGTAATAGTTTACTTTATTACTTAACGAGAAAGTAATAGTTACTGAAATAGGTCAACAGGCATTGTACGAATCAAAATGCACTCGATTAGTTTTAATAAACTTCGATTATGCTTGTAAATGTTAAGAGTTGTGATCACAAATACTAAGTTCCAAACAACAAGTCATGGCCAAATAAACAAAGTATCGAGATTTAAGCACCTTAGAATGATCTCTCATTACAAAAAATGATCAAACGTTACTCGTTTACTCTATTACTTATTCGGCAAGTAATAGTTACGTTATTAATTAATGAGAATATAATAGTTGTCAAATAGGTCAACAACCATGATACGAACCAAAACATAGTCGATTAGTGTTAATAATCTTAGATTATGCTTGTAAATGTTAAGTCTTGTGATCACGAATGTGAAGTTTTGTACAACAATTCATGGCCAAAAAAACTTAGTATGGAGATTTAAACACTTTAGAATGCTCTTTCATTTCACGATTTGATCAAACGTAACTCGTTTACTCTATTACTTAACCAACAAGTAGTAGTTTACTTTATTACTGAATGAGCAAGTACTAGTTGGTCAAATGGGTCAACGGGCATCTTACGAACCAAAACGCACTTGATTAGTGTTAATAAGCTTAGATTATGCTTGTAAAGATTTAGAATTGTGACCACAAATATGAAGCTCAATACAACAAGTCATGGCCAAAAAAACTAAGTACGGAGACTTAAACACTCTAGAATGATCTCTCATTTCACGATTTGATCAAACGTAACTCGTTTACTCTATTACTTAACCAGCAAGTAATAGTTTACTTTATTACTTTATGAGCAAATAAATTTAGTCAAATGGTTCAACAGGCATCATACGAACTAAAACGCACTCGATTAGTGTTAATAAACTTAAATTATGATTGTAAAGGTTAAGACTTGATATCACGTGTATGAAATTCCATTCAAAAAGTAATGGCAAAAAGGATGAAGTGTGGGGACTTAAACACTCTACAATGATCTCTTATTTCACGATATGATCAGACGTAACTCGTTTACTCTATTAGTTAACCTACAAGTAATAGTTTACTTTATTACTTAACGAGCAAGTAATAGTTACTTAAATGGGTCAATGGGCATCATAAGAACAAAAAATCACTCGATTTGCGCGAATAAACCTACATTATGCTTGTAATGGTTAAGACTTGTGATCACGAATACAACGTACCAGAAAACAAGTCAAGGCCAAAAAAACTAAGTATGGAGACTTAAAAACTTTAGAATGATCTTTCCTTTCACGAATTGATCGAACATTACGATTTTACTCTATTACTTAACCTACCAGTAATAGTTTACTTTATTACTTAACGAGAAAGTAATAGTTACTGAAATAGGTCAACAGGCATTGTACGAATCAAAATGCACTCGATTAGTTTTAATAAACTTCGTTTATGCTTGTAAATGTTAAGAGTTGTGATCCCGAATACTAAGTTCCAAACAACAAGTCATGGCCAAAAAAACTAAGTATCGAGATTTAAACACCTTAGAATGATCTCTCATTAAACAAAATGATCAAACGTTACTCGTTTACTCTATTACTTATTCGGCAAGTAATAGTTACGTTATTAATTAATGAGAATATAATAGTTGGTCAAATTGGTCAACGGGCATCTTACGAACCAAAACGCACTTGATTAGTGTTAATAAGCTTAGATTATGCTTGTAAAGATTTAGAATTGTGACCACAAATATGAAGCTCAATACAACAAGTCATGGCCAAAAAAACTAAGTATGGAGACTTAAACACTCTAGAATGATCTCTCATTTCACGATTTGATCAAACGTAACTCGTTTACTCTATTACTTAACCAGCAAGTAATAGTTTACTTTATTACTTTATGAGAAAATAAATTTAGTCAAATGGGTCAACAGGCATCATACGAACTAAAACGCACTCGATTAGTGTTAATAAACTTAAATTATGATTGTAAAGGTTAAGACTTGATATCACGTGTATGAAATTCCATTCAAAAAGTAATGGCAAAAAAGATGAAGTATGGGGACTTAAACACTCTACAATGATCTCATATTTCACGATATGATCAGACGTAACTCGTTTACTCTATTACTTAACCAGTAAGTAATAGTTTACTTTATTACTTTACGAGCAAGTAAATTTAGTCAAATGGGTTAACAAGCATCTTAAGAACCAAAACGCCCTCGATTAATGTTAATAAGCTTAAACTATAATTGTAAATGTTAAGACTTGTTATCACGAGTATGAAGTTCCATACAACAAGTAATGGCAAAAAATATTAAGTATGGAGACTTAAACACTCTTGAATGATCTCTCCTTTTACGATTTAATCAAACGTAACTCGTTTACTCTATTAGTTAACCTACAAGTAATAGTTTACTTTATTACTTAACAAGCAAGTAATAGTTACTCAAATGGGTCAATGGCCATCATACGAACCAAAAATCACTCGATTTATGCCAATAAACCTACATTATGCTTGTAATGGTTAAGACTTGTGATCACGAATACAACGTACCAGATAACAAGTGAAGGCCAAAAAAACTAAGTATGGAGACTTAAAAACTTTAGAATGATCACTCCTTTCACGAATTTATCAAACGTTACGATTTTACTCTATTACTTAACCCACAAGTAATAGTTTACTTTATTACTTAATGAGAAAGTAATAGTTACTCAAATAGGTCAACGGGCATTGTATTAATAAACTTCGATTATGCTTGTAATTGTTAAGAGTTGTGATCACGAATACTAAGTTCCAAACAACAAGTCATGGCCAAAAAAACTAAGTATAGTGATTTAAACACCTTAGAATGATCTCTCCTTTCATGAAATGATCAAACGTTACTCGTTTACTCTATTACTTATTCGACTAGTAATAGTTACATTATTAATTAATGAGAATACAATAGTTGGTCAAATAGGTCAACAGCCATGATACGAACCAAAAAATAGTCGATTAATGTTAATAATCTTAGATTATGTTTGTAAAGGTTAAGTCTTGTGATCACGAATGTGAAGTTTTGTACAACAATTAATGGCCAAAAAAACTTAGTATGGGGATTTAAATACTTTAGAATGATCTTTCCTTTCACGATTTGATCAAACATAACTCGTTTACTCTATTACTTAACCAACAAGTAGTAGTTTACTTTATTACGGAATGAGCAAGTACTAGTTGGTCAAATGGGTCAATGGGCATCTTACGAACCAAACCGCACTTGATTAGTGATAATATGCTTGGTTATGATTGTAATGATTACGAATTGTGATCATAAATATAAAGTTCCATACAGCAAGTCATGGCCAAAAAAAAGCTAAGTATGGAGACTTAAACACTCTAGAATGATCTCTCATTTCACGATTTTATCAAACGTAACTCGTTTACTCTATTACATAACCAACTAGTAATAGTTTACTTTATTACTTTAGGAGCAAGTAAAATTATTTAAATGGGTCAACAGGCATCGTACGAACCAAAACGTACTCGATTAGTGTTAATAAGCTTAAATTATGATTGTATAGGTTAAGACTTGTTTTAACGAGTATGAAGTCACATACAACTAGTCATGACAAGAAAAATTAAGTATGGAGACTTAAACACTCTACAATGATCTCTTATTTCACGATTTGATCAAACGTAACTCGTTTACTCTATTACTTAATCAACAAATAATAGTTTACTTTATTACTTTACGAGCAAGTAAATTTAGTCAAATGGGTCAACAAGCATCGTACGAACCAAAATGCACTTGATTAGTGTTAATAAACTTAAATTATGATTGTAAAGGTTAAGACTTGTTATCACGAGTATGAAGTTCCATACAACAAGTCATGGGAAAAAATATTAAGTATGGAGACTTAAACACTCTTGAATAATCTCTCCTCTTACGATCTAATCAAACGTAACTCGTTTACTCTATTAGTTAACCTACAAGTAATAGTTTACTTTATTACTTAACGAGCAAGTAATAGTTACTTAAATGGGTCAATGGGCATCATAAGAACAAAAAATCACTCGATTTGCGCGAATAAACCTACATTATGCTTGTAATGGTTAAGACTTGTGATCACGAATACAACGTACCAGAAAACAAGTCAAGGCCAAAAAAACTAAGTATGGAGACTTATAACTTTAGAATGATCTTTCCTTTCACGAATTGATCGAACGTTACGATTTTACTCTATTACTTAACCCACAAGTAATAGTTTACTTTATTACTTGACGAGAAAGTAATAGTTACTCAAATAGGTCAGCGGGCATTGTACGAATCAAAATGCACTCGATTAGTTTTAATAAACTTCGATTATGCTTGTAAATGTTAAGAGTTGTGATCACGAATACTAAGTTCCAAACAACAAGTCATGGCCAAATAAACTAAGTATCGAGATTTAAGCACCTTAGAATGATCTCTCATTACACGAAATGATCAAACATTACTCGTTTACTCTATTACTTATTCGGCAAGGAATAGTTACGTTATTAATTAATGAGAATATAATAGTTGGTCAAATAGGTCAACAGCCATGATACGAACCAAAAAATAGTCGATTAGTGTTAATAATCTTAGATTATGCTTGTAAAGGTTAAGTCTTGTGATCACGAATGTGAAGTTTTGTACAACAATTCATGGCCAAAAAAACTTAGTATGGAGATTTAAACACTTTAGAATGCTCTTTCCTTTCACGATTTGATCAAACGTAATTCGTTTACTCTATTACTTAACCAACAAGTAGTAGTTTACTTTATTACTGAATGAGCAAGTACTAGTTGGTCAAATGGGTCAACGGGCATTTTACGAACCAAAACGCACTTGATTAGTGTTAATAAGCTTAGATTATGCTTGTAAAGATTTAGAATTGTGACCACAAATATGAAGCTCAATACAACAAGTCATGGCCAAAAAAACTAAGTACGGAGACTTAAACACTCTAGAATGATCTCTCATTTCACGATTTGATCAAACGTAACTCGTTTACTCTATTACTTAACCAGCAAGTAATAGTTTACTTTATTACTTTATGAGCAAATAAATTTAGTCAAATGGGTCAACAGGCATCATACGAACTAAAACGCACTCGATTAGTGTTAATAAACTTAAATTATGATTGTAAAGGTTAAGGCTTGATATCACGTGTATGAAATTCCATTCAAAAAGTAATGGCAAAAAAGATGAAGTATGGGGACTTAAACACTCTACAATGATCTCTTATTTCACGATATGATCAGACGTAACTCGTTTACTCTATTACTTTATTACTTTACGAGCAAGTAAATTTAGTCAAATGGGTCAGCAGGCATCGTACGAACCAAAATGCGCTTGATTAGTGTTAATAAGCTTAAATTATGATTGAAAAGGTTAAGACTTGTTATCACGAGTATGAAGTTCCATACAACAAGTCATGGGAAAAAATATTAAGTATGGAGACTTAAACACTCTTGAATAATCTCTCCTCTTACGATCTAATCAAACGTAACTCGTATACTCTATTAGTTAACCTACAAGTAATAGTTTACTTTATTACTTAACGAGCAAGTAATAGTTACTCAAATGGGTCAATGGGCATCATACGAACCAAAAATCACTCGATTTGCGCCAATAAACCTACATTATGCTTGTAATGGTTAAGGCTTGTGATCACGAATACAAGTACCAGAAAACAAGTCAAGGCCAAAAAAACTAAGTATGGAGACTTATAACTTTAGAATGATCTTTCCTTTCACGAATTGATCGAACGTTACGATTTTACTCTATTACTTAACCCACAAGTAATAGTTTACTTTATTACTTGACGAGAAAGTAATAGTTACTCAAATAGGTCAGCGGGCATTGTACGAATCAAAATGCACTCGATTAGTTTTAATAAACTTCGATTATGCTTGTAAATGTTAAGAGTTGTGATCACGAATACTAAGTTCCAAACAACAAGTCATGGCCAAATAAACTAAGTATCGAGATTTAAGCACCTTAGAATGATCTATCATTACACGAAATGATCAAACATTACTCGTTTACTCTATTACTTATTCGGCAAGGAATAGTTACGTTATTAATTAATGAGAATATAATAGTTGGTCAAATAGGTCAACAGCCATGATACGAACCAAAAAATAGTCGATTAGTGTTAATAATCTTAGATTATGCTTGTGAACGTTAAGTCTTGTGATCACGAATGTGAAGTTTTGTACAACAATTCATGGCCAAAAAAACTTAGTATGGAGATTTAAACACTTTAGAATGCTCTTTCCTTTCACGATTTGATCAAACGTAATTCGTTTACTCTATTACTTAACCAACAAGTAGTAGTTTACTTTATTACTGAATGAGCAAGTACTAGTTGGTCAAATGGGTCAACGGGCATTTTACGAACCAAAACGCACTTGATTAGTGTTAATAAGCTTAGATTATGCTTGTAAAGATTTAGAATTGTGACCACAAATATGAAGCTCAATACAACAAGTCATGGCCAAAAAAACTAAGTACGGAGACTTAAACACTCTAGAATGATCTCTCATTTCACGATTTGATCAAACGTAACTCGTTTACTCTATTACTTAACCAGCAAGTAATAGTTTACTTTATTACTTTATGAGCAAATAAATTTAGTCAAATGGGTCAACAGGCATTATACGAACTAAAACGCACTCGATTAGTGTTAATAAACTTAAATTATGATTGTAAAGGTTAAGACTTGATATCACGTGTATGAAATTCCATTCAAAAAGTAATGGCAAAAAAAGATGAAGTATGGGGACTTAAACACTCTACAATAATCTCTTATTTCACGATATGATCAGACGTAACTCGTTTACTCTATTACTTTATTACTTTACGAGCAAGTAAATTTAGTCAAATGGGTCAGCAGGCATCGTACGAACCAAAATGCGCTTGATTAGTGTTAATAAGCTTAAATTATGATTGAAAAGGTTAAGACTTGTTATCATGAGTATGAAGTTCCATACAACAAGTAATGGCAAAAAATATTAAGTATAGAGACTTAAACACTTATGAATGATCTCTCCTCTTACGATTTAATCAAACGTAACTCGTTTACTCTATTAGTTAACCTACAAGTAATAGTTTACTTTATTACTTAACGAGCAAGTTATAGTTACTCAAATGGGTCAATGGGCATCATAAGAACAAAAAATCACTCGATTTGCGCCAATAAACCTACATTATGCTTGTAATGGTTAAGACTTGTGATCACGAATACAACGTACCAGAAAACAAGTCAAGGCCAAAAAAACTAAGTATGGAGACTTAAAAACTTTAGAATGATCTTTCATTTCACGAATTGATCGAATGTTACGATTTTACTCTATTTCTTAACCTACCAGTAATAGTTTACTTTATTACTTAACGAGAAAGTAATAGTTACTGAAATAGGTCAACAGGCATTGTACGAATCAAAATGCACTCGATTAGTTTTAATAAACTTCGATTATGCTTGTAAATGTTAAGAGTTGTGATCACAAATACTAAGTTCCAAACAACAAGTCATGGCCAAATAAACTAAGTATCGAGATTTAAGCACCTTAGAATGATCTCTCATTACAAAAAATGATCAAACGTTACTCGTTTACTCTATTACTTATTCGGCAAGTAATAGTTACGTTATTAATTAATGAGAATATAATAGTTGTCAAATAGGTCAACAACCATGATACGAACCAAAACATAGTCGATTAGTGTTAATAATCTTAGATTATGCTTGTAAAGGTTAAGTCTTGTGATCACGAATGTGAAGTTTTGTACAACAATTCATGGCCAAAAAAACTTAGTATGGAGCTTTAAACACTTTAGAATGCTCTTTCATTTCACGATTTGATCAAACGTAACTCGTTTACTCTATTACTTAACCAACAAGTAGTAGTTTACTTTATTACTGAATGAGCAAGTACTAGTTGGTCAAATGGGTCAACGGGCATCTTACGAAACAAAACGCACTTGATTAGTGTTAATAAGCTTAGATTATGCTTGTAAAGATTTAGAATTGTGACCACAAATATGAAGCTCAATACAACAAGTCATGGCCAAAAAAACTAAGTACGGAGACTTAAACACTCTAGAATGATCTCTCATTTCACGATTTGATCAAACGTAACTCGTTTACTCTATTACTTAACCAGCAAGTAATAGTTTACTTTATTACTTTATGAGCAAATAAATTTAGTCAAATGGGTCAACAGGCATCATACGAACTAAAACGCACTCGATTAGTGTTAATAAACTTAAATTATGATTGTAAAGGTTAAGGCTTGATATCACGTGTATGAAATTCCATTCAAAAAGTAATGGCAAAAAAGATGAAGTATGGGGACTTAAACACTCTACAATGATCTCTTATTTCACGATATGATCAGACGTAACTCGTTTACTCTATTACTTTATTACTTTACGAGCAAGTAAATTTAGTCAAATGGGTCAGCAGGCATCGTACGAACCAAAATGCGCTCGATTAGTGTTAATAAGCTTAAATTATGATTGAAAAGGTTAAGACTTGTTATCACGAGTATGAAGTTCCATACAACAAGTCATGGGAAAAAATATTAAGTATAGAGACTTAAACACTTATGAATGATCTCTCCTCTTACGATTTAATCAAACGTAACTCGTTTACTCTATTAGTTAACCTACAAGTAATAGTTTACTTTATTACTTAACGAGCAAGTAATAGTTACTCAAATGGGTCAATGGGCATCATAAGAACAAAAAATCATTCGATTTGCGCCAATAAACCTACATTATGCTTGTAATGGTTAAGACTTGTGATCACGAATACAACGTACCAGAAAACAAGTCAAGGCCAAAAAAACTAAGTATAGAGACTTAAAAACTTTAGAATGATCTTTCCTTTCACGAATTGATCGAACGTTACGATTTTACTCTATTACTTAACCTACCAGTAATATTTTACTTTATTACTTAACGAGAAAGTAATAGTTACTGAAATAGGTCAACGGGCATTGTACGAATCAAAACGCACTCGATTAGTTTTAATAAACTTCGATTATGCTTGTAAATGTTAAGAGTTGTGATCACGAATACTAAGTTCCAAACAACAAGTCATGGCCAAAAAAACTAAGTATCGAGATTTAAACACCTTAGAATGATCTCTCATTACACAAATTAATAACCTTTGCTCGTTTACTCTATTACTTATTCGGCAAGTAATAGTTACGTAATTAATTAATGAGAATATAATAGTTGGTCAAATAGGTCGACAGGCATGATACGAACCAAAAAATAGTCGATTAGTATTAATAATCTTAGATTATGCTTGTAAAGGTTAAGTTTTGTGATCACGAATGTGAAGTTTTGTACAACAATTCATGGCCAAAAAAACTTAGTATGGAGATTTAAACAGTTTAGAATGATATTTACTTTCACGATTTGATCAAACATAACTCGTTTACTCTATTACTTAACCAACAAGTAGTAGTTTACTTTATTACTGAATGAGCAAGTACTAGTTGGTCAAATGGGTCAACGGGCATCTTACGAACCAAACCGTACTTGATTAGTGTTAATAATCTTGGTTATGCTTGTAAAGATTACGAATTCTGATCATAAATATGAAGTTCCATACAACAAGTCATGGCCAAAAAAAAGCTAAGTATGGAGACTTAAACACTCTAGAATGATCTCTCATTTCACGATTTGATCAAACGTAACTCGTTTACTGTATTACTTAACCAGCAAGTAATAGTTTACTTTATTACTTTATGAGCAAATAAATTTAGTCAAATGGGTCAACAGGCATCATACGAACTAAAACGCACTCGATTAGTGTTAATAAACTTAAATTATGATTGTAAAGGTTAAGACTTGATATCACGTGTATAAAATTCCATTCAAAAAGTAATGGCAAAAAATATGAAGTATGGGGACTTAAACACTCTACAATGATCTCTTATTTCACGATATGATCAGAGGTAACTCATTTACTCTATTACTTAACCAGTAAGTAATAGTTTACTTTATTACTTTATGAGCAAGTAAATTTAGTCAAATGGGTCAACAGACATCGTACGAACCAAAATGCGCTTGATTAGTGTTAATAAGCTTAAATTATGATTGTAAAGGTTAAGACTTGTTATCACGAGTATGAAGTTCCATACAACAAGTAATGGCAAAAAATATTAAGTATAGAGACTTAAACACTCTTGAATGATCTCTCCTCTTACGATTTAATCAAACGTAACTCGTTTACTCTATTAGTTAACCTACAAGTAATAGTTTACTTTATTACTTAACGAGCAAGTAATAGTTACTCAAATGGGTCAATGGGCATCATAAGAACAAAAAATCACTCGATTTGCGCCAATAAACCTACATTATGCTTGTAATGGTTAAGACCTGTGATCACGAATACAACGTACCAGAAAACAAGTCAAGGCCAAAAAAACTAAGTATAGAGACTTAAAAACTTTAGAATGATCTTTCCTTTCACTAATTGATCGAACGTTACGATTTTACTCTATTACTTAACCTACCAGTAATATTTTACTTTATTACTTAACGAGAAAGTAATAGTTACTGAAATAGGTCAACGGGCATTGTACGAATCAAAACGCACTCGATTAGTTTTAATAAACTTCGATTATGCTTGTAAATGTTAAGAGTTGTGATCACGAATACTAAGTTCCAAACAACAAGTCATGGCCAAAAAAACTAAGTATCGAGATTTAAACACCTTAGAATGATCTCTCATTACACAAAATGATAAACGTTGCTCATTTACTCTATTACTTATTCGGCAAGTAATAGTTACGTAATTAATTAATGAGAATACAATAGTTGGTCAAATAGGTCGACAGGCATGATACGAACCAAAAAATAGTCGATTAGTATTAATAATCTTAGATTATGCTTGTAAAGGTTAAGTTTTGTGATCACGAATGTGAAGTTTTGTACAACAATTCATGGCCAAAAAAACTTAGTATGGAGATTTAAACACTTTAGAATGATATTTACTTTCACGATTTGATCAAACATAACTCGTTTACTCTATTACTTAACCAACAAGTAGTAGTTTACTTTATTACTGAATGAGCAAGTACTAGTTGGTCAAATGGGTCAACGGGCATCTTACGAACCAAACCGCACTTGATTAGTGTTAATAATCTTGGTTATGCTTGTAAAGATTACGAATTCTGATCATAAATATGAAGTTCCATACAACAAGTCATGGCCATAAAAAAGCTAAGTATGGAGACTTAAACACTCTAGAATTATCTCTCATTTCACGATTTGATCAAACGTAACTCGTTTACTCTATTACTTAACCATCTAGTAATAGTTTACTTTATTACTTTACGAGCAAGTAAAATTATTTAAATGGGTCAACAGGCATCGTACGAACCAAAACGTACTCGATTGGTGTTAATCAGCTTAAATTATGATTGTAAAGGTTAAGACTTTTTATAACGAGTATGAAGTCCATACAACAAGTCATGGCAAGAAAAAATATGTATGGAGACTTAAACACTCTACAATGATCTCTTATTTCACGATTTGATCAAACGTAACTCGTTTACTCTATTACTTAATCAACAAATAATAGTTTACTTTATTACTTTACGAGCAAGTAAATTTAGTCAAATGAGTCAGCAGGCATCGTACAAACCAAAATGCACTTGATTAGTGTTAATAAGCTTAAATTATGATTGAAAAGGTTAAGACTTGTTATCACGAGTATGAAGTTCCATACAACAAGTAATGGCAAAAAATATTAAGTATGGAGACTTAAACACTCTTGAATGATCTCTCCTCTTACGATTTAATCAAACGTAACTCGTTTACTCTATTAGTTAACCTACACGTAATAGTTTACTTTATTACTTAACGAGCAAGTAATAGTTACTTAAATGGGTCAATGGGCATCATAAGAACAAAAAATCACTCGATTTGCGCCAATAAACCTACATTATGCTTGTAATGGTTAAGACTTGTGATCACGAATACAACGTACCAGAAAACAAGTCAAGGCCAAAAAAACTAAGTATGAAGACTTAAAAACTTTAGAATGATCTTTCCTTTCACGAATTGATCGAACATTACGATTTTACTCTATTACTTAACCTACCAGTAATAGTTTACTTTATTACTTAACGAGAAAGTAATAGTTACTGAAATAGGTCAACAGGCATTGTACGAATCAAAATGCACTCGATTAGTTTTAATAAACTTCGATTATGCTTGTAAATGTTAAGAGTTGTGATCCCGAATACTAAGTTCCAAACAACAAGTCATGGCCAAAAAAACTAAGTATCGAGATTTAAACACCTTAGAATGATCTCTCATTACACAAAATGATCAAACGTTACTCGTTTACTCTATTACTTAATCGGCAAGTAATAGTTACGTTATTAATTAATGAGAATATAATAGTTGGTCAAATAGGTCAACAACCATGATACGAACCAAAACATAGTCGATTAGTGTTAATAATCTTAGATTATGCTTGTAAAGGTTAAGTCTTGTGATCACGAATGTGAACTTTTGTACAACAATTCATGGCCAAAAAAACTTAGTATGGAGATTTAAACACTTTAGAATGATCTTTCCTTTCACGATTTGATCAAACATAACTCGTTTACTCTATTACTTAACCAACAAGTAGTAGTTTACTTTATTACTGAATGAGCAAGTACTAGTTGGTCAAATGGGTCAACGGGCATCTTACGAACCAAACCGCACTTGATTAGTGTTAATAATCTTGGTTATGCTTGTAAAGATTACGAATTCTGATCATAAATATGAAGTTCCATACAACAAGTCATGGCCAAAAAAAAGCTAAGTATGGAGACTTAAACACTCTAGAATGATCTCTCATTTCACGATTTGATCAAACGTAACTCGTTTACTCTATTACTTAACCATCAAGTAATAGTTTACTTTATTACTTTATGAGAAAATAAATTTAGTCAAATGGGTCAACAGGCATCATACGAACTAAAACGCACTCGATTAGTGTTAATAAACTTAAATTATGATTGTAAAGGTTAAGACTTGATATCACGTGTATGAAATTCCATTCAAAAAGTAATGGCAAAAAAGATGAAGTATGGGGACTTAAACACTCTACAATGATCTCATATTTCACGATATGATCAGACGTAACTCGTTTACTCTATTACTTAACCAGTAAGTAATAGTTTACTTTATTACTTTACGAGCAAGTAAATTTAGTCAAATGGGTTAACAAGCATCTTAAGAACCAAAACGCCCTCGATTAGTGTTAATAAGCTTAAACTATAATTGTAAATGTTAAGACTTGTTATCACGAGTATGAAGTTCCATACAACAAGTAATGGCAAAAAATATTAAGTATGGAGACTTAAACACTCTTGAATGATCTCTCCTCTTACGATTTAATCAAACGTAACTCGTTTACTCTATTAGTTAACGTACAAGTAATAGTTTACTTTATTACTTAACAAGAAAGTAATAGTTACTCAAATGGGTCAATGGCCATCATACGAACCAAAAATCACTCGATTTATGCCAATAAACCTACATTATGCTTGTAATGGTTAAGACTTGTGATCACGAATACAACGTACCAGATAACAAGTGAAGGCCAAAAAAACTAAGTATGGAGACTTAAAAACTTTAGAATGATCACTCCTTTCACGAATTGATCAAACGTTACGATTTTACTCTATTACTTAACCCACAAGTAATAGTTTACTTTATTACTTAATGAGAAAGTAATGGTTACTCAAATAGGTCAACGGGCATTGTATTAATAAACTTCGATTATGCTTGTAATTGTTAAGAGTTGTGATCACGAATACTAAGTTCCAAACAACAAGTCATGGCCAAAAAAACTAAGTATAGTGATTTAAACACCTTAGAATGATCTCTCCTTTCACGAAATGATCAAACGTTACTCGTTTACTCTATTACTTATTCGACTAGTAATAGTTACGTTATTAATTAATGAGAATATAATCGTTGGTGAAATAGGTCAACAGGCATGATACGAACCAAAAAATAGTCGATTAATGTTAAGAATCTTAGATTATGTTTGTAAAGGTTAAGTCTTGTGATCACGAATGTGAAGTTTTGTACAACAATTCATGGCCAAAAAAATTTAGTATGGGGATTTAAATACTTTAGAATGATCTTTCCTTTCACGATTTGATCAAACATAACCCGTTTACTCTATTACTTAACCAACAAGTAGTAGTTTACTTTATTACGGAATGAGCAAGTACTAGTTGGTCAAATGGGTCAATGGGCATCTTACGAACCAAACCGCACTTGATTAGTGATAATAAGCTTGGTTATGATTGTAAAGATTACGAATTGTGATCATAAATATGAAGTTCCATACAGCAAGTCATGGCCAAAAAAAAGCTAAGTATGGAGACTTAAACACTCTAGAATGATCTCTCATTTCACGATTTTATCAAACGTAACTCGTTTACTCTATTACATAACCAACTAGTAATAGTTTACTTTATTACTTTAGGAGCAAGTAAAATTATTTAAATGGGTCAACAGGCATCGTACGAACCAAAACGTACTCGATTAGTGTTAATAAGCTTAAATTATGATTGTATAGGTTAAGACTTGTTTTAACGAGTATGAAGTCACATACAACTAGTCATGACAAGAAAAATTAAGTATGGAGACTTAAACACTCTACAATGATCTCTTATTTCACGATTTGATCAAACGTAACTCGTTTACTCTATTACTTAATCAACAAATAATAGTTTACTTTATTACTTTACGAGCAAGTAAATTTAGTCAAATGGGTCAACAAGCATCGTACGAACCAAAATGCACTTGATTAGTGTTAATAAACTTAAATTATGATTGTAAAGGTTAAGACTTGTTATCACGAGTATGAAGTTCCATACAACAAGTCATGGGAAAAAATATTAAGTATGGAGACTTAAACACTCTTGAATAATCTCTCCTCTTACGATCTAATCAAACGTAACTCGTATACTCTATTAGTTAACCTACAAGTAATAGTTTACTTTATTACTTAACGAGCAAGTAATAGTTACTCAAATGGGTCAATGGGCATCATACGAACCAAAAATCACTCGATTTGCGCCAATAAACCTACATTATGCTTGTAATGGTTAAGGCTTGTGATCACGAATACAAGTACCAGAAAACAAGTCAAGGCCAAAAAAACTAAGTATGGAGACTTATAACTTTAGAATGATCTTTCCTTTCACGAATTGATCGAACGTTACGATTTTACTCTATTACTTAACCCACAAGTAATAGTTTACTTTATTACTTGACGAGAAAGTAATAGTTACTCAAATAGGTCAGCGGGCATTGTACGAATCAAAATGCACTCGATTAGTTTTAATAAACTTCGATTATGCTTGTAAATATTAAGAGTTGTGATCACGAATACTAAGTGCCAAACAACAAGTCATGGCCAAATAAACTAAGTATCGAGATTTAAGCACCTTAGAATGATCTCTCATTACACGAAATGATCAAACATTACTCGTTTACTCTATTACTTATTCGGCAAGGAATAGTTACGTTATTAATTAATGAGAATATAATAGTTGGTCAAATAGGTCAACAGCCATGATACGAACCAAAAAATAGTCGATTAGTGTTAATAATCTTAGATTATGCTTGTAAAGGTCAAGTCTTGTGATCACGAATGTGAAGTTTTGTACAACAATTCATGGCCAATAAAACTTAGTATGTAGATTTAAACACTTTAGAATGATATTTCCTTTCACGATTTGATCAAACATAACTCGTTCACTCTATTACTTAAGAAACAAGTAGTAGTTTACTTTATTACTGAATGAGCAAGTACTAGTTGGTCAAATGGGTCAACGGGCATCATACGAACCAAACCGCACTTGATTAGTGTTAATAATCTTGGTTATGCTTGTAAAGATTACGAATTGTGATCATAAATATGAAGTTCCATACAACAAGTCATGGCCAAAAAAAAGCTAAGTATGGAGACTTAAATACTCTAGAATGATCTCTCATTTCACGATTTGATCAAATGTAACTCGTTTACTCTAATACTTAACCTGCAAGTAATACTTTACTTTATTACTTTACGAGCAAGTAAATTTAGTCAAATGGGTCAACAGGCATCGTACGAACCAAAACGCACTCGATTAGAGTTAATAAGCTTAAATTATGATTGTAAAGGTTAAGACTTGTTATCACGTGTATGAAATTCCATTCAACAAGTGATGGCAAAAAAGATGAAGTATAGGGACTTAAACACTCTACAATGATCTCTTATTTCACGATTTGATCAAACATAACTCGTTTACTCTATTACTTAACTAGCAAGTAATAGTTTACTTTATTACTTTACGAGCAAGTAAATTTAGTCAAATGGGTTAACATGCATCGTAAGAACCAAAACGCCCTCGATTAGTGTTAATAAGCTTAAATTATAATTGTAAATGTTAAGACTTGTTATCACGAGTATGAAGAAAGTAAAAGTTTTATAAAAGGAAAACTAGGGGGAGGTACTACATAGCGAAGGCCGTATGGTGTACCCCACCCATACGATCGCCAAAAACAATAAGAAATAGAAATCTCAACTACAAGGAAGAGCATATCGCAAAAATGGATACCTCGAAAGTAAAGTAAGCCAAAATGTGAAAAAATCGGCTTATAACAATTATGAGTAGGATCTAGTCCTCATCCTCATCTTTTCTTCTGCTCTTCGTTCTTTGTTCGCTTTTTCCGTTCACTTTTGCTAATATAGATGTTGCAATCTGGACCCTTCCTTTTTTCTTCTTCTTTTGCATATTCCGCTATTCTCTCCTCCTGTTCTTTAATCCGCTTCTCTTCTCGGTATAGCCACGAAGACTCATCTCTTGTAAATGGTGAGTCCTCAAGACCGACATCTGCTGCATGTCTTGGGATCGGAGTACAGATTCTCCTTTGATTGAATGAGGATTCCAGCTCATCAGCGAAAGCATCCTCACTCACGGCTTCATCATAAATATGCCCAAGTAGTGAGGTTGGCGAGGTGGGAGGGGTAGAGATATCACACGCGAAAGTAGCATCCGGGAAGCACACCCTTGGGGAGAGGAGCCTAGATTTAGGTTTATAGTTAGAATCCGATAACCTAGCTGCATCGTCATTGTCATCCCTAAGTATCCTATCTTCCATCTCTTTTTCTTCGGCCTTTCTCAACTCTTCCTCCCTTAGGAGGTCTTCATTTCCATCATTAGTCGCAACGTGAATTATTGCCAACTTGAGGTGTTTCTCTTGATCCGCCTCTTCGGCCACTTCCTCAACATTGGGTACTTTTTCAAGGCTATCGACTTTCTTCGGTGATGAAGTTGGAGCAATGTTCCTCTTAGCCTTCCAAACAAAGGTCGTCGGTTTTGGGACATCCTCAACCTTCTCATTAGTTCCTTGAGGTATCTCCGCACCACAATCCTCAAGTATATGGCCCATTCGTTGACATTTTCGGCAATAGGTTGGTATATTTTCATATACGACCTTTTGCTTTACGATGTCCACTTGACCATGCACATCTTCTATCCCCCATTCAATTTCTTCTTTCAATGGATCGAAGAGGTTGATCTCAACGCATATTCGAGGATAATCCGGGCGTGACATAGTGGCCGCACCTTCATCAAGCCTCAAAGGTCTTCCAAAGTAAGAACCAATGTTCATAAGGGCATTTCTCTCACAAAACCGCATGTTGAGGTTTGGTAAACCAATCCACACGGGAGCTATCGGAGGATCAAGATCGGGATCGAAATCCGGGGTCCACTTATAGATTGAACCATTAAGATCAAGAAATCGAAGATCTTTCTTCAACCATAAACGAGTGTAGTCCTCCTCCGTGGTCAATTTCAACATAACGTGGCGAGGGCCAATTGGACCAAGTGTGTATTTTCCTTTGAGTTTGAGTCTCGTCATCTTGTTATGAATAAACGTGTAGCTCGGCTTAACGAGAGGGAAACGAAGGATCAAGACAAGCTTAAGCCTATCATCAAGGACTTTAATTTCCTCATTCTTGAAGACGATCATAGATTTCCCTTTGACCACTCGAAACTCCATGGTAGTGAGTGTAGGATCATCAATAAGAGAGCGGTTTATTTCATATTGTCTTGTGGGAGCGGCCGCTTGCGCATAAGAAGCGCGACGCAATGGAGCACGGATTTGATACGGTCGAGGATTGTCCGGTGCCACATTTGGTTGTCTCGCAAGTGTAGGTGGAACAAGTGTAGGCTTCGCAATTCTAGAAAAATTATTCGAGAGAAGCGGAAAAAGGCCGGTCCCAATCTTAGGCTTTTCAAACACAACCTTCGGAGTTGACTTTTGGATGGTCAACATTGACTTCTGGGCGTTGACTTCGTCAGTCAAAGTTGACTGAGATGATGTGGCAGTGGGTCCCACATTAGTGGTCTTGCATAGTGGAAGACTATGAGTGGGAAGCATGGGGGACACAAGGAAAAGGTAATGCACTCTTGTCCCCCACTCCTATGCTCCACTAACTAAAGGCATGTAGCTTGTCCCCCAACCCTAACCCTAACCCTAGTTCGGCCGCCGCCTACACTAAGACCGCCGCCACCACCTATTCGACGGAGAAGGAGGCGGAGGGCGGAGACGCGGCGGGGCGACGTCGGAAGATCGCCGGAGACGCGGACAAGCAAAGATTTTTGCCCCGAATCAAAACCCTAGCACCAAACCGACCGTCTCGACCACCTCGTTGACCGGAGAGGGAGAGACGATGGTGGCGCACGGCGGCGTCGACGGAAAGTCGCCGGAATAGCCTCGGAGGTCGAAAAAAAAGCGGCGGAACCGCTAAGACGAAGCTAAAGACGAAGCGGAAACAACGAAAAACCTAAAACTAAGAAAAATCGAAGCACAACAACTACCAAAGAGAAACCAAAAAAGAAGAAAAGCTCCAAACACAAAAAAGAGAGATGTCAATGGCTCCCAAACCCAAGCAATAACGAACAAACGTCCGCTACGGGATGTTCACGAGCACACCAAAATCTACACTTTTCCAAATCCGGAGTTGCATCCCGAGTCCAAAGCAAGAGACGAAGGTCTCATGAGGAGCACAAGATCCAAAACAAGATAAGGGTGGTGGAGAGGAAGGAAGAGGGAGAGAGAGAGAGAAAAAAGGAAACGAAAAAATCAAGAACAAAACCTTAGAGGAATCCGCCATGGCCAAACGAACAAGAAAGCAACAACGAATTCATTCCTCCTATTTGGACCAACCGTTCGTAAGGGATGTCTCCAACAACTTCGTGAGGAGATTGTCGTGCCCCAACGATACCGGTGGCGTAGAGAGGAAGGAAGAACGAAGACGAAGAAAGCTTGAACTTACAACAATGGCGGCACGAGTGAATTCTTCAAAACCCCTCGAAATCACCACTTGGAGCGATCCTCTTGCAACAACGAAGATGATGGCATGATTTTCGGAATGGAAAACCACTCACCGCCGCCGTGGAAGTCCGGGGAAAGCTCCGGCCGTGTGTGAACAAGGAGGAGAGAGAAGAGAGCTTTTTTGTTTTGTTGTTGTTATCACGAGTATGAAGTTCCTTACAATAAGTCATGACAAAAAAATAAAATAAGTATGGAGACTTAAACACTCTTGAATGATCTCTCCTCTTACAATTTAATCAAACATAACTCGTTTACTCTAACCTACAAGTAATAGTTTACTTTATTACTTAACGACCCAGTAATAGTTACTCAAATGGGTCAATGGGCATCATAAGAACCAAAAATCACTCGATTTGCGCCAATTAACCTACATTATGCTTGTAATGGTTAAGACTTGTGATCACGAATACAACGTACCAGAAAACAAGTCGAGGCCAAAAAAACTAAGTATGGAGATTTAAAAACTTTAGAATGATCTTTCATTTCACGAATTGATCAAACGTTACGATTTTACTCTATTACTTAACCCACAAGTTATAGTTTACTTTATTACTTAACGAAAAAGTAATAGTTACTCAAATAGGTCAACGGGCATTGTACGAATCAAAACGCACTCGATTAGTTTTAATAAACTTCGATTATGTTTGTAAATGTTAAGAGTTGTAATCACAAATAATAAGTTCCAAACAACAAGTCATGGCCAAAAAGACTAAGTATCGAGATTTAAACACCTTAGAATGATCTCTCATTACACGAAATGGTCAAACGTTACTCGTTTACTCTATTACTTATTCGGCAAGTAATAGTTTACGTTATTAATTAATGAGAATATAATAGTTGGTCAAATAGGTCAACAGGCATGATACGAACCAAAACATAGTCGATTAGTGTTAATAATCTTAGATTATGCTTGTAAAGGTTAAGTCTTGTAATCACGAATATGAAGTTCTGTACAACAATTCATGGCCAAAAAAACTTAGTATGGATATTTAAACACTTTAGAATGATTTCTCCTTTCACGATTTGATCAAACGTAACTCGTTTACTCTATTACTTAACCAACAAGTAGTAGTTTACTTTATTACTTAATGCGCAAGTAGTATTTGGTCAAATGGGTCAACGAGCATCTTACGAACCAAACCGCATTTGATTAGTGTTAATAAGCTTGGTTATGCTTGTAAAGATTAAGAATTGTGATCATAAAGATGAAGTTCCATACAACAAGTCATGGCAAAAAAAAACTAAGTATGAAGACTTAAACACTCTAGAATAATCTCTCATTACACAATTTGATCAAACGTAAATCGTTTACTCTATTACTTAACCAGCAAGTAATAGTTTACTTTATTACTTTACGAGCAAGTAAATTTAGTCAAATGGGTCAACAAGCATCGTACGAACCAAAACGTACTCGATTAGCGTTAATAAGCTTAAATTATGAATGTAAAGGTTAAGACTTGTTATCACGAGTATGAAGTTCCATACAAGTCATGGCAAAACAAATTAAGTATGGAACCTTAAACACTCTACATTGATCTCTCCTTTAACAATTTGATCAAACGTAACTCGTTTACTCTATTACTTAACCAGCAGGTAATAGTTTACTTTATTACTTAACGAGCAAGTAATAGTGTAGACAAATAAATTGTGTCTACTCTAATTAAATATTGACAAGTGTTAAATTAATTATTTCTATTTTTAATTTGGAATTTTACTAAATTAAATACCAATTATTAATAGGCTAATTAATTGATTTTCTAATATCAATTTGATTGGTCAATCAAATAAAGCCACATAGAAAAGATGGAGAATTGCAACCAATCAAATAAAGCCACGTGAAACAAATGATGATGTGATGCAACCAATCAAACAAGGCCATGTGGAAAAGATCATATATTTCAACCAATCGCATTATTACACGTGGAAATATGATGTGTTCTAGATACTTCCTGATAAGCAAGCTAAATCAAATCCATGCTTATCTTGAAAATAAAACTGTCCAATTACAAGCAAGGAGCTCTAGGTTCTTACAACTATAAATAGGGGTCCTCTCATAAAGAAAAGGACACCAAAAATATTCAGAAGTTTGAAGAAGGAAAAGCTCAAGTATTTTCTCTCCATCAAGTCCACCAATCTTCAAGGCATTCTTCGCGGGATTCAAGGCGTTCTTCGCGAAAACCTCCATTTGATCCGGCGTCAATCTCCAAGTCCATCAAATAACCATTTTTGAAGATCGCATTTTTGTCGAGGAAGATCGAGCTTCAATAAATTCAACAAATTGAAATAAAGTTCATATTATTTTTCAATGATCTTCAAGCCCAAAGTCCGTTTGATTCGAGAACAAGCTGCAAGGCCCTCAAAAAGCTGTTTTTGAAGATCAAAGCCCCTTTAAAAGAAGATCAAAGTCCACATATCCAAAGAACTGAAGACGAAGATCATATCGTTCTTCAACAATCTTCAAATCAAATTCGAAGTCCAAAGACCGTTCGATCCGAGATCAAGCTGCCAAGCCCTTGCATCGACGTTTGTCAAATATTCAAGTACCTTGAAGAAGATCGAAGTGAAGATTTCCTTCAAGATTTGTTTAAAGTTCAAGCCATTGTCCTTGTAAAATCGAATCAGAGGATCAAAGAGATTGTAACTCTATAAATTCATCAAATTCACAAGTTTTATTTGTTCAACTATTTTTTCGTCTTTTATTTTAAAGACTTAGAAAATTTTGTTGCTACAAATTTTTGGTAAGCCCAGTGGGACTATCTCTACCTCTCATCTCTTTTCATCAAGGACAAGAAGACGCATCTACATGAGTTCAATAAAGACTCGCTCAATGACTCAATCAAAGGAAGACCAAAAGGCAAAGATGATGGATGATTTTGCACGCGACGATGATCAATGCGGTGAAGTTGCATTTCTTGAAGAGTCCGACAAGGATGAACCAAGACGACCGGGGGTAGGTGACGGCAGTGAAATGCACTAAAAGTCCTTACGTTCGAAAGAACAATCTCCTCCATCATCTCCACGCACTAAGTTTAAAGCTCCTACCTCGGCAGATGTAGCACCCGCCATGACAACAAATGCTACAACTTTGAAGGAGCAACTCGCTGCAATAACGAAGGCAATGGAGTGGCTTACGAGGCGTACTGTTGAGCAAGATGCAAAGATTGAGAAACTTTTAAGAAAATGAGAAGTTTTTGAGACAACTAACGTAGCACAAAAGCACCCGCAACATCTCGAGGAAGGGGAGACGTCTATCAGGCACAGTACAATTGAAATAGATAAGTCCACAAGTAAAGAGCTCCAAGTCTTTCCCGGCGACATGATTCATGCTGCGCGGTTGAAAGAGTTCATCATGGGAGCAATCAAGGAAAACATTGGAGGAAGTTCAAAGTCTTCGTCCATATACACAAAGCCGTATACTAGAAGGATTGACATTCTGAAGTTGCCAAGTGGATATCAACCCCCAAAGTTTCAACAGTTTGATGGCAACGGCAGCCCTAAGCAACACGTTGCTCACTTTGTGGAGACATGCAACATGCGGGGACTTACGGGGATCAATTGGTGAAACAATTCGTCTGATCACTCAAATGGAATGCATTCGATTGGTACATTGACTTAGAGGAAGAGTCCATTGATTATTGGGATCAATTCGAGCAAGAATTCCTCAACCGTTTCTAAAGCACTCGAAGAACTGTCAGCATGGTTGAACTCACAAGCACTCGTCAGTGGAAGGAAGAACTCGCCGTTGACTACATCGACCGTTGGAGAAACTTGAGCCTTAATTGCAAAGATCAATTACCCGATACCTTGGCCATTGAGATGTGCATCCAAGGAATGCATTGGGGACTTCGGTACATACTTCAAGGTATTCAACCTATATCATTTGAAGAGTTGGCAACTAGAGCACATGATATGGAGTTGAGCATGACTGCAAGTGGAGTTGACGGGCCGCTTATAGTGACCCTACAAAAGCACAAAGTAAATCGGAGCCAAGGAAGGGGGCAAGTTCTTTACTAAGGCACCATCCAAAGACTCCATGGTTGTAACTACCGCACCTCTTAAGATCTCAACTAGGGAAAATGAAGGGAAGAAGTCATGTGTGACATCCAAAAAGAAGAATTCCTCGTAAGACAAGGAGCAAACAAAGTTGACTCTGAAAGAGATGCAAGCAAAAGAATATCCATTCCTTAACTCCGATGTGCCTGGAACTTTTGACGACTTACTTGGATACAGTCTTATTGAATTGCCCGAAATGAAGAGACCCGAAGAAGCCGAACATTCAGGTGATCCAAAGTATTGCATATATCAACGTCTTCTTGGACACTCGATTAAAGACTGCTTTGTGTTCAAGGACAAAGTTATTCGATTGGCTCGTGAAGGCAAGATAACACTACAGGAAGATAAGGCGACCTCAAATCTTACAACAATCTCTCTCGAGACTTTGGAGGATGAAGCAAGCAAAGAGAAGGAACTAAGTTGGTTTTGTGAAGAAGACATTGGCAAGTCATGCAACGTGACTCACGTACAAGATTCCTTATCAAATGAATCATGCCTAAAGACTTCCATGAACACCAACCAATGTGCGGAAGCGATTTTCTTTGGAGATGAAGATATTTTACTTGGGTCGAAGCCCCATAATAGGCCACTTTTTGTAGCTGGATTCAGTCGTAAGCAAAGGGTTAGTCGAATCTTGATCGATGGAGGTTCAGCCGTCAACATATTACCCTTGCATGTGATGAAAGAAATGGGAATACCAAATGAAGAGCTCACAAGTAGTCGCTTAATGATACAAGGATTCAACCAAGGGGGGCAAAGGGCTATAGGCATTATACGACTGGAGCTGTTAATGGGAGATATGTCATTAAGCGCATTATTTTACGTCATAGATGCCAAAACTTCATATAATATGCTTCTTGGACGACCTTGGATACATGAGAACGGTGTTTTCCTTTCAACTCTACATCAATGCTTTCAATATCGCCAAAACGGGACAACAAAGAAGGTGCTCGCGGATGACAAGCCGTTCACTGAAGCCGAATCTCACTTCGCTGATGCCAAGTACTATCTTTCACAAATGAATGCGCCAAAGGTTGAAGCAAATCATTTCATGAGGAGTCCAAGGAGACAGACAATCTGGAAAGTGAAAAGAGCAGTGATGAAACTCATTCATTAGTCAAAAGCCTCGCGTGAGGCGACGTGTCCTCTCATAAAGATGTCTCATTGGAAGATTTGATTGTACCTTTAATAAAGCTTGACATAAAGACACCATATTATCCACCTCTTCTTAAATGTTTTGTCCGCCCAACAAAAGGCCCTAAAGTCGAACATGATCCTTCAATCGGGAAACAAGTGGAAAAATGTTATGATGCAAAAGCATTTAAACTCTATAATCCTCAAGAAAGATCACACATGGGAAAACTTCTTCCCGAATCCGTTATCCCAAAATCCTCGAGCAGTTCTAGGGTTTCCCTTGCGAGAGCCTATACACATCACCATCAAAAGAACCAACGCCAATTACATCGGTGAAGAAGAGAATTTGTCAATAATTGAAGGGAAATTGTCGCAAGTATCAGTCTTTGATATACTTGGCCCATTTTATAAGACATTATCTCGAATTTCGGTCTTAAGAGACTTGGTCCTTGCAAAAGACCCATGCATCAAAGGTTGGGACCCTCATGTACATCAAGGCGTTGAAAGGGCAATCGTAATCCATGTTTTCCTAAAAGACTCGAAAGTGCGATTCCTTCTCGCATGAGGCGCCATGATGAGTTTATTATATCACACGATAAATTCATGAAAGTTAAGTGGCAAACAATTGTACTTATGCAAGCTCAACGTAAGAAAAAAGACGATGAGGAGAGCGTAGGATCATCACACCATATAACTCTGAAAGATGGGAACATCAAAGAGGAAGATGCCGAAGAAGCACCCCCAGCGCTTGAGGAAGGCATCAAGAACATTGGCGATGAGAATGATCCTCGAACAATATATGTCAGCGCGTTGTTGAAAAGGGAGGAAGAACAAGCATATGTTGCCCTTTTGAGAGAATTTAAAGATGTATTTGCTTGGTTAGATAAGGAAATGTCGGGTCTAAACCCAAAAGTTGTCGTCTATCAACTAGCTGTAAAAAAGACGACACGTCCAATCAAGCAAGCTCAACGAAGGTTCCGCCCCGAGTTGGTCCCTTCTATTGAAGCTGAGGTGAAAAAACTCATTAAAGTAGGATTCATTCGAGAAGTTAGATACTCGACATGGATATGAAGTATACTCTCAGTGAGGAAGAAAAATAAGCAAATTCGGGTTTGCGTCGACTTTAGGGACCTTAATGCCGCATGCCCCCAAGACGATTTACCATTACCAATCCCAGAATGGATGATTGATGCTACCACAGGTCACGAAGCCTTGTCTTTCATGGATGGCTCCTCCGGCTATAACCAAATTCTTGTGGCCCCAAAAGATGAAGAATTGACAACATTCCGAAATCCAAAAGGGATATATTGTTACAAGGTGATGCCGTTTGGACTAAAGAACACCGACGCTACCTATCAAAGAGCCATGCAAAAGATTTTTGACGACATGATACACAAGAATGTCGAGTGTTACGTCGATGATTTGGTCGTGAAGTCGAAGAAAAGAGAAGACCATCTCAATGATTTGAGAAAAAGTGTTTGAGTAGTTGCGAAAATATCAGTTGAAGATGAATCCTTTGAAGTGTGCCTTTGGCGTGACATCTGGAAAGTTCCTTGGCTTTGTTGTTCATCAACAAGGAATTGAGATCAAGCAAGGTAAGATTGATGCAATCCTCAAGATGCCAGAGCCACGAAACATACATAAACTCAAAAGCCTTCAAGGAAAACTAGCATACATCTGACGGTTCATCTCAAATTTAGCCGGTCGATGTCAACAGTCTAGTCATCTCATGAAGAAAGACGTTCTGTTCAAGTGGGATGAGGCTTGTACCAATGCCTTTGAGCGTATAAAGTTGTATCTGATGAAGCCTCCCGTGTTGGTTGCACCAGTGTCCGGACGCCCATTAATTCTATACATTGCCGCACAAGAAAGTTCTGTAGGGGCATTGTTAGCCCAAGAGAATGATAGCGGGAAAGAAAGTGCATTGTACTACTTAAGTCGAAGGATGACGCCAAATGAGTTGAACTATTCCCCAATCGAGAAGTTGTGTTTGGCTCTTATCTTCGCGATTCAAAAGTTAAAGCACTACTTTCAAGCTCACACTATTCGTTTGGTCTCTAAAGCTAATCCATTGAAGTACGTCATGTCAAGGCTAGTACTCTCTGATCGACTTGCTAGGTGGTACTTGCAACTGCAACAGTTCGAGATAGCATACATCCCTCAAAAGGCCGTAAAGGGACAAGTGTTGGCCGACTTCCTAGCTGACCACCCAATTCCTGCTGAGTGGGAACTAGTTGATGATTTGCCCAATGAAGATGTGCTCCTAGTTGAAGTTACTCTACCATGGAAGATGTACTTTGATAGAGCCGCTCATCGAGGAGGCACCGGCGCGGGGATTGTCTTTCTTACGCTTGATGGAGAAGTGATGCCCTATTCTTTCACCCTTACACAAAAGTGATCCAACAATGTTGCAGAATATCAAGCTCTCATATTGGGGTTGGAATTAGCAATTGGAATGGATCATTTGAATCTTGAGGTATATGGAGACTCGCAGTTGGTGATCAGTCAAGTACTTGGTGATTATGAAGTGAAGAAGCGTGAGTTACTTCCATATCGTGACTATGTTCGAAAGTTGGTTGAACAACTTGGGGGCATATCGATTGAACATGTACCAAGGAGAGAGAACGGACAAGTAGATGCATTAGCGAAACTAGCTTCGACCCTTGTTACGACTGAAAAGAAGTTCAACGTTCCTATATGCCAAAGTTGGGTGATACCATCCGCAATAAGTGAAGAAGAAAGAAATACTAAAGAAAACCATGTTGCGGAAGTCTATGTGATTGAGAAAGAAGATTGGAGGCAACCTTTTGTCGATTACTTGAAGTACGAGAAGCTTCCTGATGACCCACGTAGAAGAGTCGATATTAGGCGTCGTGTTAGTCGCTTCCTATATTACAAAGGCACTCTTTACAGACGTTCATTCGAATGGATATTTTTGCGTTGCCTAAGTGATGACGAAGCTGCTCAAGCCATAAAAGAAGCTCATTCCGGAGTGTCTAGTGCTCACCAGTCTAGACCTAAATTACATTTCCGAATTAAGAGGATGGGATATTAGTGGCCCATGGTGGTCATTAACTGCATGGAATACGTGCGCCGATGTTAACCTTGCCAATTTTACGCAAATTTTATTCATCAACCACTAGAACCTTTGCATCTAACTTATAACTTCTTGGCCTTTCGATGCATGGGGATTAGATGTCGTCGGTCCTATGACTAAGTCTTCCGGTGGACATTTGTACATCTTGGCTGCCACTGACTACTTCTAAGTGGGCTGAAGCAATACCTCTCAAGGAAGTAAAGAAAGAAAATGTTGCTAACTTTATCCGCAATAATATCATATATCGCCATGGAGTTCCACGATACATCATCACTGATAATGGGACACCGTTTTGCAATAGCGTCATCAACAAGCTTTGTCAAAAGTTTGAGTTCAAGCAAAGAAACTCTTCGGCCTACTACGCTGCTGCTAACGACCTTGCTGAAGCTTTTAATAAAACTTTGTGCAATTTGTTGAAGAAGGTGGTCGCAAAGTCGAAGAAGGACTGGCACGAAAGAATTGGAGAATATTTGTGGGCTTATAGAACAACTTATAGGGCACCGACTCAAGCAACTCCCTACGCCGTGTTATACGGAGTTGAGGCGGTACTCCCACTTGAGCGACAAATCCCATCCCTCAGAATAGCGATACAAGAAGGCCTTACTAAAGAAGAAAATGCATGTTTGCGATTGGGAGAATTGGAAGCTCTAGATGAGAGAAGATTAGAGGCGCAACAAAGGTTGGAGTGTTATCAAGCCCGCATCTAGAAGGTTCGCTTGCGATCCTTTCAAGTTGGTGACTTGGTGCTCGCTGTGAGAAGGCCTATCATCATCACCCATCGCACTGGGAATAAATTCACATCAAAATGGGATGGTCCTTATATGGTTCAAGAAGTCTACACAAATGGTGCATATAAGTTGATTGTTGAAGATGGTTTAAGAATTGGCCCGATAAATGGGAAATTCTTGAAGAAGTACTACCATTGATAATTGCAGCATGCTCCATAACGCACGAGCTTAAACTGCATGTTACTCCTTGCCCACATGAGTATAAAATGTAAATGGCACTCACTTTGTCCGAAGTGATTAATAAATGGATACTCCTGGCCCGCATGAATATAAATTGTGCACGACACCCACCAATGGTAAATTATGTGGTTAAAATGATAACTTACCCCACTAAAGGTATTTTATGTGGTTAAATTTTAAATACCCCACTTTGTTCAAAGTGGTTAAAGAATGAATACTCCTAACCCGCATGAGTATAAATTGTGCACGGCACCCCCCCCCCCCCCAATCAATCTTGATTTATTTTGAACTATGTTATGACTTAATCCTTTTTTTAAGGTATGTAGGCAGCTTAGAAGTTTTCTAAGTTCAGTTATGAAATTTGCTTAAGTTGTTCTTGTTGCATTATGCTACATTGCTCATGGAAAATAAAGATGATGCCAAATACGAAAGAACAACTCAAAGCGAGATAAATAAAGGCATATCTCTTATTAAATTTCAAAGTTCGGCGATACTATGAGTCCAAAGCAAAATCAAAACAAAATAAAGCAAATAAATAAAGAAAAGAACAAAAGACTCAAGCAAAAAGTCTTGCATCCATCAACTCGCGTTGCGCGGCTTCCAGCTCCGCTCTCAAAGTGACCAAGTCTTCATTGTTAATCTAGTGGTTAAGTACCCTCAGTTCTTCTTCAAAGCTGGATATGTCACCCTCGGCACCGCTACACAATTCTTCTTGGCATTTCAAGCAAGAGTTTGAGCTTCTTTTGCTTCTTCTTCAAGCACTGCAACCTCTTCGTGGGGCTTTGAAGTTCATATTTGGTAGATTGGAGGTGGATTCCTTCTTTGTCCTTCCTTTCCGTGGCTCCTCGGATACAGTCTTCAACTTCACCACGTCGCACCTCGACTCGCTCAGTGGATGTGCAGTTCACCTTGTCAAAACCAGCAGCTTTCTCGACTAAAGGTTCCAATAAAGCTTCTAAATGAGAGATGTTTATGCCATTCGTCTTAAGTGAGCCAAGAAGAAATTGAAATTCACCCTTCATAGAAGAAATGGCTTCAATGAGGGTACATGAAATCCTCTCACTTAGTCGCCCCCACAAACCAGTGGCGTACTCCTTGTCGTAGTCGCTTAGAAAACTCCTACCATCAAAAACCGAAGTAGTGGGAATAGGAGGCGTGTGTTTCCTTGCTGGGACATATTTTTCATCACCAATGGAGATAGTTTCTTTCTCCAGCTGCGACAGATAAGCACGAGAACTTGGAAAGTGAAGCAAAACAAAAATCAAGCAAAGTTCAACCAAATACCTTTTCTGTGGATGTTGAATTTGCAGTATGAATGGTTTTACTAGAGGCATCATTCTTCTCTTGCTTTGATGAACTTAAGTCCCTCTTGGATCTTTTCCAATGGCGATCGGCGTTGCTACTACCACTCTCTTCGGGGGTACTTTTCCTCTTCGAGGAGTCTTCCACCTCATTATGTGATGAGTCTCGCCTGCTCTTCTTGGTAGAAATGGCTTGCTTATCAACACTTGCTGCAACTTCTTCAAACCCACCAAGTATTATGGGCTTTCGTGGAGAAAGCAAAGAATCAATGTTGTCCTCGAGGTAGCTCCCATGGATCTTGACCATCCATGTCTTGTAATCCTCTGTGCAAGACCTTTTGACACTAATAGGAAGGCCCAGAACACAAGCTTTTGAGCAAGACTTAGACGAAGTACTCATCCTCCAATAACGAATTCCCTTCGCTAGAGTAACCTCGCGTTGGTCATGCTTAAGTACGCTTGGGACTTCTTGATAGTATCCAAATTGCCGACTAAATCGATGTGGACTGTATGGCTCAATGTCAAAAGTCTTGCCTCTCCTCAAAGTAAGGTAGCACGAACGAAAGTTGATGGTATAGTCGCGCTCCGTTTCGTTAATGCTACCATTTTCCACAAGTGTAACATCCCTGATATGCGAAGGGACGTTGCATACCCAATTGGCACAGTCGGCTCGATGAATCCTCTTGCGGGTTTCCCTGGGACCAAAACCCTTTGTGCCACCTTCTCCAGAATATGAGGTCATTCCAGGCCCGCTCAACCCTTGATATGTAGTAAAATGAGTCTTGAAGTATTGCGCCACCCAGCCATAGATGAAGTGGATTGGAAAAGGGATGTGATCGTAAGAAGGTTGTGTAGATTTCGATATTGCGTTGAGCCCTTTGCAGATGGATGCTAAAACCAGAATTGCGAGGCTTACACGTTCATTATTTGCCATGAAACTCGCCATCTTGAATACGCCAGGACGGATAAAGCCTACATCTTTGACAGAGAGAACGAACAGGCACAACCAGCATGCTAAGTGCGCGGCTAAATATGTCTCTTCCTTCAATCTCTCTTTGACGTCAAGCCGTGAAAATAATGTTTCTTCTTGCAACGACCATTTCTCATAGGATCCAAGGTTACCAAGAGGGTTGTGCATTGACGTGGGCCGGTGCGCATTCTTCGTTATCTTTCTCTCTTTGCGGGGTGGAGGTTGTTTGTATTTGACATCCTTCTTTGACCACAAGTTGATCCACTCCTTGATTGACACCAGATAATCATCACCGCCGACATCTGCTCAAAGCATGTGGAATGCGTAGAACAAGGCCTTGCATGATCGTGGAATGAATGGATCTCCTTTTGCATAGCTCCCTCTCACTGGGCATGACCTCATCGTACATGAACCCGTGCAATGATAGACTGCTAAGGAATCCCAAGTCCTATAATGAGATTGAGAGTTCGCCAAGTGAGGTGAAGAGAGTGTTTGTTGAAGGCGACCATGATTCGCATATGGCTTTCATGATTTCTGAGTTGCATTCGTACGTAAAGAGAGATGCGTAGACCGAGTTGTATATGTTTATAGATTGAAGTGTTGTCCTAGATTGAAGTGTTGTCCTGCACCGAACAAGGATGTCTTCTGTCCACTCCCAATATCCAGAAAAGAATCGAACCTCACCAGGAATGTGAAGAGAGGCATTTGTCCACGCAGCGTCGCCTTGCATGATGCGTCGTCCCAAAGTTGAAAGAGGCGTGTAGTCGGTTGATGGTTGGTGATGCGCGGCATGGAGCACCAACAGTCGGGAGGATCTACTCGAAGACCGGGGATATTCTATAGTCCACTCCTTCAGTTGACCGTTGTTCGTCAATGGTGGCCACAAACTCGCATAGTATCCATCAATCGGAGTGCCCACCTTCATGATTGTGTCTCGCCTAATTGATCGGTGTTCGATGTCAAGGATAACCAAATTCTCCGCGCCGGATGAGGAATAGCCCTTCTTGAATGAAACCATTGTAGCAATTTTGAAACGACAAGAGGGACAAATTAGCAATTGACGGAGAAGAATACAGCAAATAAAAAAAAGAATTGTTGATGCTGCGAATGGAAAAAAAAAATAATAATTAAACAAAACTGCTGCTACTGCGAGTGCAAAAAATAAAAAAAAAAACAAAAAAAATCAAAAAACTGCTGCTGCTGCGAAAAAGGAAAAAAAAAAAGGAAAAAAAATTGATTCACCTATCGTACGAAGAAGAAAAAGATGTCTCGTTCGTCGGCTCTTGTGCCTGTAAGTTGATTGTCTTCTTCGAATGGTTGCGCTGCGCAAGAAGAAAAGGATTGACACAATTAACTCCCTGCACACACACACACACACACACACACACACACACACACACACATATATATATATATATATATATATACACATATATCATAAGCATTCATAATATTCAACGGAAAAGAAGAAGAAAAAAAAGAAGCTTCTCTTTGTTTGTTCGTCGCACCGTCGAGGAAATATGCGGCGAAATCCTTACCCGTCGGAATTCCGCCAATGTGCTACTTGCTTCGTCGCCGGACGAAACCGAATTTGGTGGAAAATAACAAAAAAAACAAAGAGAATTGAAGATGAAGAAAAGAGGGTGTTCTTCGTATCTTATATAGAATTCCTAAGGGGAATTTCAATCCTATTGAAACTATAAGTCTTGTAGTTATAGTGGGATTGAAATTCTTGATTTAACGAGAAATTAAGTTAAAAAAACAAAAAAAGGTGGTGCATGTGCGTGAAGTCTGTTGAAAAAAATAAATAAATAAAAAATCCTATGTATGGTCTACATGGACCAAGTGTAAAAACATGGAAGCCCTCCAAAGTTTGAATTTTTCAAAGTGAAGCACAATCTTCTATTAATCTTATTTATGGCCCGGAAATAAATATATTGCGACATATTCACCTCAAGACGCATTTTTACATGCTAATCGTGACAAGTCGCAAGGCGGCATTTTGTAGACAAGTTAATTATTAGAAATTAAAATTAATTATTTCTATTTTTAATTTGGAATTTTACTAAATTAAATTCCCATTATTAATAGGTTAATCAATTGATTTTCTAATATCTAGTTGATTGGCCAATCAAATAAAGCCACATGGAAAATATGGAGAATTGCAACTAATCAAATAAAGTCACGTGAAAAAAATGATGATGTGATGCAACCAATAAAACAAGGCCACGTGAAAAAAGATGATATATTTCAACCAATCGCATTATTACACGTGGAAATATGATATATTCTAGATATTTCTTGATAAGCGAGCTAAGTTAAATTCATGCTTATCTTGAAAATAAAATCGGCCAATCACAAGCAAGGAGCTCTAGGTTTTTACAACTATAAATATGGGTCCTCTCATAAAAAAAAGGACACCAAAAATATTCACAAGTTTGAAGAAGGAAAAGCTCAAGTATTTTCTCTCCATCAAATCCACCAATCTTCAAGGCGTTCTTCGCGGGATTCAAGGCGTTCTTCGCGAAAACCTCCATTTGATCCGGCGTCAAGCTCCAAGTCCATCAGATAACCGTTTTTGAAGATCGCATTTCTATCGAGGAAGATCGAGCTCAATAAATTCAACAAATTCAAATAAAGTTCATACTGTTCTTCAACGATCTTCAAGCCCAAAGTCCGTTTGATTCGAGAACAAGCTGCAAGGCCCTTGAAAACAGTTTTTGAAGATCAAAGCCCCTTTAAAAGAAGATCAAAGTCCACATATTCGAAGAACTAAAGACGAAGATCATATCGTTCTTCAACAATCTTCAAATTAAATTCGAAGTCAAAAGACCGTTCGATCCGAGATCAAGCTGCCAATCCCTCGCATCGACGTTTGTCAAATATTCAAGTACCTTGAAGAAGATCGAAGTGAAGATTTCCTTCAAGATTTGTTTAAAGTTCAAGGCATTGTCCTTGTAAAATCGAATCAGAGGATCAAAGAGATTGTAACTCTATAAATTCATCAAATTCACAAGTTTTATCTGTTCAACTATTTTTTCGTTTTTTTATTTTAAAGACTTAGAAAAATTTATTGCTACAAATTGTTACTCAAATGGGTCAATGGGCATCGTACGAACCAAACTCACTCGATTTGCGCCAATAAGCTTGGATTATGCTTGTAAAGGTTAAGACTTGTGATCATGAATACGATGTTCCAGACAACAAGTCATGGCCAAAAAAACTAAGTATGGAGACTTAAACACTCTAGAATGATCTCTCCTTTCACGAATTTATCAAACATTACACATTTACTCTATTACTTAACCCGCAAGTAATAGTTACTGAAATAGGTCAACGGGCATCGTACGAACCAAATGCACTCGATTTTCGCCAATAAGCTTAGATTATGCTTGTAAAGGTTAAAAATTGTGATCACGAATACGAAGTTCCAGACAACAAGTCATGGCAAAAAAACTAAGTATGAAGACTTTAAGATCTCTAAGATCATCGGGGGTGCCATATATCAGCTAGAGAACCTCGAAGGTGAAACGTTCCATAACACCTGGAACGCATATAACCTCCTAAAGTACTACGCCTAATGCAACTGTACTCCATGTAAAAACTTACACCATCATACATAAATAAAGGCACCGTTTAAAGTAGAGGAATTTTGACATTATCAAAGGGAAATCAGGGTAGCCATTACAAAATTACGGTCCCGATAAGGACCATAAACAACCTTATCCTACTATATAGGTCTATAAACAAAAACAATCGTAGGGAACTACCCGACTCGTCCTCATACACACTTATATACATAAGTAATACAACAAGAAAGGGAGAAAAATTGTCCCAAGGAACCTAAAGATCATATGTCGGACGCTTTCCCTCCCGAATCAAACTGCATCGTTGATCCAGAGTCAGATTGATCGGATGGGCAACATCTACAGAAGGCACGATAAAATACTCAGAAGTATGGATGACTTCAGTAGGGGGAACTGGAGAAGCATGGGGAAACACCTTCACAATATTCAACTCAGGAATAACAACGGTGGCGGGAAAGTCGGGTAAGGACCGCACGGCCTCTTGACAAAGCCTATACCCAAAACGAAGCATATCGCGAAATTCCTCTCGAAGAGAGTCTCGAAGCGTAGAGAAAGTGGATATGTCTATCACAGCCAGGGCACGAGCGACTACTAAAGATACTTGTGCTTCCTCGTCACCTCTGCCATCCTACGATGGACAACGTCTTCTTCAAAGGCCTTAGAAAGCCGTTCCGCCAAATCACGGATCTCGTCTCGGAGATCCTTGATTCTCTCCTCTAGGCAATACTACTCGAGCCAGTTCTAGCATGAGGCGGCGTTCCAGGTCCCATGACTTCTCTAACTCCTCTCTCAAAGCTTTGTCATGAATGTTCTGCACGACTTTACGATTAGCCTCTAATTCTTCTATTTTCTTATGAGCAATGAGGAGATCCCTCTCCAAATCAACCCTATGACAGTATATCAACTCCATGTTGGACGACACTTGATCTCTACTAGAACCTACAACATTTAAAACCATAAATAGCTGCGAAAGGGGAAGAAGGATTAAGTCATGAATACAGGTAACGCGTAAAGTGAAAAAAGAAAAAAAAAACCCTACCTCACAAAGGTCTTTGCAAGCCAAATCTTTCAAGGAAGTGAAAAAGTGTTCAGCAAAGCGCAATCTAATTTATTCAATAAACTGCTCAAGAAAGTACGACAGAAGTTCACGTCAGGGGGTATTTGAGGGAAAGCATCAACCCCCGATGACACTTCCTCACGATCACCTACTATGACACGGGCTCCCTGGCCGGGAGGGGACGGCGGACGCTCATCAACTACATTGACAATGTTCTGACCCGGAGGGGAACCTAAAACGCTCGCATAGATCATGCCTTCCCCGAAGGATGAAGGACCAAAACCATAAGGAGGAGCCAGAGAGAGAACCATAACAGAAGCCGATACCATCGGAACCCATCAGAAATAGAAACTAGGCACCTCGAGAGGGGAAAGCCTTGTGGTCTGCGATGAGGGTTCCCCGCCTAAAATTAAAGGGGGGGGGGGGGTTATCCGGGATAACACATCTGGAAACCAATTCAAAATCTGATAGTGAGGATCATTTCCCATCCCCACTGCTACGACCACCGTCGGACATACCACTCAACACCATCCTATCACACGCCTTCATTGCAAAAAAAGTCCATCTCGAACCCTGCAAGGAATGCAGAATGCCTAGCAAGTCAGGCAACATGACACACGATAAATAAAAAAAAGAAGGTCCACGCACGCATTATGTAAATATTTAAGGTTAAATTCTTACCAAGAACTTGCGAGAAAGGAGTAGCGGGCTCTGGAATTATAATGGGGTCAGTGGGACCGGGCGCCGTCACAGATGAACTAAACGAAAGGAGGTCAGCCATCTCCGAAGAAGCCGAAGACTTATCCATCGAAGAAATGTTAATGTATTCGGACAGGACGGTCTTAGGGCCGAAAGGAGAGGTTGGGGGAATAGTGGGGAGAGAAGGCAAGGCAACCCCATCCAATCCCACGTCTTCATCCACCCCCTCTATAGTGAAAGGAATAGAGGTGGTATACATCGGAGCCGCATCTAACTCATCCTCTTCCGGTAAACCGGAAGTGCCACTTGACGACCGGGATAGAGTAGTAGAGGCTAAAACTGCCAAGAATCGAGTCTGCATTCGCTAAAGGGGAACCTCCACACCATCATGAATCAAAGCACTCCCCAGAACCAAAGCATTCCCTGGAACCTCAACACCATCATGGGGATCTGCGCCGCCATAGACTTCGGCACCCTCAATCATGTAGGGCTTCAGGGTCCTTGCTGCGTTAAAACACGAAGGGTGAGAACTCGATAAACAAACTAAGTACAAGAAAGAAGAGAGAGAAAAGAAAACCCCGAGTTATTAGGGAAAGGATAAATGCAAAGACTTACAAAAAAAAAAGGCACACTCTGCGGGGATGGCCAAAGGCTTCTCCACCTTGTCCAGAGGGTCAATAAATCTCAGCCCCGCTGTCCGATAAAGGCCTACGAACGAAGTCGACTCCGCCAACGCCTTCGCCGCGAACACTGGCAAGAAGGTCATAGTATCATGCGGGAGATTTTGGCACCTTCCAGGTATAAGGCATATCCCACTCCCCCACAAGGGGCCGAATGTAGAAGAATTTATTCTTCCAAGTACTATGTTAGCTTACATTAAAAAGTGGAAAGGAGTCCACCTGGGGATACCAATAATTCGAAGACAGCAAAGAACCTATCTACCGTGCAATCTATCCCCTTGATCAAGCACCAGAAAATGAACAGGGAAAGGACAGTAAAGCTGTTTGAGGTGAGCTAACTCGGACATATTTCAAAAGCCTTAAATACCTCACAAAGGGGGGGGGGGGGGAAACGACCGTAACCCCGCATTCACCTGCATGTAGTATACCGTGAGGTGCTTCGGAGGAGGCATGTTTCCCCTCTGATCAGCCCTGGGCATTACTACCTCCACATTACGGCCCGAGGCCCCAAAACCCGTGAACAACTTCTTCACTTCATCGTTCGTGGCAGTGCTAGCGGTGGCTTCCACCTTTTGAGTATTTCGCGAAACCTTGCCATCCGCCTTTTTTGACTTTTTCTTTTTCGGAGGAGCGCCTTCACTACACTCGCCACCGCCACCGCTGCAACGCCACGTTTGCGAGTAGCTGGAGTAAAAGCTTCCTGTCACCGCTGAAGGGTCAGAAACGGGTGAAAAAACGACGGCGCCAAAAAACAGAAGCGGCAGAGACAAGGTCGGTGGTGGAGAGAGCGACCATTAGTAGAGCTGGAGAGGGAAGAAACTCAAATCGCAAAGATGGAGTTGTAGAGAGGAAAACTAAATTTGCTCTGAAAAACAAAAGCTCGAAATTTGCAAGTGTGGAAAAAAGAATGAAGGAGAGGGGTATTTATAACCCTTGAAGTTAAGAAGGGGAGAAGGGTTTAATTACCCACGATCCCTCATTAAATGAGTTAGCCCCCCCCCCCCCCCCCCCCCCCCGCCCGACACCACACTAATGGGCGCGGAAAGCGAAAAATTCAGACCGTTATGCCACCTTTCCCGCAACTAAGGAACGTGGCCTTAATTGGGCCACGTCATCCAAAAATATTTATTTTAAAAAAATAAAAAACATATATCATAAATATATATAATATATATATCCCCGATACCCCCTAAAACAAAAATTCCTCTTGCTCCTAAACACGAGGGCATCAAGAACTGGGTGGGGGGGGGGGGCTAGTGTTAACACTATTTTCCTTCACGATGCTCAAGAACCGAGTAACACAACTTAGCCCCTACAACCATGGACACGACACTTGTCAGGAAACATACATGCATTACTGCCACTTGTATACGAATTCTCTCCTATATATAGAGGGGGATATGATGAATAAAAAGGCAGGCACTTTGTGAATCACTCAAGAGATATACGTTATTCTTCGAACTCAGGCAGGACTTTATAATCCGCCCACAAAATCAAGTGAAATAAATAACTGTGTTAACCGTATAAAAGAAAATACGAGATCAAAGAGAATATTAGTCCTAAATCAAAAGGATTAATAAATGGACAATGCTATTGTCACAAGTACTCCCGATGAGTTGTACCCACTCCCAACGAGGAGGCCCATCGGGTGTGACCAATACCGCTCGGTTACTAACCCAAAGCGGTAGGAATGGCCATCCGACGAGGGCACTTAGAGTCCCTCGGAAAGTCACGATGACTCAAAACTAGATATCAGGGTGGCATCGGATAAAGAGCAAACCCGGATGGATCCACCTGATTCAGATATCCATCACGACACCGAGCAGGGCCCCAATGGACTCCCAGTCCCAGAACCATGACAAAAACACTTCCTTGCTATACACTCTCAACACAAACGTTATCGGAGCACTACCCCATACTTCCCTGCTACGCACTCCTAGCACAAACGCTCTCGGAACATTACTCATGTCGACCAACCGATAGGTCGGAACTTCACAATGACGCAACAACTACAAAACGACACTCTCTGGGCACTCGGAGAAATAAAACACCTATCCACGATAGCCAAAACCTCTCGGAGATCACCACATAAACAAACACCCCTCGGAAAATACCCTGAAGCAAACATTCCAGAATACACACCTCTCGGAAAAGCACTATCACTAAGAGAACACTCAGACTCGGGCCTAGAGTCACCATATGAAGCAATGAGCTCTCGGAAGCAAAGAAGGCAATCCACCCCTTATCATAAAGAAGACAAAAGCTATCGGAAGAAGATAAAATGATACAGTCAGCAAGATAGACATTATCCTATTGGTTAAAAGACCATTGTAACGCGTGTAAAGCACCACCACATGCATAACGACACCTGTAAACACATGCATAGCGACACCTGTCCCTAAGAAATCTATATAAGCAGAGGAAGAAGCCAAAAGAAAGAGGGGGGGGGGGGGGAGACTCGAAGAATATGAGAAAAGACTCGGAAAAGAGAGTGAAATATAGTTAATAAAAGGAAGGAAGGTTCTTGTCAATTTTTCTCTCTTGTTAGCATAGCATTTAGTTTTTGAACCACGGGCAAAGGCGTTCCAATCCAAATAAATAATTCAGTTAATAGGACATAATCCAAAACCCGTTAACAAAATGGCGCCGTCTGTGGGAACGCCATAAAATTTGTCTTTGAGAGCGTTCAAGAACAATGCCTATCATGGAGAATTTATTCTATAGCGGGAGTCGTCCTCGACAATCTCAATTTTCTGAAGAAGCTCTATCCAGTCACAGATGCGAAGAGAGGGACTTTATTAATGTCCCTCGTTCAGTCTTTGAAAGACTTATAGAGACTAGAGCTCGAAGAACCCCACTCGGATATGTGGATCCTCATGATTCATCCCCTCAATCCTCTCGCCCCCAACATCCCTGCACCGAGGAAGGTCGGGCTCAATCTAGGTGGAGCCCTGCCTCCGAACACTGGGGCTATGAAACCCCGCAGAATGGTCAAGCACATTATGACTATCGTGAAGCGCGCCGAGTCGGCCAACAAGAGCATAGAAGAATGGTTCCAGAACTTCATGCACCCTTCCCCTCTCCAGGGGAGGATCAAACCATATGGGGAATTCTCGATGGTCTAAGGAAAGAGGTGGGTGATATTAAAAAAACAATGGGACCCAAGAAAGAACTTACCTTTAAAACATCCCCTTTTACCCCCGAAATAGCCTTGGCCTCTATCCCCGCTGGGATGCGGCCCGTAAATGGCCCTCTGTATACAGGTGATGCAGATGGAAAGGATCCACATGATCATATACACCAATACTTGGTCGGGATGGATCTTAACTCCGCCCCAGACCACGTACTCTGCCGCGTGTTCCCTGTAACCTTAGGAGGACGGGCACAGTCGTGGTTCACTCAACTTGCACCTGGGTCCATCGACAGCTTTGATCGACTAGCCCATTTATTTGTAAGGCATTTTGCTTGTAATCGGCGATATCCTAAATCCGCCACGCACCTTTTCACCGTTAAACAAAAAAAGAATGAACCTCTGCGAGAGTACATAAAGCGCTTTACAGATGCAGTGCTGGATGTTCCGAACGTTAGTACCACTATTTTGGCGGACATACTCACACAAGGGCTCCGGGCGGGCGAATTCTTCCGTTACCTTACAGGAAATCATATCACTGATATGAATGAGCTAATGCAGCAAGCGGAGACTTATATTTTAATGGAGGAGGCTGAAGGCACGAAGAGACGCCTAGAGAACAATGACAATGAACATCGCGAATCCACCGAACGAGAGGTAAAGGCCAAGGAAAGAAACCGGGAAGGAAAACATCCCCAACGTAGAGACGAGAGTGGTCCAGTCAAGAAATTCCTTAAACCAGTACCTTTGCCCCCAATGACCATTGCCCCTGTAGAAGTACTCCACGTGATGCGAGGCAGCACCGAATTGCGATGGCCAAGGGAAGCCAGGTTCCCCGACAGAAACAGGGATACGGGTAAGTATTGTAAATACCACAAGACTTATGGACATACCACCGAGGAGTGTACCACCTTGCAAAGGGAGGTGCTCCGCCTCTTAGAGGCCGGATACCTTAAAAACTACCTCAAGGTAAACAACCCCGAGCATCCCCCTCGTTATACCTACAAGAGACCCCGACAGGAAGAAGAAGAAAAAGATCAAGAGACTCCCCATCGGAAGCCATGAGAGAAAACGGTAAGGCGGCAAACCCCGCCCCCTCCCCCTGAAACATACAAAAATAACGCGCCCTCGGGGCGTACTATTAGTATGATAGAAGGAGGAGATCTCTCGGTGACATCGCAAGGAAAAAAGAAGCAATATTTGAAAGAGGCTAGGAGGGCAGAACACGGGCTATTCGTGGGGTCTATCCAAGGTACAAAGCTTCCTAGCATTTCCTTTGGACCCGCAGATTTAAAAGGAGTAATTTATCCCCACGAAGATCCCCTGGTAATAGAAGCGGTGATATACGGGATTGACGTCCAAAGGATACTGATTGATACCGGTAGTTCCGTAGATGTCTTGTTTCTTTCCACTTATCTGGCCATGGGATTAAGGAAGGAACAATTAGAAGTAGCTGAAGTCCCGTTAATTGGTTTCTCGGGAGAAACCTCCAATACGCTAGGAACTGTGACGCTCCCAATGTCATGGGGAGAGGGAGCTCTTCGAAGAACGGAGCCCACAAAATTTTGGGTGGTAGAAGCTTCGTCAAGAACGTACAACGCAATATGTGGGCGACCCTCCATTCGAGCCTTCGAAGCAATCCCTTCAACTCTCCATCTCAAGGTAAAATTCCCAACCCTATCAGGTATCGGAGAGGTCCGAGGAAGCCAGGCAAAGGCTCGGGAGTGCCGTATGAATGCCCTCCCTCCGGAAGAGGACGGATCTATCCTCGGAAATAGCAAAAAGCGAAAAGCAGAGGAAGAACGAGTACAACCCGTAGAGGAGCTGAAATTAGTGGCACTCGTAGAGGGAAGCCCGGAGAAAGTTGTTAAAGTAGGTACCCAAATGGAGCCTGAAGTGGAAGCCCAACTGATTCCCATCTTAAAAAATTTCCACCATATTTTTGCGTGGGAAGACGGCCCGCCAGGACAAATCAGCAATAAGGTATGTCAACATTTCCTTAATGTGAAACCTGGGGCTAAGGCGGTCCAACAAAAAAAGAGAAAGATGGGCCCCGAGCGCAACAAAATCATTCGGTCGGAGATTCAGCGACTCCTCAGCCTACGGCAAATCAGAGAAGTCATTTATCCTGAGTGGCTGGCCAATGTGGTCTTAGTCCCGAAACATGGGGGCAAGTGGCGAATGTGCGTGGATTTCACTAATCTCAATGACGCGTGCCCTAAGGATTGCTATCCCCTCCCAAGCATTGACCAACTGGTAGATTCGACAGCAGGCTGCACCCTCTTGTCCACCCTGGATGGGAACCAGGGATACAATCAAATCCCGATGGCCGTTATGGATCAAGACAAGACTAGTTTTATCACTGACGCGGGCACCTTTTGCTACCTAGTGATGCCCTTTGGGCTCAAGAATGATGGGGCTACCTATCAGCGATTGGTAAGTTTAATGTTTGCAGGATATATCGGAGATACGGTGGAGGTCTATGTGGATGATACAGTCGTTAAAAGCCGTTCCGCTTATGACCATCTCGAGGACTTACGAAAAGCCCTAGCCATCATGGACCGGTTTGGAATGAAAGTTAATCCTAAGAAATGTTCCTTTGGCATCAGAGGGGGCAAGTTCCTCGGATACATGGTTACGGAAAGGGGAATAGAGGTGAACCCCAAAAAGGCTGAAGCTATCCTAGGGTTATCTACCCTAAAGACAATCAAAGACGTGCAAAAACTTACGGGCCGAATGGCCTCCGTAAGCCGATGGCGGAAAAAGGACTTCCCTTTTTTAAGGTGTTTTGTAATATCAAGGAGTTTCAATGGACCCCGCAATGTGAAGAAGCTCTCCAACAGCTGAAGAATTACATGGTGAAACCTCCTTTATTAGTAAACCGACATCACACGAAGAACTTTTTGTGTATTTATCCGTCGGAGAAGAAGCCATAAGCGCGGTGCTAGTTAAAAATCAAAACAAGGAGCACCACCGCGTGTACTATGTAAGTAAGACTCTTCTCGGGGCCGAAACTAGGTATACTCAAACCGAAAAACTTGTCTTAACTTTAGTTACAACGGCTCGGAAACTTCGTCCCTACTTTTTATCCCATCCCATGACCGTGTTAACCAAACACCCATTGCGAGCTATTCTTAACAAGCCCGAGACCTCGGGGAGATTGATAAAGTGGGCCATGGAACTCACCGAATATGACATTTCTTATGCCCCGAGACCCTCTGTCAAGGCACAAGTACTAGCAGATTTTGTAACGGAGATGACGGGAATAGGAAGTGAAGAAAGGACACCCCTATGGCACATTTATGTGGATGGCTCCTCTGTGAGCACACATGGGGGAGCAGGGATAGTTCTAGCAAACCAAGAAGTCGAGGAGGAGGTACTCCACTTGTCGAATAACGAAGTCGAGTACGAATCTCTTCTCATAGGAATGAGACTCGCCCGAGAAGGTACTATCAGAAAAATAGTCATTCACAGTGACTCGCAACTAATTGTGCAGCAAGTCAATGGCTCGTACGAAGCTAAAGAAGAAAGGATGCAAACATACCTCCAAGCGGTTCGCCACAGACGGAAATGGTTTGACGAGTGCAAAATAGTCCAAATCCCACGGAAGGAAAATCAAGAGGCGGACGCCCTGTCTAAAATGGCCACCCAAGCGGCCGTTATTCGCACTCGGAAGATCACCCTGCTTCAAGTTACTGAGTCCGAGAAGGCTGAAAGTCAGGAGGTGAATGCCACTATAGACCCCCCGGCCAGCTGGGTGACCCCAATCAAAGTCTACCTACAGGTCCCGGAGGGCTATTCCACGAATAAAACCACGCAACGACTTCTGGCCAGGAAAACTATCAGGTATTTCCTTAAAGATGGAATATTATTCCGCAGAACATACTCCTGCCCCCATGCTCGATGCCTAAATGAGGAAGAAGCTCAACTAGCTATGGCAGAAACCCACGAGGGAACATGCGGTAGTCATACGGGCAGAGAAAGTATGGTCGGGCGCCTGATTCGCCAAGGTTACTACTGGCCCACAATGGCCAAGGATTGCAAAGACCATGCCAAGAGGTGCAAACCGTGCCAAGCTTATGCCCCTCGGGTTCATCAGCCCGCGGCCCCATGGGAACCGCACATAACCCCATGCCTGTTCTCTAAATGGGGCATAGACATAGTGGGACCTCTTATACCCGATGCCGGGCAAAAGAAGTTTCTCCTCGTAACAGTGGACTACTTCACCAAGTGGGTGGAAGCGGAGCCAATGGCCCGTATAACTGCAGGCGCGGTCATCAACTTCTTATGGAGGAACATCTTGTGCCGTTTCGGGATCCCTCGGGACCTGGTAAGTGATAATGGCCTACAATTTACCGACCAGGAGTTAGAAAAGTGGTGCGACCATTGGGAAATTAAGCACCGCTTTGCTTCAGTAGGATACCCTCAAGCTAACGGCCAAGTAGAGAGGACTAACCGAACTCTCTTGAAGAATATGAAGGCCCGACTCGACTGGCACAAAGCTAGGTGGGTGGAGGAAATTCCTGGCATACTATGGGCCTATCGGACCACGCAGAGCGCGGCCACGGGCGAAACTCCCTTCAGCTTAGCCTATGGCTGCGAAGCCGTTGTGCCTACGGAAGTCTCTATAGAAAGCTGGCGAGTTAGAGAGTACGAGGAAGTGGCCAACAGTTCTAACTTAGCCCTTGCCCTCGACCTCCTCGAAGAAAAAAGAATGCGGGCAGCAACCCGAAATGAAGAGTACAAGGGCCGGATGTCCCGGTACTATAACTTAAAGGTGAAACCCAGGACTTTTCAAGTTGGGGACCTAGTAATGAAACGGGTCGGAGCCTCCAAAAACGTAGGCAAGCTCGAGCCACGATGGGAGGGACCGTACAAGATAGCGGGGATTGTCGGACCTGCGACATATCTCCTCGCCAACTCCGAGGACGCTATCCTTAGCAATTCTTGGAATGCCTTTAACCTGAGGAAGTATTATGCGTAATGTAATAAAACAGCTTTGTATCTAAATAAAGTTGTTTACAAGTAGTGCCTGTACAATACACGGGAAATAAGGTTGCCCGACAAAATAATGACTCCTTATCTATGAGTCATACTAGCAACCTAACCCGAGGGACCATCAAGCGTGAAACGCAAGATCCCACACAAAAAGAATATTGGGCCATACATGAGTCCTAAAAAATACAAAAAACTCTAAGCATCCTCTATCGGACGCTTTCCTTCCCTAATCAGGCGGCGGCGGTCCTTCGTGGACATATCACCCGGATCTCCCGTAGACGCGATCGGTCCCGGCGAAGGAGGAGCCTTTGGGAACACCTTATGAATATCCAACTCAGGAATCACCAGGTCCGAAGGGAATCCAGGTAAAGCTTCCGTGGTATCCCGGCACAAGTAATACCCCATGCGGACTAGATCGCGCATCTCCTGCTCAAGAGATTCGCGGAGGACAGAAGGCCCCACAACACCCAAAACCGCTTGAACCCGGGCCAGCACTAACTCTACTTCATGGTCTCGAGTTAACTCCAGCACCCGTAAGTTCGCTGCATCCCTCTCCCCGATAACCCGCAGTAGTTGTTCGTCGACAGAACGAACTTGATTTCGGAAATCATCTAACCTATCCTTTAGAATTATTACACGAGCTTTCTCCATCGTCAAAAGACGCTCCAAATCCCATGATTTGTTCCGCTCTGCCTGCAAAAGGATAGCATGAGCCTCGTCAGAATTCTCCTGATCATTCCGCAGCTGATCCACCTCTTCTCGAGCATCCAGCAAACCTTGCTCTAGCTCATCCCTACGGCGGTACACCAACTCCGTATCTGAGGATGATCCGCCTCGAGATCCGATGGCGCTCAACACCATGTAGATCTGTGAACAAATAATTGCATAGTTTCAGAAAACTCGTAAAGGTTAGTATCAAGTAAAATAAAAATATACTACCTCGCATAAATCTTTGCATACTAAATCTTGAAGGCCCGATAAGGGTAGCGACTTCATATGCTCGCAATTCGTAGCATTCAAAAGACCGCTGAGGTAATTGCGGCAAAAACTAATCGTCCCCATAACAGAGGGAGACAGGACACCACTTCCGAGTGGCTCCGACCTGATAACAGGGGGATGCCCGTCAAAAGACGGCCCCGAGGCGTGATCGAAACCCTCTCCGAGCGGAATATTGGCTCCCACAACTGGAGACAGAGCACCCTCCTCAAAAGCTTGCACAGTCCTCGTATCCCCCCAAGAGGAGGAATACGATGCCAACGGAGGTAAAGGAATATCCGCCTGCGCAAGCGCAGCTATCGGATCATATTCAGGCGCCACGAAATTCACTGGGGGGGCTGCCACGGGCGAGTCCCCTGCCCCCGAGGAGCCAACCACCTCATCTAAACTCAAACTCTCGGACAAATCATTGTCCGAAGTATTATACCCACTATTCATTACCTTCCCTAGGAAAGTTTCACTGAAAGGTTCAATGGCAAAAACCCCCATTTCCGCCCCTGTCAAAGCCAGAAAAAAAAAGTGACAACAGGAACATTAAAATACCATAAGAGAGAGTTCTAAAAGAAAGGAAATTAACGAAAAAAGAAATTGCTATAGAGAGGATGTTGTGGAAGATTGAAGAGTTCCACCCTCTATTGTAAGCCAGCCATAATCAGTGTTTCTGGGAACTCCAGCAGGCTACTGATATCGTACATCCCCGAAAATAGCCCGCTACTTGATATGATATCCCACTCTCTTCTCAAAATCGATTCGGCAGGAGTAATATAACCCAGCCCCCATTGAAGCGGTACTCCCCATGACCTAGCCGACAAGCCCCTCGGACGTACAAAGAAGAATCCCCTTTTCCAATCTGTTCTATTATTACGAAAGTGGGACACGTTCAGAAAGGCCTTCCTCTTGTCCCGATGGGCCAGGCTGAAGAAAGAGAGACCGCCCGAACAAGGGCGCAGGTTGAATATAGCCCCCACTCGAGAAGGAGATAGTGGCAATTTCAGTAATTCAGAACACAAAATATATCCCATCAGGTAACGATAGGAATTCGGAGTCAGTTGACTCGGACATACTTGCCAGTAGTGAAACAAAGTCTGAAGAAAAGGATGAAAAAACACCCGTAACCCACACCGCATTTGCTCCCGAAAAACGGTGAGATATCCCGACGGAGGATCATAAGCCCTCTGTTCAGGATGCGGTATTATTATGTCATACTCATCAATGTCCAGGTTGTATTGGGCAAAAAGGGTCGTAACAGAAGCACCATGCTCACTCCCAACAGCGGTACCAACACGCCCTGGCCCCATCATCCTCTCTGGCTCCAACACGAGCCTGGTAAACACCGACGACTCATCTACCAAGGGATAAGGATCACGACTTGTGAACACTTGGCGTATGTGGTTCATACGAGAGAGAGATTCCTTCCGAGATATAGACACGGTCCTCACAGAATTACCTCTACCCCCGCGAACCCCGCGCTCATTATGTCTGCTCCCCTGGACCGAGTTCTCCGAGGTCGTGTGTCGTACTCCTAACGATAAGGAAGGAGTCCGAACCAAATTCCGAGGAGAATGACGGGGCGAAGATGATTCATCCTGCTTAAAAAACGGGGGCATCATTTTAACAAGGTATGCAGTTCACTTACTTTACTTAAAAGGAAACTCCGCTTTTCAGAAAACGTGACAAGCATTAAACGGTAAAAACTTTGTGTAATTCTGAGAGAATTACTGAACAAACTATTTATACCATCTCAGAGAGAGAGAGTAAAAAGCTTGAGCTGTCTAAACTAGTTAGTGGGATACACGTGTCCAATAATTTTCTTATTTAAGATAAAGTAGCTACATGCCAAGCGACATCTCATCCTTAATCCTTAGCTTAGTCAGCAAGCCTTTCTATTATTTTAGAAAGACCTAAATCAAGTAATTATAAAAATAATAAAATATAGTCCCCTTACCTCACGAAGGCCACGGAATAAAATTTCCTCGTCTCCACGAGAGCGATCGAAATTTGGGGGGGCTAGTGTTAACCGTATAAAAGAAAATACCAGATCAAAGAGAATATTAGTCCTAAATCAAAAGGATTAATAAATGGACAATGCTATTGTCACAAGTACTCCCGATGAGTTGTACCCACTCCCAACGAGGAGGCCCATCGGGTGTGACCAATACCGCTCGGTTACTAACCCAAAGCGGTAGGAATGGCCATCCGACGAGGGCACCTAGAGTCCCTCGGAAAGTCACGATGACTCAAAACTAGATATCAGGGTGGCATCAGATAAAGAGCAAACCCGGATAGATCCACCTGATTCAGATATCCATCACGACACCGAGCAGGGCCCCAATGGACTCCCAGTCCCAGAACCATGACAAAAACACTTCCTTGCTATACACTCTCAACACAAACGCTATCGGAGCACTACCCCATACTTCCCTGCTACGCACTCCTAGCACAAACGCTCTCGGAACATTACTCCTGTCGACCAACCGATAGGTCAGAACTTCACAATGACGCAACAACTACAGAACGACACTCTCCGGGCACTCGGAGAAATAAAGCACCTATCCACGATAGCCAAAACCTCTCGGAGATCACCACATAAACAAACACCCCTCGGAAAATACCCTGAAGCAAACATTCCAGAATACACACCTCTCGGAAAAGTACTATCACTAAGAGAACACTCAGACTCGGGCCTAGAGTCACCATATGAAGCAATGAGCTCTCGGAAGCAAAGAAGACAATCCACCCCTTATCATAAAGAAGACAAAAGCTATCGGAAGAAGATAAAATGATACAGTCAGCAAGATAGACGTTATCCTATTGGTTAAAAGACCATTGTAACGCGTGTAAAGCACCACCACATACATAACGACACCTGTAAACACATGCATAGCGACACCTGTCCCTAAGAAATCTATATAAGCAGAGGAAGAAGCCAAAAGAAAGAGGGGGGGGGGGGGGAGACTCGAAGAATACGAGAAAAGACTCGGAAAAGAGAGTGAAATATAGTTAATAAAAGAAGGAAGGTTCTTGTCAATTTTTTTCTCTTATTAGCATAGCATTTAGTTTTTGAACCACGGGCAAAGGCGTTCCAATCCAAATAAATAATTCAGTTAATAGGACATAATCCAAAACCCGTTAACAAACTGTTAAAGCCTTTTGTTAAAGTTGTAATAAGAAAACAATTATGTTGTATGACTTAAAGAACAAATGTACAAGAGATAATATAAATATTATAAAAACAAGTATTCATGTCATATTTTATTTTTATCACGATATTATAATAACAAGTATTAATGTCATTTTATTATTTGGAAATAGAATGGCAGTGGAAGTAGTATATAAATTAGGGTTTGTTTCCATAAAAGAAAAAGCAAAATGTATTTGGGGTGATGAAAGTAAGTAACAACACTAGGAAAAGGGTATTATTATTTGTTATTCCCGCCAGCCATCGGCAACAACAAAGAAAAACAAGAAGAATGGCTGCGGCTCCGTCGAAAACCCTAATGGACTTGTTTCAGCAACCACCACCTGCCAAGCGTCTCAAGTCTACAACAGCAACAACAACAAGCGCTATTATTGTTAATAATAATAATAATAATAATACTTCTGGATCTGAATCTGATGATCAGAAGCAGAAGCAGAAGCGGAGAATGGAATTGAACAAAGCCCTCGCAAAATCAAAGCTCAACCTCAAATTATGCTCTCAAAAAGGAGGAGGAGGAGGAGGAGGACTCGGACTAGTGGGTTGTTGTATAAAGTTGGAAGAGCTGTTGGTTGAGGAGACGTGGTCCCATGTTCTATCTGGGGAGCTACAAAAGCCTTATGCAAACAAGCTTTCCCAATTTCTCCAGACCGAAATATGCAATGCCGCCGCCGCCGTACCTATTTACCCCCCGAACCATCTCATCTTTAACGCTCTTAATACAACTCCTTTCGACCATCTAAAGGCAGTCATCATTGGACAGGTATGAATATGATTATCCATCAATGAACTAACAAACACTCTCATGAATGGACAAGTAAGTATTCAACTACAACAACAACAAACAAACAACAAACCATTGCATTTGTATTTTGTAGGATCCCTATCACGGACCAGGTCAAGCTATGGGTCTCTCTTTCTCCGTCCCCGATGGTATCAAGCTCCCTTCAAGTCTCCAAAATATATTTAAAGAACTTCAACAAGATCTCGGCTGTTCAATTCCTTCTACTGGGAATCTTCAAAAATGGGCTCTGCAGGTAACTAACTAACTAACAGGTTATTCTCACCTTCTTCTACTTCAATATCATCATACTTTCTAATGTGTTTCTTGATTTCTAGGGCGTTCTTCTGCTAAATGCTGTTCTTACTGGTATGCTATGCTTCTTCTTCTTCTAACCTTTCTTTCTATCTTTATACCCATCAATCAATCCCACTACTTTTCTTAATTATTCATTCCCCTTCTTTTTCCAGTAACTGTATATATATTAAAGATTAATTTTTTCATTGGATCTGGTTTGCAACCTATTGTTGATAAATAGTTGTGCAGTTGTTAATCCTATTTGTTGTTTCTTACTGTTCCTCCTTGTTTTGCAAATTGATTAGTTTCTTAAGAATGTAAAATAAATTTTAGTAGAGATCTTTTTCTTAAGTATCTTTTCAACTTCAGAAATTTTATATTATTTTATTTTGGCAGTTAGGCAACACCAGGCAAATTCTCATGCCAATAAGGGGTGGGAGCAGTTTACTGATGCTGTCATCAGAGCAATTTCACGGGAAAAAAGTGGGGTGGTTTTTCTTCTTTGGGGAAACTATGCCCAAGCCAAATCCCGGTAATTTCTTTTGTAACTACGCTCGTTGTTTCCGCAATATGTTCTCTTGTAGATTAAAGACTTTTAAGATTCTCTCTAACAGCTGAAGAGGCTTCAAAATCTTCCTTTTGCTCTTAATTATATAACTCCAATATGTCTATGCATAATGCACTTTTGCCTAAACTTTTTTGCGCGTTACTTCCCCTACTACTCTCACCTTTAAAGTCATATTTTCAAAACTTCTATTCAGAAAACTCACCCTTTGATAGGGTACGGTAGCTTTACTTTTGGGGAAGATGTTGCGCAAAGAAAAATATGCTTCATAGAGTTTTATGAGATAAGTCATCTTCGCACAATCTCTTAATTAACTTGGCCTGACCTAAGCAAGATATGAAGTACGACGGCCTAAATTTATGTTCGGCGATATAGAATTGGGAAGTGGAGATTGAAGTATGAGAATTCAGTAATGACTATTGTAACCTAAGCAATGGGACAAAGTGAAAATATATAAAGAAAATTGAAGTTGCCAAATTGAACCTAATCTTAGAATCATACAAAAACAACATAAAAACTGAAATATGGGGTGGAGACTCTCTTTTTCCTCCCTCCGTGCTCCTGCTAAGCAAACCATGTCGCTAAAGCTGCATTTTGGGAGTATGTATTTGTGTCTGTTCTTGGCATTTTCTGTTTTAGTTTAAAGCCAAAAATAGGTATTTTGCACAATGATTAAGTATTGCATTATCTTCAGATTACTTTCCAATTGACAAATAGATCCAATCAACACCTGAAACATTTTCCTTGCGCAGCACAGCAATTAGCAGCTTAATTATAACTGAAGATGTTTTATATCCAGGATATTTGCTGAGATCACTTTCACCATCACCAGAACATGTTTAATATCCCAATATTTGAGTACTGAAATTTTGCAGCATAATCTCCCATGTATAAGTTACCGGTGTATAAAGTGTGAGATTTGATCGAACTCTCAACAGTAATGTCTTATATTTGAACATTTGCGATGAAATTTGCCACAAAGCTTTTCTGTAGTGTAACTTTTATCATTATATGAAAACGAATAAGAAGATAAGAGTTGTGTTACATAGCTCAGTCAAGGTGTTTGTACAGGTTGGTAGATGAATCAAAGCACCATGTTCTAAAATCAGCCCATCCTTCCGGCTTATCCGCAAACAGAGGATTCTTTGGATGCAGGTTTGCTTTTATGTTGCACATGAAAGTTTAATTTACTTGATATTGCAGAGGACAGCAGTTCCACAATTATAATTATGATTATATATATATATATATTGTGTTTGCTTTTGTAGATTATGGCTTGATTGGATGTTTTGATTAAAACCTTAAGCTTAGGGTTTGTTTCAATGAAACTTAGTTAATGAGATCGGGTTTTATGAAAAACAAGGCTTGATAGGGGGAGTTATGCAAACTCTGTGCTAATATTACGAAGATTATATGTTTTTTTATACATCTTTTTATTCAGGATGAATGTGTAGCATCTAATCATTGATCAATAATGAAACTCTCTTGCTCTAAGGGTACCTAATTGTGTGGCATATTTAAATTCCACCTAATGGAAGAACAAGTGGACTTTCTTTTTATCTTTTTTTTTTTTTTTTTTTTTGGGTTTTAAATAATTGCATCAACTTTCCTTGTTTATTATACAAATGGAAAAATCAATTTTCCTCACAAGAAAGTTAGGGCAGTAAGTAATCCAGGGAGGATTCTGCTAAAACTGGACTCTCTCGGTGATGGAAGGATGAGGGTTATCTTAAAACAGAAGTTGATAGTCTATTTTCAACGGGGCTCAATAATTTTCGGAAGCATAAAACAACAAATATTTGAATAGAATATCATAACAAATTGTGAGACGAAGGTTCTTATCTATCAGCTGGTGCAGTATAGACTCCTGATATGAGTATAAACATGTTATTTCTCGTGAAAGACATTGTATAAGATGAGCTAAATAATAGTCTAATACTTTGACTACGTGATTGGATCAGTAAATGCATACAGTTAGAACAGCATTTTTCAGTTACCTTTAGTTAGGAAGAACAAAATTGAATTTGTTGAGTGTGGTTATCTCCGGTACACTTAGACCGTAGGCTACTTATTGCAAGTTCATATAGATAAGATACTTCAAGTCAACGAAGTTTTTATAGGTTACTAAATGCAATTTGCATTTTTTTTATGCAGGCACTTCTCTCGCACAAACCAGATCTTGGAGAAATTGGGAATATCTGCAATAGATTGGCAGTTGTAGGAGATTGATCCCATCCTCCCCATTTTGTGATTTCACTTCAAAGCCTGAGGTCTTTGTGTTAATGCTTTCTCGTTTGTGTATAGTGGGTGTGAACTACCAATCCCTTTTTGAATATTATGTGTTCACAACTACTACCATCTCCCTTCTATTTCAGATTTTGTTATATTTCGGTAATCTTTCTACTATTTTTTGTTTAAAGTAAGAGAGGAGTAAGTGATACTAGCCTCGATTTTATTACTATACAATGCCTGTTTTATAATTATATTATGTATCAGATTAAATATTATAGTTAATTGAATATATAGAATTTAATATCAGTTATTTATTAGTAGGAAGTTATGTATTAGTGGGTTATGTGTTAGCAAGAAAGTGGCCAGTATAAATATGTTAGTACGTAATGTAAAAGACGAGAAGAAAAGAAATAAAATAGTTGTAGTTAAATTCTTTTTTCCTTATCTCCATTTCTAGGAGTTGTGTTCTAACTTGAAGTAGCACAAAATGTGATAGAACATCTGATCTTAACAATGATGCTTTCACTGAGAACTCGCAGAAGTCACAGTCGTTCTCATCATCAACTTCATTATTAGTGAAACTTTTATGACATTTTTAAAATGATATAGAGGATATTCACGTGCAATGTCATTAGTTTTCTGGAAGAATTTAAGAATTTTCTCACCGATGTGAATCTTCAATCGGTTGCTTGCAAGGTAAAGACCACAACTTTCTATAGGTTGACAATGACCTCCACTCCACTACCACCACCTCCATCTATGCCACTCTCCAAGCCTCGCTTTGTTTTGATCGACAATATTTGGTCTATAACTACTTGAACTCAAAACCTCATATTTGTGCTAGAAGGATTATCGACACAAGCATTTCTTTCTTCATCATTACATCCACTCAAATCCAAATTTCATGTCACAAAGCACTATTGCAACTCAAGAGACAAATACATTTTCATGCAACTAAGAAACTTGAAGTTGCATGAAATGTCTTTGTACTCCTACCATCTACTGATCCATTTATATTAATTGTAATTTTGAGAATAAAATTATTTAGGTTTTCGAAAGACAGGGAAAAGAACTGAAACACGAAGGCCACCAATTAGAGTAAATCGACGAGTTCCTTGTTTGTGGCTTAAGTGAGGGAATTTAGAGTTTTATTTGAAGAAGCATCTCAACGTAATTAAATTTGGCAAGAGACTTGAACCTAATAATCAACCATTGGGAATTGAGATTTCTTTTGATAGCCATCAAAGTGTTGCTTTTTACAATACTACTTCTCCACTTATTGGTCAAATCTCCATTCAACGTTATTGGGCCTACCGTTGTTTTTGGAAGAGCCCTCAGGTATGCAGGACAAGGCCTGTCTGATGAGGGTGGGATTGATACGGACCTTGGTTATATAATATAAAATGCCTATTTCACAATTATATTTTATTAGATTACTATATAGTTGATGTTGTAACGATAAATTTCTTGAATTCTAAAAATAAAAGACAAGAAAAAGATTACAAAGTAAATTTGATAAATTTAAAGTATAATTTGGGATACAATCTCTATCTAATCATCTGATTCAATTCTACAAGAACAATATCAAAATTTGTAGTGAAAATCTTCAATTTGATCTTCGCTGAAATAATTTGAACTTGGAGAAACGTTAATTAGAGGATCTTGAACTTGATCTCGGATTAAACGGTGACTTGATTTGAGGAGGATTTGATAGACACCGATTTAACTTGGGGATTTGATGAACACCAATTTGACTTGGGGATTTGATGAACACCAATTTGACTTGGGGATTTGATGAAGGATGTTATGATCTTCGTCCTCAGTTCTTTGAAAATGTGGGCTTTGATCTTCCTCGTACAGATTTTGATATTCAAAAACGGTTTTCCGAGGGTCTTGTGACTTGATCTCGGATCAAACGGATTTTTGGCTTGAATGTTGTTGAAGAACGGCATGAATTTGATTTGGATTTTTTCGGATATGTTGAAGATTTGATCTTCATGGCAGAGACACGATTTTCAAAAAACAGTTTTTAAAGAGGGTGCCTACGTATCCAGTGAAGGAATCAAGTCATGACGTAGTTCAAAATAAATCAACATTGATTTAAAGAGGGTGCCATACATAGTTTTCACTCATGCGGGCTAGGAGTAACGTGCAGTTTAAGCTCGTGCGCCATGGAGCATTTGTAGACAGTTTTATCCCATATCTAGGAGGCTTTGAAGACTTGAAGGATTTGTAGACCTTTTGGCTCGTGTCTAGGAGACTTGCACATTTGATTTGAAGACTTGAAGGATTTCGAGACCTTTTGGCTCATGTCTAGGAGACTTGAACATTTGCTTTGAGCACTTGAAGAATTTGTAGACCTTTTGGCTCGTGTCTAAGAGACTTGTGCATTTGTTTGAAAGACTTGAAAGATTTGCTTTGAGTTTGGATATGCAAACAGTTTATACTCGTGTTAAGGAGGATGTTGATAGTTTAAACTCTTATCAATGAGTGTATTTCGGCACTTAATTTGAAGACTTGAGATAGTTTAGATTCGTATCAAGGAGCATATATTTTGGCACTTAATTTGAGGATTTGAGATAGTTTAAGCTCGTATCAAGGAGCACATTGGTTGGCACAAAATTTGACGGCGCACCCTCTTTATTGTCATCGTCGTCGTCTGTATCATCACTTTCAATATCAAGACCATGAGATGAGTTTTCTTCTTTAATAGAGTTTACACTTGTCTCTATGTTATGCGCTCGCGTTGCCAACTCTTCAAAGTTTCTTGGCTTGATTCCTTGAAGTATGTAAGAGAGACTCCAATTCATCCCTCGAATGCAAATCTCCATGGCTGAAGTTTCAGACAGTTTCTCTTTGAAACTTAAGGATAGACTTCTCCACCTATTGATGTACTCAATCACTGGTTCATCTTCTTGTTGATGAGAATTTGCAAGTTCAATCATATATACAGTACGCCGAGTGCTATAAAAGCGATTGAAGAATTCGGTTTGTAGATCGTTCCAACCGTCAATGGAGTTTGGTTCAAGATTAGTGTACTAATCAAAGGCAAAGTCTTCTAAGGATCGAACGAATTGCTTGACTAGATGAACTCCATAAGTTCCAGCACTATTGCACGTCTCAATGAAGTGAGCAACATGGTGTCTTGGGTCTCCAGTCCCATCAAATGTTTGGAACTTTGGAGGTTGATAGCTTTTCGGCATTTTGCAATTGCTCAATTCTCTGAGTATAGGGCTTCATGTACGCTTTGGTCATTGCAGGTTGAGCTTTTAAATCATTTGCAACTTCTTCAATGAGCTTCTTCAATTGGTCGGCAGAGACAAGGCCTTGCAGAGAAACTTGGATTCGTTTGCTTGAAGACTTAGAATCTTCTCCAACTTCAACATCTTGAATGTTTTTCTTGGCAAACTTTGTGTGCATCATGGCGCATTGCTCTTCCTTCCTTGATAAACTTGGCTTGTGGAAAAAAGAAGTGGCTTGGATTCCTTCACTTATGACTTCATCAAACTCTTGAGCTTCAAACAATCACTCCCTTTGGGTGGCCCCACCCAAAAAATTGGGACCGGACATTTCCCGACACTATCCAACAACTTTGCTAAAGTTGCGAAGCCATTGTTAGCTCAACCATCCTCTTTTGCGCCACCTACTTTTGATAAGAAGGTGAATTTGGCGCCGGACAACCCTCGTCCTTTTCAAGTGCGTCCCCCGATCCGACGAGCTTCTTATGCTCAAGCGGCCGCTCCCACAAGACTCTGTGATATCAATCGATCTCTTGTAGACGATCCAACCCTTAAGACAATGGAACCTCGAGTTGTTAACGGTAGACACATGCTTGTCTTCAAAAAAGAGGAGGTGAAAGCTCTTGATGAAAGGCTCAAACTTGTCCTTATTCTTCGTTTCAATCTTCTCAAGCCGAGCTACACCTACATTCATAACAAAATGGCCAAGCTTAAGCTCAAGGGCGCGTACACTCTTGGACCTATAGGTCCGCGACATGTGATGCTCAAATTGACTATGGAAGAGGACTACACCCGGCTATGGTTGAAAAAGAATCTTCGGTTCCTCGACCTAAATGGATCCATCTACAAATGGACGCCGGACTTTGATCCCGAGCTTGAGCCTCCTATTGCTCCCGTTTGGATTGGCCTCCCAAACTTGAATATGCGCTTTTGTGAAAGAAGTGCACTTATGAATATTGGTAACTACCTTGGAAGACCATTACGTCTTGATGAAGGAGCGGCAACCATGTCACGCCCCGACTACCCTCGGATATGTGTTGAAGTGAATCTCCTTGAACCACTTAAGGAAGTTATAGAATGGGGAGTGGAGGATGTGCACGGAAAAGTGAACATCGTCAAGCAAAAGGTGGTCTATGAAAACCTTCCTAACTATTGTCGTAAGTGTCAAAGAGTAGGACATAGGCTTGAGGAGTGCGACATGGAAAAAGCTAAAGAAGAGGGTGATAAAGTGGATGACAACCATGGACCGAAGCAACAAGTTTCTTCTTCCCTTGTGTGGAAGGAGAAGAGCCGAAAGAATGATGTTAGCAAAGATTTGAGGGATAACATTTTAAAAGTCATCATGGAGAGCAAAGAGGAAACGCAAGATCATAAGGAGCTTACTAAAAAGGTTGACGACACTACTTTGAGCAATGATGAAGTGGAAAGGAAAGCTTGCGAGAAGGATGCCGAGGATAGGATACTTAGGGATGATAACGATGACGGTGCTAGACTCTCGGATTCCAACATCCGTAAAAAATCTAAGATCACGTCACCAAGGCTATCCCACGACGCCTACTTCTTAATTGATAACCCCTCTTCCCCTATTGCTTCTATCCCTCCACTTTGGAGCACCAACAAGGAGGACGGGAATAATGATTCTATAGTGGAGGAGTCGGACATGGAAAACTCTAACACCAAAAGAGTTGACACTTGTTCTCCTTCTTCGAAAAGCAAAAGCCAAAGAAAGAAGGAAAAATTGAAAGCCAAACGGGCCTTGCTTGCTCGTGAAGGTACGTCTCACCCCCCATCTTTTTGATGTTATTTGTTTGTTGGAACGTACGGGGAGTTGGTAAACGTAATAATGGTGATAATGTTGCGAACTTGGTCCTTCGTAATAAGCCTAAGGTTCTTGTTCTTCTTGAACCTAAAGCTAGATTTGATGCGCATAAATTCCGGAAAAAGTTCCATTACGATTCGGCTTTCTCTAATATCAACAACAAGATTTGGGTCTTTGGTGATAGTGATATGCATATTGAGGTTCTAGAGGATCATGACCAATTTGTTCATTGTGTCATTTCTTCTCATATCCTCCCTCATCCTTTATTATGCACCTTTGTTTATGCCGCTAAAACTCGGGCTCTTCGACATCCCCTTTGGGATGGTCTTCGAAGAAGTGATGATCAAAAGCCGTGGTTAGTTGTGGGGGACTTCAATGTTGTTCTTAAGGAAGAGGAAAAAAGGGGTATCAATCCGCCTAGTATTGGGGAGATGGATGACTTCCATGATTGTATTGATGATTGTGGTCTTCAAGACGCCGGGTATGAAGGCAACCCCTTCACTTGGGCTAGCAATGGGACTCGTACTCGGATTGATCGTGCTCTCATCAACTTCGATTGGAGCTCGTCTTTTGGTAACACTCGGATCGTCCACGAGGCTAGACTTCATTCGGACCATAACCCACTCTTTATCCATTTCGAGCGGATCCTCACTTGTAAGCCGAGGGCTTTTCGGTTTCAAAACATGTGGATCAAGCATAAGGACTTTCATGGGAAAGTTAAGGAGTGTTGGAGCCAACCTACTATTTGTTCGGGGTTACTCAAACTTGGGGATAAACTTATTCGGTTGAGAAAGGAGCTCAAAAGTTGGAATAGGAACACATTCGGCAATATCTTTCAAAATATTAAGGATAAGGAGGATGCTCTCAAGCAAGCCGAGATTATCCATGACCATGATCCCACTCCTACTTCCCGTTCCTTGGTGAATAAGTGTTATGCCGATTTTGTTCTCACTCGAACTATGGAATCGGAATATTGGAAACAACGGGCGAAATGCAAATGGGCCATTGAAGGGGAGCGCAACACTAGGCTCTTTCAAGCTATGGCCAAGAAGAAACAAGCAAAGGCCAAGATCTTTCGCATCCACGAGAATGGTCTTTTGATGGACAACCCCGATGAGATTGGCAATTCGGCCGAGAGGTACTATAAAAATCTCCTTACTTCTAATATTGATACTAACAAGGGCCACAATCTTGATTTCATTCCTAGCCTTATTTCCGAGAGTGACAACACTTGGCTTTGTCGGCCCCCGAACCTTGAAGAGGTTAAAGAGGTTGTCTTTGATCTTAGCTCGGATAGTGTGGCGGGCCCGGATGGTTTCAATGCCCACTTCTATCAATCTTGTTGGGATATTATTAAAGAGGATATTCTTGAGGCGGTTTTGGATTTCTTTCATGGCACCACCTTTCCTCGCATCTTCAAGGCCACCAACATTGTTCTTATCCCGAAGAAGAAAGATCCCAAAGAATGGAAAGACTATAGGCCGATTAGTCTTTGTAACGTGAGTTACAAGATCATTTCGAAACTCCTCAATGACCGGTTAGCCTCCCTCTTACCCAATATTATTTCTCTTAATCAAAGTGGTTTTGTCAAAGGTCGCCTTATTGGTGACAATATCCTTCTTGCACAAGAATTGGCCTCTAATCTCAATGCAAAAAGAGATGCGCACAACCTTGTGGTGAAACTTGATATGGAGAAAGCTTATGATAGATTGAGTTGGAGGTTCTTATACCAATGCCTTACTAAGTTCGGTTTCTCTCGGGAGTGGATTGATCTCATTAAGAATTGCGTAGAGAAATGCTTCTTCTCCGTGCTTGTCAATGGTGCTTGCCACGGCTTCTTTGAGTCTAAGCATGGAGTGCGTCAAGGTGACCCCATATCTCCCGCTCTTTTCATTATTGCCGCCGAATTCCTTTCTAGAGGTCTTAACCAACTTTATGAGCGCAATCCGGATCTTTATCTCAACAATGGGGGCGTTATGGATGTGTCCCATTTGGCTTATGCGGACGATTGCATTATTTTTGTGAAGGGATCTTTGGACAACATGGCCAAGCTTATGAATTTCCTACATCTTTATGAAAATGTTTCGGGCCAACACATCAATGCATCCAAAAGTTGCTTCATCACATCCCCTAGGATCAATGGTGCGCATGTCTATGCCATCCACGCCCTCACGGGTTTTGAGAGAGGTGAGTTCCCCATTACTTATCTTGGTGCCCCCATTATCCGTGGTCGAATGCAACAAGCCTACTTTGATATGTGGATTGACCAAATCCGCGGCCTTATAAGTGGTTGGGAATTGAAGTTTCTTAATTTTGGTGGCCGCCTCACTCTCATCAAAAGCGTCCTTTGCTCCATTCCGATATACCTTTGTCAAATCATGGTGCCTCCGGCTTGCGTTCTCGAACACTTAGAAAAGATCTTTGTTCGGTTTCTTTGGGGCTCGAACGAGGAAAGGAGGAAGATCCATTGGAGAAGTTGGGAAAGAATTTGCAAACCGTTTGCCATGGGTGGACTTAATATTTCCTCTCTTCATTGCTTGGTGGAAGCCTTTGGTCTTAAACTTTGGTGGAGGTTTCGGTTGCAAGACTCCTTATGGGCCAAGTACATGATGTCTAGGTACGCTACGCGAGACCCTATCTTTAGTAGCAAAACTTGGGACTTTCGAGGATGGAGAAGATTGACCAAAGCGGCTCTCAAAGCCCAACAACATATGTTTTGGAACATCAAGGATGGTTCCTCCCTCTTTTGGGTGGATCAATGGTTGAAAGATGGCCTTCTTAGACCCCGAGATGGAGTGCAAATTAACTCCCGCACGCGCATTAGTGACTTTTGGGTCAACGGGGAATGGGACATTGTTAAACTTGAGGAGGTATTGGATGATGATGACGTGGCTCGGGTGGTGGAGGTCCCCATTTGTCAAGAAGGAAAAGATACTCCTCTTTGGAAGCTTGATCCTAATGGGACTTTCTCTACTAAGTCCGCTCGCCGCTCCATTTGTGACCCCTATACACCATCCGGCATCTATAGGTTCCTTTGGCATCATCTACTCCTTCCGAATATCTCCTTCTTTGCGTGGCGATACGTGCAAAATCTTTTACCTACGGATCAAAAGATCGCTAAACGCTTGAAGATGGAGATTATCTCACAATGCAATTGTTGTCGGGACGTTGAGACTACGGACCACGTCTTTTGGTCTAGCCCGCTTGCCCAAGAGGTATGGTCTTATTTCTTCCGCACTTTCCATATCAAGCAACCCGTATTTATTTCTTGGAACAATTTAATTGCGTATTGGATTAAGGCGAGGCGTCATACCCCCCCCGGTCACATTCGTATTATTGTTCCTATCTTGGTGTTATGGTACATTTGGACGGCAAGAAATGCGGCTAGACACAATGGAGTCCCGATGAATGCCAAAATCATTATTCATAGGGTTGTCCGCCATGTGATTGATCTTTTCACCATCAATCCGTGTGAGGAGATTCTCTGGCGAGGCTCCAAATACGTGGTGGATGTGTGGGGTATTAAACTTGCAAGAGTCCGTCTAAAACCTCCCATTGAGGTTGTGTGGAAGAAGCCGGGGGAAGGGCGATGGAAGCTCAACACGGATGGTAGTTCTAAAGGGAACCCCGGGATGGCCGGCGGTGGTGGCATTCTTCGTGATCACTTTGGGAATTGTGCTTGGACTTATCACATTGCCTTGGAGCCTATGACGAATGTCGAAGCGGAGCTCTTGGCCATTTACCAAGGTCTCCAATATTGTCATTCTCTTGGAGTGCGAGACGTGGATATTGAAACGGATGCCCTTATCACCTTACCCATTGTGAATGCGAAGAGAGGAGGCCCATGGAAGATCATTCGGCAACTTGAAGAGATTCGCACCCTATTGGCCCTTGTCAATGGGACCATGCATCATACATATAGGGAGGGCAACCAAGTGGCGGATCAACTTGCTAATAAAGCATGTATTCTTCGCATCAACGGTCGTCAACCGAGCACTTTGGCTAGCCACAAGGTCCGGGTCCTCATTGAGAAAGACAAGATGTGTTGGCCTACATTTCGACACCCTAAGCCGAGGTCATGAAGCTTGAAGCTAGATTTTTGGAGTGGTTGTTTCCTCTTGATAGATTTTGTTGTCATTATTTGTTGTACCCCCTTTCTATTATAGATTAGGTTATTTTTCGAGGTACCCGACTTTGTGGTACGCTCTTTTTTGTAATAGTTACGATCACTTTGGCTTCGCTCGAAATGTATACGCCTCCCTATGTGGGAGAGGATGCTTACGTAAGCCCTCATCGGGAACGACTTCTAAGTATCTTACTCTCACGGGCGGTGTACACATCTTCGAGGAAGTGCGCCCTTCTCACAAAGGCCTTGGCCTCCCTATGTGGGAGAAGGTATTTGGATTGCACACTTTGACTTTCGGTGTGACTTCTAGATACTACACTCTCACGGGCGGTCATTGCTCTAGTGGGAAGGCGCTTGTTAGGTTGGATATCTCGAGCATTGCCTTTTGGCTCATCTTTTGGGGTGTTCTTATAAACCCCTTTGTTTGGAACGAGTGATTGGGTACAACGCTCGGCTCCCGATGTAGTACCCCGCATTTTTGACTTTTTATAAACCTTCTTTCTTCCTTGAGTAGCATTTTCATGTGCCATGCTTTGATCGCCGCTTTCCACGAGCTCTTACTTTTGGAGATGAGGTGACACTTCAACTTGGTTGATTGTAGTCTTGATGCATTCTTGAAATCCAATGTTGTTGGTGACTTTTTGGGAATTCTTAACTCCTTCTTTGCGCTCTAGCTTTCGGAGAAGACGATTCAAGTGGTCTTCACATTTTTTAGCTTGAGTTGTGAGATTCACAATGGCTTTTGTCAGCACTGCAACTTGCTCTTCTAATGAGGTTGCTTGACCATCTTCTTTAGCTTCATGCCTTGCCCCCGGTACAAGTGAAACTTTCAACATCGATTGCAAAGAGCCTCCGCTTGTTGCCCACATTGACTTGTCCATTGTTGAACGAGATTTGCTAGAAAAGAGATGAGAGGTAGAGATGGTCCCACTGGGCGTGCCAAATTTGTAACGACAAATTTCATGAATTCGAAAAATAAAAGACAAGAAAAAGATTACAAAGTAAATTTGTTTCATTTAAAGTATAGTTTGGGATACAATCTCTATCTAATCCTCTGATTCAATTCTACAAGAACAATATCAAAATTTGTAGTGAAAATCTTCAATTTGATCTTCGCTGAAATAATTTGAACTTGGAGAAACGTTAATTCAGGGTCTTGGACTTGAGCTCGGATTAAACGGTGATTTGATTTGAGGATTTGACTTGAGGATTTGATGGACACCGATTTAACTTGGGGATTTGATGAACACCAATTTGACTTGGGAATTTGATGGACACCGATTTGACTTGGGGATTTGATGAACACCAAATTGACTTGGGGATTTGATGAAGGATGATATGATCTTCGTCCTCAGTTCTTTGAATATGTGGGCCTTGATCTTCCTAGTACAGATTTTGATATTCAAAAATGGTTTTCCGAGGGTCTTGTGACGTGATCTCGGATCAAACGGATTTTTGGCTTGAATGTCGTTGAAGAACGGTATGAATTTGATTTGGATTTTTTTCGGATATGTTGAAGATTTTATCTTCTTGGCAGAGACACGATCTTCAAAAAACAGGTTTTGGATGAACTTGAGGCTTGATAGCGGATTGAAAGGAGTTCTTAACGAAGAACACCTTGAAGATGGTTGAAGGATACCTTGAATATCGCGAAGAACGCTTGAAGATGGTTGAAGGATACCTTGAATGCCGCGAAGAACGCTTGAAGATGGATGAATTTGGTGGAGCGAAAAACTTAGAGCTTTTCCCTCTTCAACTTGTGAATATTTTTGTATGTGTTTTTGTTCTTCTTCAAGACCACCTCTATTAATAGTTGTGGAGTGAATCTCAATTAGAATCTCCTGATGAGATGAACGGTTGTGATCGCGTCTACAATTCCTTGATATGGAAGAATTTATCTAGGAGAATCTTCTTTCCATCTCTTGAAGATTGAGACTTGGTGGGGAATTCTTTCCTTGTGGAGATTTTGATGCAGTCGAGAAAGCGTTGGAGTTTATGGTGAAACGGGATCATCCCAAGATGAGAGGCTGATTTTGGCTCGGTCCGTTTTTGACGTGCGAATAGTCAAATTTTATCCGAAACGGGCCAAGGAACCATAGTAATCATCTAAAGATCATTAAGGGAGTGGATTTTAGCCAAATTCCTTCGTTTAGGCCTCGAAAAGGCCGTTTTTGCCGTTTTTAGTAATTTTTGTTTCAGTTATATCTTTATTTCTAGAACTCGGAATTGCATTCCGTTTGTTGGAGCGTGTTCCTTATGAGTAGCACTTTTAGTTTATGTTTTTATTTCGATTTTTTCCTTTTTTGGAAAAAAAAACGTTATTTCCTATTTTAGTTATGCTTTTAGGGTATATATTCTATGTAAACCCTAAGAAGACATTCAGTTGATTATTGAATAAAGTTTTTGAGAGTTTCTCTCTTTTTGCATCAATTTCTTGGTATTCTTCGTGAATCAACAAGCTTTTGATTTTGTGTGTCGTTCCTATCTTTCCTATAAGCTTCCGCTACGTCAGTTGGCATCAGTCCCAGGTTCGTTCCTTCACTATGCCGCCCAAAAAACGTTAGGAAGAAGATAGACGTGAGGAATTCACACAGTTACGTCAGCAAGTCGAATTGTTGACGCAACAGATGGCAGCCATGGTTGCACAACAACATGTTGCTCCAACACCAAGACCCGACGACCAATCGTTCGAGGATGAAGAGGAAGAGAATCCTTTTGCTCGGAGACAATGTGTCCAAGAGTACAATCCACGTTGGGAATCAGGGTTTAAGGTGGACATACCAGAATTTCAGGGAGGGTTGAACCCAGAAGAATTCTTGGATTGGGTAACTGCAGTTGAGGAGGTTTTGGACTTTAAAGATGTTCCAGATGATAAACATGTTTCTCTCGTTGCAACTAGGTTTCGGGGGAGAGCAGCAGCATGGTGGCAGCAAGTTAAGGTGACGAGGTCTCGACAGGGGAAACCTAAACTTGTGTCTTGGGATAAACTGAAGAAACATATGAAGAAACAGTTTTTACCCTACAATTATGTGCGTACTATGTATCAACAGTTGCAGAATTTGCGTCAAGGGGGGAAGTCTGTGAGTGACTATACCACTGAATTCCACTTGCTAATCACTAGGAACGACTTGATGGAAACGGAGGATCAATTGGTGTCACGTTATGTGAGTGGTCTTCGTCCACAGATTCAGGATATGCTAAATATGTTTGATCCAGTCTCTGTCTCTGAGGCACACCAGCGAGCAGTGCAAATTGAGAAGCAACAGTCACGGAGAGTCATGAACCCTCTCAGTATTGAGAACTCATCGGGTAGCTCGCAACAAGTCACACGTCCCGGTAACACTGTGCAATCGGGGCCACCAAAAACGGGCACTATCCAACAACCAACACGCCCAGGGGCTGGTATCCGTTGTTTTGGTTGTGGAGTTACGGGTCATAGGCAGTCTGAGTGTCCTAAGAATCCGCGTAGAGGACTATTTGTTGATGAGACTAATGGTGAGTATGATGGTCCGCCTGTTTTTGATGAGGAATTCGAAGAAGAGGCAGTAGATGATGAAGAATTTGTTGCTGGGGATGTTGGCCAAGCTTTAGTGGTGAGGCGCAGCCTCATTACTCCCACGGAAAACAAGACTGACTGGCTGCGCACCAACATATTTCAGACAACATGCACAGTAGAGGGAAAGGTATGTCGAATGGTTATTGATTCTGGCAGTTGTGAGAATGTAGTGGCTGAGGAGGTTATTAAGAAGTTGGGTTTACAGACTGAGAAGCATCCCAAACCTTATAAATTGGCATGGTTAAAGAGAGGAAACGATGTCGAGGTATCTCAACGTGCTCGGATCAATTTTTCGATTGGACCTACTTACAAGGATCAGGTTTTGTGTGATGTCGTAGAGATGGATGCGTGCCACCTACTGTTAGGTAGGCCGTGGCAATTTGATAGGCGGTCAGTCCATGATGGGTTCGCGAATACTCATAGCTTTCTATTTGGCGGGAAGAAGATTGTGTTGCTGCCTGATAAAGGGCCACAGTCAAGCGGGAAGGGTACCAACTTCTTGACCAGAAAGAGATTCGAGGCAGAGATGGAAGAGTCGGGAATTGTGTATGTGATGGTGGGAAAACTGGTAGAAGGTGATCACGAAGTCCCGCTGGCAGTTCAACCGTTGTTGCAGGAGTTTCGTGATGTTTTCCCAGACGAGTTGCCGGAAGGATTACCACCTTTGCGTGATATTCAGCACCAAATCGACTTGGTGCCTGGTGCAGCTTTACCTAATCGTGCACATTATCGGATGAGTCCCACAGAACATGAGGAGTTGCGTAGACAAGTGGAGGAACTATTGGCTAAGGGGTACGTGAGGGAGAGCTTGAGTCCTTGTGCTGTTCCTGCCCTTCTGACTCCAAAGAAAGATGGGACATGGCGTATGTGCGTGGATAGTAGAGCGGTTAACAAAATCACTGTACGTTATCGCTTTCCTATTCCCCGACTGGATGATCTATTGGACCAACTTACTGGTGCGTGTGTGTTTAGCAAACTGGATTTGAAGAGTGGGTACCATCAGATCCGAATCAGACAAGGTGACGAGTGGAAGACAGTGTTTAAGACTAGGGAGGGGTTATATGAGTGGCTTGTTATGCCTTTTGGTCTCTCAAACGCACCAAGCACATTCATGCGCGTCATGAATCAGGCCCTTCGTCCCTTCATCGGTAAATTCGTTGTAGTTTATTTCGATGATATTCTGATTTATAGTGCTAACGATGTTGACCATGTTCAGCACCTTCGGGAAGTTCTTAACGTGCTTCGTAGGGATGAGTTTTACGCTGCAGTGAAGAAGTGCTCGTTTCTCACTGATAGTGTAGTGTTTTTGGGATATGTGGTCTCGAAGGATGGGTTAGCAGTTGATACATCTAAAGTGGAGACAATAAGCCAGTGGCCTCGGCCCACAACTATCACTGAGGTTAGAAGTTTTCATGGTTTGGCTTTTATCGTCGTTTTATCCCTCACTTTAGTAGTATCATGGCGCCAATCACGGATTGCATGAAGGGTAGTAAGTTTCAGTGGACCGATGAGGCTGATATGTCTTTCCAGTTAATCAATGAGAAATTGACCACTGCTCCCGTATTGGTCTTACCTGATTTCAATCGCCCGTTTGAGTTACACTGTGATGCATCAAAGGTTGGTATTGGGGGTGTGTTGAGTCAGGGTAATCGCCCCGTGGCTTTTTTTAGTGAGAAGTTGTCTGGGTCCAAGTCTCGATATAGCACTTATGATGTTGAATTCTATGCTATTGTTCAGTCTATACGACAGTGGCGTCACTACCTTTTTCACAAGGAGTTCATCTTATATACTGATCATGATGCCCTTAAACACCTTGGAACTCAGGATAAAGTGTCTGCTCGGCATGCTTCATGGATTGCTTACTTGCAGCAGTTCACTTTCGTGATAAAGCATAAAGCTGGTGCTTTGAACAAGATTGCAGATGCGTTGAGTAGGCGTCATAACATGCTCTTGGAGATGCGCGTCGAGGTTCTGGGATTTGACAGCTTGCGTGATTTGTACTCTGTTGATCCATACTTTTCTGGCGTGATTCGGGATATGCAGAGTGGGGTACAATCAGAATTTGCATGGGTGGATGGTTTTCTATTTTGGGGTACTCAGTTGTGCATTCCAGAGGGTAGTTTGCGCGTGAAAATTATTCAGGAGTTGCATAATGAGGGTCATGTGGGTCGTGATAGGACCCTCCAGCTCGCGACGGCTTCATATTTTTGGCCATCTTTGCGTAGGGACGTGGGTAAGTTTGTGGAGCGTTGTCGGGTTTGTCAGTTATCTAAGGGTAAGGCTACAAATGCTGGGTTGTACATGCCACTGCCTATCCCGACACAGTCGTGGACTGATGTGAGCATGGATTTTGTTGTGGGGTTACCACGAACTCAACGTGGATTTGATTCTATTTATGTGGTGGTGGATCGTTTCTCAAAGATGGTGCACTTTATCCCTTGCAAGAAGACTACTGATGCTGTTAATGTTGCCTTGCTGTACTTTCGTGAGGTCTATCGTTTGCATGGGCTGCCCACGTCAATTGTGTCTGATCGGGACACTCGCTTTCTTAGTCACTTCTAGCGTAGCTTGTGGCGCATGGTGAATACACGGCTGGATTTCAGTAGTGCTTATCATCCACAAACAGATGGTCAAACCGAGGTTGTGAATCGTTCTTTGGGTGATCTGTTGCGTTGCCTTGTGGGTGATAATCTTAAGTCCTGGGATCAGAAACTGTGCCAAGCTGAGTTTGCTCATAATCACGCTGTCAACCGCAGTTCTGGGTTCAGTCCTTTTCAAGTGGTGTATGGCCTCGTTCCTAGGGGTCCCCTTGATTTAGTTCCGGTGACTGCCTCGGTCAAGATGCATGGAAAGGCGGAGGATTTTATCCAGCAGTTGCAGCAGGTGCACTCCCAGGCTCATGACCACTTGCAAGCTGCTGCCTTGGATTACAAGCGTGCTGCTGATACAAAGAGGCGCAATGTTGAGTTTGAGGTGGGTGACTTTGTCTGGGCAGTGCTGACTCGGGATCGTATTCCAGCACATGAGTATAACAAACTCTCGGCAAAGAAGCTTGGTCCAGTAGAGATTGTTGAGAAGATCAATCCCAATGCTTATCGGTTGAAGCTGCCTAGTCATATTCGTACTTCTGATGTGTTTAATGTCAAACACTTGGTGCCGTTTCGGGGAGATAATTCTGATGATGATGATGATGGGGATCTGCATGTGCCAAATTCGAGGGCGAATTTTTCCCACCCCGGCGGGAATGATGCAGTCGAGAAAGCGTTGGAGTTTATGGTGAAACGGGATCATCCCAAGATGAGAGGCTGATTTTGGCTCGGTCCGTTTTTTACGTGCGAATAGTCAAATTTTATCCGAAACGGGCCAAGGAACCATAGTAATCATCTAAAGATCATTAAGGGAGCGGATTTTAGCCAAATTCCTTCGTTTAGGCCTCGAAAAGGCCGTTTTTAGTAATTTTTGTTTCAGTTATATCTTTATTTCTAGAACTCGGAATTGCATTCCGTTTGTTGGAGCGTGTTCCTTATGAGTAGCACTTTTAGTTTATGTTTTTATTTTGATTGTTTCATTTTTTGAAAAAAAAAACGTTATTTCCTATTTTAGTTATGCTTTTAGGGTATATATTCTATGTAAACCCTAAGAAGACATTCAGTTGATTATTGAATAAAGTTTTTGAGAGTTTCTCTCTTTTTGCATCAATTTCTTGGTATTCTTCGTGAATCAACAAGCTTTTGATTTTGTGTGTCGTTCCTATCTTTCCTATAAGCTTCCGCTACGTCAGATTTGGTGGAGAATTCATTCCATCTCTTGAGATTTGATGAGCAACTATTTCCTTGTCTTAAGATTTAATTAATATATTTATTTTACTCCCTCAAAATATTAAGATTAAATAAAATATATTTTATATTTATTGCATCTTAAGAGTTACCATAATTTAATTTAATTAGACACAAAATTAATGTGTCTACAGATGTAATAGATAAAATTTAATATTAGTTATTTATTAGTAGGAACTTATGTGTTGGTGGGAAAATGCTCAGTTTTCTTGTAAGATTATAAATATGCTAGTATGTAATGTAAAAGGCAAGAAGAAAAGAAATAAAATAGTTTTAGTTTCTTTTTTCCTAATCTCCATTCTTAGGAGGTGTGTTCTCGCTCGAAGCAGAACAAAATATGTTAGGACCATTGTTCCTAACAGTAAGAGAGAAAGCAGAGTGAAAGTAGAGATAGAGCAGAAAAAGTAAATAGTTGGAATTTTGGGGCTATTTTCGTTGATATTTCTTAATTGGACAATATAGTATTTATAGAAAGTAAATATGCTAATAACAAAAATCTAACTTTACTTTCGATTAGAACTTACTCCCTTAAATGGTAAACAATCGTATGGTCCATATTAGTCGTTAGGTAAAAATGATAGCCCATGCGATGATTTCTTTGATTTACTAGATTAATCATTTTTTTATGAGTGAGTTGAAAGGGCTGAATGATTGACATGTGTTGTTGTATGATAACGTTTTTGACTTGTTGATATTTTGACACATATGTGGCCCAAAATTAATACCATCTTCTGATCCATCTTTGTTTTGAGTTCCAAGGTTTATATCATACCAAACCCTATTTTGGCCTTCATTTGTCAATTCCCTTTGCAGATAAGTCTATTTCCCCTCTACTCCTTTATTCTTCGACCTTCTCTCTTTTAATACCATGTTTCATAAATGCTAATTCTTCTGTTGGGTGTGTGCAGGTTCATGACATAGCCCGACCGAGCAAACTTCTTTTGTCCTCAAGGGTCAAATAAAGGGAATGTTGCTCGTATGTAGGTGAAATCGTCCCACGTGGCGGCGCTTGGTCCAATGTTGGTCTACCTTATGAGGATCTGAGGTACAAGATCTCCCTTACGTTGTATGGCTCTCTTATCTAGTACCTCAAATGGTTCAACCTTCAATGCCAGTCGATCTTAGTCTTTGGTAGATCTGTACTAGGTACAGCAGTGTTATTGAGTCGTCGTACAAGAAGAGGAACATGGAATATCGGATGAATTTTGTGCATGCATAGGTGATTCAAATTTATAAGCTACTTTGCCTATTTTACGATGATGGTGTATGGTATATAGTACTTTGATACCAATTCGAGGTTTTTTCCGAGGTGAACAATGTTGTGTATGTATGGGTGAAGTTTAAGGAACACTTGTTCACCAATGTTGAAGGTTTAGTCCTTTTGTGATATGCAAAAGTTTTCATTCTCTGGTGTCATTTGTGTAGATTGTCTTTGATTAAGTTATGAAAAGCTTCTCTTAATTTCGAATCTATATAGGGCCTCAGTGCCAACTCAGTTGGTTGGTACCTATACAAGGCTTGAAATGGTGACATTTTAAGACTTGTTTGGAAGTTGGTATGGTACCAAATTTCTGCCAAAGGCAGCCATCAGTTCCACTTCTTAGAACTATCTTAGGTCATGCACCTTAGATAGTTTTCCAAGCATTGATTCATCCTTTCATATTCATCCTTTCATTTTGTCCTGATTGAGGATGATATGTTGTGCTTAGGCCCAGTTGTACTCCCAACAACTTTAATAATTTATTTTTTAGTTTTTTTAGTGTAATTTAAGTAATTGTTTTCTTACACTTTCGATGAATCCTTAGTGCATATTTATTGGTTTATGTTATGTTTTTCTCATTTTGTAGCTTTGAGTTGAGTCAAGACAAAACGAGGGGAAAAGAGCACACAATGAATATTTTTGGAAGGAATTGCATTTAGAGTGCTACGATGCCATCAATGGATGTTCTTGGAAGGAATTGCATTTAGAGTGCTACGATGACATACCAAGAGCCACGATGCTACAAGAATGAAGAATATAATCCTAGATTCGCACGTAAGAAGAACCTAACAGGCGGCCTTGCAAAAGGTGAGGCCGCACGACACACACCATAGTCGCGCGGCACACTCGTCATAGGAAAATAGCCCCATGACTTGAATAGGAAGACGACACGACTCATGCGACTCATACAGATGATGCGCACAACATGACCGCGTGATTGTGATTTGACAAAGTTCAACATTCCACCTCGGTTTCAAGAAATGAAAGAAAAAAAAAGAAAAGGAAGAAACATAGGAGAAGAAAACTACAGGTGTTGTGAGCGTGCTTGATAACCTTTAATATCTTCACCATACCATCAAACTAATGGACGTAAAACTAAGTACTTTTTGGGACTCGTGATTTTCTTATTGAGTCTTTAAATTCATATCATTTTATTTTTATTTGAATCATGTACATCAACAACCCACTTTGTGAAATCATTCAGCTTAAATTAAAGAGTCAAAAAACAAAGAAGAGAAAAAGATGAGAACTGATGAGTGTCTAAAGTATGTATTTTTAGTCCTCATTATAAGGGGCTAAATGAAGACTCACTTAAGTAACTAGCATATTTAAGTCATTTTCGTGTATTCATGTTTTAAATTTGTTTGGTGAAAACGTGGTATTTTCATGGAAACCCGAGCTAAAGTATAAAGGATGAACACAAGGCTATAATGAAGGATGATCAAAAGAGTCCAACTGATGAAACGACAAGTGATTTGCACAAGGAACAAAAGAGTTAGAGCCAAAGAACCGAAAGCTACACAATGAAGAGCACATGAATGGAGTATTGATTCAAAGAGATGGTGACACAGTCAGAAGAAGAATTACATGTCACATCATACACCATCGAAAAGCAATGGAAGCAAGTTTCCCAATGCAACAAGAGGATCTTGATTCCAACATCCAGAGAACAAGTTATAACCAAAATTGTGAAGCTGCATAGATCAGAAGAGAACCGTGCGACATGCCAACCCGCGCGACCATGCCACTATCTGTGTGGCCCCGTGCGCGTTATGCCAAATTTAGCGTGACTCGTGCCACTACCCTCATGACCCGCGCATTGGAGGCCTAGCGTGGCGCGACCTGCCAAAGTAGCCAGAAACGTATGAAAACTTGATTTCAACCCAATAACTATTTTTGCCTATAAATAACACTAGGCCACGCGATTTTGAGTACCATCGATCAGTAGCGCAATACCAATCATTCAAAATTACTTTTCAACATAATATACATCTTTTGAAATCATCCACAAAGAGCGGATCGACTAAGATTGAGGACATAGACGCCAAATACATTTGGGGTTTAGAGTTTATATTTCCTTTACTCTTTCATTACAATGTTCTTGTCTATTTGTGATGTTGAACTTGTGATCATGAGTAGCTAATTCCTTAGGTTTAGAGTTAAGCCATAGTTGGATATGAGTCTATGAGATTTTTTTATCTTTTGATTAAGACAACGTGTTACGTGTTTATTCATCTATATTGATTTCAATGCTTTTATGTATCTAGCCAACATATGAAAGATTAGAAGTTATGGTTGATCACTAGCGCCGTCACATAATACGTTATGTGGGATAGTTGAACCTGAGAGTGTGTGAAAAGCATAAGTTAGAACATGTTTTTTTGTGGCCTCGAAAGAAGTCATGAACACGTAGATCAAAACCTTAGCCAATGCATGTGAAAGAACGTAGGAGAAATCTAATAAAACCTGAACCTCCAAACATGCATCCATCATGTGATTCAATTAAAGTATTATTCACCCATCTCCAATCCCATTCAATTAAAGTATTATTGCATTGTAATACATGCATCAAGGTTTTGGCATTGTTATCGGGGACTGGGCAATTAATAATGATTAGTTTTTTTTTTGTTCGATTTTGTTCGATTTTTTAAGTCCTTGAGTATTTTGTAAGTACCGTAGACGCAAAGATGTCTGATGGAGAGATGGTCGATGATGAAGATGCCTTACTTATTGGACATGCTACTATAGTGATTTTTCAATCTCGAGCTCATTCTATAGATGTGTGAAAGATTAGGACACCTTTGTGGCGTATTGTGCAAAAATGAACCATGTTATCAACATGGCCGAGATCGTGATGGTACCAAATCCATCTGTCACTTAAGATCACAAAGTGCAGTACTAGCCAACACAGAGAAAGACCACACATGCCTAATTCAGTCAACTACAGAATCAATAATGAAGGCGGTGAGAAGAACCATCATGAACATTTTGCAGTTGATCAAGGCACATTCCATAATAATGACTCCTTAATGGAATAAATATATACTTGGGGAAAAGAATTTTCAACCATCGGGAGAGTCATTACATGCTTTGGCACATGCAAGCAATGCTTAAGTAACACCGAATGGTATATAAAAATAGTTGAAAAATGGGAAACTATTTTCAATCGAGACGACTATGAGCTAATGGTAAAAAATGATGTGTCCTCTCACCTACACCTCATTTTGAAGAAGAAGAAGACGCCCTAACCATTGTTGAAACCTAGGTGAGCAAAAAAGTGTTAATGGAGTAGACAGAAGATAAGTCACTGAAGAATGATCATGAAACACTTCCATTCAATGTAGTGGAGATGAAAGAGGCACAACCTTACACCATCCCTCTGAAAGTAGAGAGTTAGATTGAGACAATGCGTACAATTCATACAATGACATGGTAGTGGAAATACATACGAGTAGTTTAAAACGTAAGGCAAATGGTGAGAAAATTGAGTTCTATTTAGAATACGGTGATGATAATCATTCACAATTTGAACCACTCCCACCAATTGAAGACATGGTTTCATTAAAGGATAAGCCTGTAAGAAAAGACATGATCGTGGCTTGGAATACAAAATGGCTCCTTGATTATATGCATACGATTGAAGAGTCTACAATGGAGAATCATATAAATGATATGTATACTATCCAAGGTGTTGACGTTGAAACTTTGACATATGAAGAACTGGGATTTGGAAGTAGAGAGCCATCTCATTGGAAGGAGAATAAAACAAAACAACCACGTACGCCTAAGTTACAAAACTAATATCCAAAACAAAACAATTTGGAGAGAGTGAGCCACTTCATCCGAAGGCAAGGAGAAATAAAGCACCGTATGTCGATTCCACAATGTTAATATCTAAAAGGCTACTCCATGGACCTTGTGAGCCACTCCATAAAAAGGCTAAGAGGAGAGAGAGAGAGAGAGAGAGAGAGAGAGAGAGAGAGAGAGTCATAGGCAGATTGGTAGAGGTTATTTTGGTGGCCTAACAATGAATTGGGTTGGCGAACTCAATAAAAAGCCCATTCAGAAGAGTATCGAATGAGGGTGGTTCAATACTCCTTGAACTATTGGACGATATCGTGCAATAGTTATCACCGTTTGACTGTATCCCATAAAATCTAGGAGAGGGGCCCGCGATCTGAGGTCTTTAAATACCTTAGATCTTGAGATACATGGTATCTTATTAATTACTCTTCACCAACCCAACAAATATCGAACTGAGTTATTTCAGTTCGAGGGTTAATCGGGTCGATTACCAGTTAGTCTATTCGATCATTCAATAGTCATCATTTTCATTCGACGGTTTTCAGTATCGAATCCAGGATAGTTCGATAGTCATAGGATTCAATAGAGTTTTAAGCATCGAACCCATTTTGTTTGATAGTTCGACAATTTCGTAGATTTCACAATTAAGAGTTCATGTCATTTTAGGATTTTCTACTATGTAATAGGTGTTACGGACAAAGCTAGTCCATTCCTGTTATAGATTAGCATAACTTGGTGTATTTGAGGTCCAATTGTACCATATTCTTATTTTCTTGTAACCTAGATGAAATAATACCTCATTATTGCCATTGTCTGTGGCAACACCATTGTTTACACACTGGAGTCCAGACTAGACAGAATGGCAAGGAGAGGTAATAATATTTCGACGACTCACGCCTAGAAGAAGAAGCCCAAGATCGATAAAACTGAGAGGAGTGTCAAGCCAAGGCCCCAAGGACAAGAGCGAGACAAGTGTGAGCGCCAAGTTATGAGACAATGGGGTGAATAGAAGATGGAACCCATGAGAAAATTCAAGTATGTGTAGTTATTTAGTGAGGATGACGAAAAGTGTATAAGGATTGGCACAACAATGAATCAATAGGTGAAAAACGCATTAGTGGACTGTCTCAGGCGTAACGTGGATATATTTTCTTGGATAGATTCATATTTACAAGGAATCGATCCAAGGATAATCGTATATCGGTTGAATGTTAACCCGGATGCCAAGCCAATCAGGCAAAAAAAACACAGTTTTAGCAAAGAAAAAAATGAGGCGGCAGAAACGGAGGGGATAGACTTACTACCAACACGACATATCTATGAGATCAAGTTCTCTTAATGGTTGAGCAACATAGTGCTGGCACTCAAGAAGAACGTGACATGGAGGACGTGTGTCGATTGTACGGATCTAAACAAACACAACCCAAGGGATCCAATCACGCTCATGAGGATTGATTCATTGGTAAACTCGACTGCAGGGTGTACCCTTCTGAGTATGATGGATGCCAAAAGTGGCTTCCATCAAATATTTATGGTTGTCAATGATCTGAGTAATACTGCATTCATAGCAGACACATGGTGTACTATTATAGGGTGATGTCGTTAGGTTTGAGGAACGTAGGAGCAACTTTCCACATATTGGTCGCAAATATGTTTTACGATTTGATTAGCAAATCAATGGAAGTCTACATTGATAACATGTTGGTCAAGATTTTGAAGGCGAAAGAACATATCCAACATTTGGACGAGGCTTTTTCCATCATGAGAAACTGCGGTATGAAGTTGAATCCAAATAAATGCACGTTGGGGTAACCGCATGGAAGTTCCTCGGTTATGTGGTTAATGAGAGGCATAGAGGCAAATCCTTATAATATAAGAGCAGTTTTTGAGTTGCCCTCTCCAAGGACAGTCAAGGATGTGCAATGCCTGGTAGGGCGTTTGACTACTTTAGGAAGGTTTGTATTGGAATCAACACAAAATAATCTACCCTTCTTTAAAGTGACGAGAAAGAGCAAGGATCTTGTATGGACATGAGAATATGAGGCAACTTTCCAGCAAATGAAAACATACCCGGTGAGCCCGCCCATTCTAGCAATATCAAAGTAGGGTGAGATGTTGTACTTGTATCTGCCAGTGTCTTCCCATGCCATTAACACGATGTTGGTGAAGAAGAAGGGAGCTCATCAGCTCCTAATACATTGTGTGAGCCGGGTGCTCCAAGGCGTCGAGAAGACTTATTTGGAAATAGAGATTTTTGATAGTGCCTACGGCTAGGAAGATGCGACCATTCATTCAGTCACATCCTATTACAATCGTTGCAGATAAAACATTGAAATAGGTAATGACGAAGTGAGAAACATTTGGGCATCTTGTTAAGTAGGCGATTGAACACAACAAGTTTAGTTTGGTATTTTGCCCTCACACGATGATCAATGCCCAAACACTAGCATATTTCATGACAGAGACACTAGGTAACAACATAACATGCTCGACGAATTTCATTTGTACTATATCTGATGGCATGAGTACCAGGCGTGTGACCTTCACATGGTTTCTCCATGTTAATGTATTGGTGACCAGTTATGGAGGAGGTATGGGAGTGCATCTCCTTTCACCCGACTATCACGGATTTGGGTTCTCAATAAGCCTAATTTTTCATGTGATCAACAACGAGGTAGAGTACGAAGTAATGCAAGAAGAGTATGCATAGCGCAAATCCTGAATGTTGGTCACTTGAAAGTATTCACCGATTCCCAACTGGTGGCTAATCATTTCTTAGGATAGTATGAAGCTAGAGAGGACACAATGATACTGTACTTGGATAAGCTTAAGGATCTGGCCCGTAAGTTTTTCTTTTTCAACCTCCTCCAAATCATGCATTCTGAAAACACAAAAGCATGCACTGTCGAAGTTCGCCAATTCCTTACATACAAAATCGCGTAACATTGTTGGCGGTAGAAAAATCCGCGATTGGAATATCCAAGTACAACAAGGCATGGGTCGAAGTGGATTACGTACTACCCCTTGTCGAAACACCATCATGGAAGGACGAGATATTTTAATACCTCACTGATGGTACTGTGCCAGATTACCCTAATGCCCGATGCAGGTTACGATACAAAGCATTTAGGTTTATGATTCACAACGGTGAGATCTATAAAAACTCTTTTGAGGGACCATTGTTACAATGCCTACCTCCAGCTCAAGTAGAATATGTAATGAAAGAAACTCATGTTGGGAGTTGTGGAAACTATTCAAGGTGAAAGGCGTTTGCACAATGTATAATCCTCCAACATCAGTGTCGCATCCATATGATAATGGGCAAGTGGAGTCGACCAATAAGACATTAAAAGAGTATCTCGAAAGGAGGCTTAAGGATAGAATAAAGAGCTGGACCGAGGAGTTGCATGGTATCATGTGGGCCTCCAGAAGCACTCTAAGAACGTCAATGGGTGAAACTCCTTTCGTCGTGGTGTATGTCTCCGACGCGGTCTTACCCGCCGAGTTCGGTATGCCAACCCGTCAAATACATGACTGTGAGCCAAAGTAGTCGGCCATATTACGTTAGATGGATCTCTACATGATCAAGTCAACAAGATAACAAGATTATCAATGGACGAAGGCTTTCAAAGCCGTCATGGTAAAGAGTTTTGACAAAAAAGTACATTTTAGGAATTTTGTGGTCGAGGACCTAGTTTTAAAAAGCATTGAGGCAAGCAAGCATGTGGGTAAATTACAACCTCGTTAGGACGGTCCCTTCCATGTCATAGAAGCATGCTCCAGAGGTTACTACTATTTAAAAGATTTAGAGGGTCGAAAGCTCACTCGCCCTTGGAATGTGCAACATTTGAGGCATTAGTACGCTTAGATTCTCTTCTATTCTTTATTTTTATGGCATGGTTTGTAATACTTAATACAAAAATTACGCCGACTTGAGTCCCGAGGCACCACTCAGGATACGTAGGCAACTCGGCGTTATGTTGGGCACAACCCTACTCTTATTTATATATCAATGTCCTTGTTAGTGAGATATATATTGCTATTTGCCAAATGGAAAACTATTTTCCAGGTATAACATCACAAGTTTATAGCCCATGAAAGTGCAGGTGATGTAAGGAAGTATTGGTCCAACATTCCGTGAAGTAGTGTTGGCACAACAGCAAACTCAACGCTGCCCTGTTTGATTTATTTAAGTTAAATATTTTATTTTGCCTTTATTCTCAAACTAACCCAGTTCCACAAGTTGTAGCTATCTGTGATATGTTTCAGGTTAGCAAGGGCTCTAAGGATCGTGCCGACTTGGGGAGTAAAGATAAAGGATAAGCTGAAGATTTTTGAAGATATATGGAGATAATATTTGAAGATCTCATGAAGATAACATAAAAAGAGATTTAGGAGTTATCCAATGAAAAATAGGATGATCACCAACTCCTGTCTATCATGCCACAGAATAAGGACGATCAAGTCCTATAAGAAGGCATGCTCGACATCAAGACTAATAACAAGACTAGAATTAAGTTCCGAGTGATTAGAAGAAATTCTTGTACTGTATTGGTCTTATGTTACTGAGTTTTATCTAGCTAAACCATAGCTCATAGATTAGTTAGCGTTAGGATTGGATTCCTTGCTCAGTTGTATTTGGTAAGATCATTAAAGTAATATTTAGTGATTATTTGGTCGTAAGGCTCGACAGGATATATTCAAATAACCTGCTTAAAATTCATCTCACTGTGTTCGTTATTCTGCTGCATTATGACTCTATAATGTGTGTTGGGACAACACCGAATACGGTCAGTGTTGGCACAAGATTCGGTGTCCACCCAATGTGTGAATCAAGTAGAAGGGTACCAATCTCGGTCCATACATTTACATCCCATGAACCCGAAGCTGTTGAACGAAAAAGCAAAGTCTCACAAGAGATGGACATTTGACTCGATGTGGTCAAATGCAAATCTAGAATCTCACAAATGGAAGGAGATGGACATTTGACTCGATGTGGTCAAATGCAAACCTCAAATCTTATAAATGAAACGGGATGGACATTTAACCCGACGTGGTGAAATGCAACCTAAAATCTCACAAAATAAAAGAGAATGACATTTGATCCGACGTGGTCAAATGTAAATATAGAAATATCGCAACTAAAAAGAGATGGCCATCTGACCTGACATGGTCAAATGGAAAAATAAAATCTCATAACTAAAGGAGATCGACACTTGACCCGACAAAGTCAACTGCAAATAATAAGTCTTTTAAAGAGGTCGACAGTTGTCCACCATAACCGAATTAGGCAAGAAGTCACGTAGTAAACATTAAATGGATAATACGCGAAGAAAACTGTATATCGAAACCCCTCATCAAAACGATGGGAGCAATTCGAGACAAATTGCGACGGGGCAAACAAAATCTTTTACACATGCAAACTCATATGGATAATGAATACACAATCTTTCTCAAATCATCCAAAAACCTAGTACAACTCTAAAAAGGATAACAATAGGTATCCCTATAATCCCCATACAAATTTGGGGTCCTCGGAGGATCCGGGAATAACAATATCCCAAGTGATCGGGCAAACCTAGTACAATTTCTCTCTATTTGCCTCTTCGTAATACTAAGTCCACATTGTCAAAGTCTTGCCACCCCTATCCTAATGTCCTCTTCCAAAGTCTCAGCGGCTGACCCCTCCATAAAACATATACTTGGTGACACAACGTTGATAGCGTTGATCAATGGCACATAAGAAGCCAGTTAGCAAGAAATCACATCTTTCGGAGAACCTAATGGTGCCTCAAGGACCACATCCATTGTCGGCTTAGACGGTCTAGATGGCCTAGTTAGTACATCCATCGACGCCCCATTCGTAAGATCAACACTAGTAGAAACTCGGGGTTTATTGAAGGCCTCATTGACTGAACCCACTATGACAACACTGCGCTGAGGGCCACACATATCTTTTGTGTTCTTAACTATGGTGCAACGAGTTTCATTACCAGTTCAGGGGGGAGACCATATTGTCGTCACTACTACCAAATGCGTTACGAATTACATCTCCAACCGTCTCCATATCTTTTGTGAGACCATCGTCTGTCGTGGCTGTAACCCCACCCTTATTAGTTTCCACTCTCGTTGTGGTATTTTTACTTGTTTTAGTCTCGATTATTTTTTTATAGTTTTTATGGAGTCGGAGTAAAACGAGGCTTGTTAGAGGGATTTTAGCACAAGAACGATGACATAAGGAAGGAACGCTACACCACAATTAGTCGTGCTACAACGCAGAAGTGTTCACAAGAATAGGGCAACAAGATACTATTATAAAAAAGGAGAAGATGACCAAGACCTAGAGAACACACACAATTACAACGCATAAAGCAATTACACCATTTAACACATTTATAGTGAGAATTTCATCATTCTAAGTATTGCAATCAATTTTTGAGAGGAGAAAGTGATCAAAGATCAAAAAATCAAGAGAATGAGGGAACTAAAGAGCAACGACGGATAAGCCACATCGAGATCTCATTGAGATCAAGAGTTTAATCTTTCATTTCTTTATTACTTAACTTGAATATGATTTATTGTTCTTACATTATGATCATGTGTAGCTAAACCTCTCAGTGTCTGGGAGAGGATGTAGTTATCTCACATGGATGAACCTTGAACCTATGTTTTGATTAATTCTATTGAAGACTTTGTTTTGTCAGATTTTATTTGTTGTATATGCTACTTGGTATGATTGACACATGTGTTTCTTTGAATCGGTATAGTGATGTTGAGATACCTTGTATTATGTAGAATTATACATAGGATAGTAGATAAAGCAAATAAACCTCTTGACCTTTGGCACTAGCGTTCACCAAGGAGTCTAGGTTATAGTTGTCAATTCTAATTCTCTTCTAAAACTCTATATAGATCCTATGATATAGTGAACTTTTGGAGAGTGGGGAGTGCCTAACGGACTGACATAATTAGGAATTTGAGGATTCTTTGAGTGATATGAAAGTGCCCTTAATTAACCAGAATTCGTGAGAACAAAACAAGATTCAATAGAAAGGGGCTACATAGGAATCATCAATTGTATTTTTTTTTATGAAATATCCCGCATTCGAAATTAATGATATCCACCTCCTAGATACTTTTTCCCTATTCTGTTTTACAACCATATTGAATCCATCAATTAAATTCGGTCTTATTTACATTTGCTAGTAGAGTAGGCTTGCCTTTATTTCCTTTTTAATATTTCTATTTCATTTAAATATTCAAAAAAAATTTCATTCATAAAGTTTAACAATTTTGATTGCTACCAAAAGATTCATACTTTGCTGGGATTCGATACTTAGTTACTTATATTTATTTATCAGTTTATTATTACTTGACTCGTATACTTGCAGAAAATATGTATTACTCGAAATAATAACGCGTGAAAATATGCAACAAATAACATTTAATACTTTAAGTGTGGGGTGTGAGATTTTCTACTCCCAGAAAAAACTGATATGAGAGTCTGCATCTTTTCTAAGAGATTTTTTCTAAAATCATGAATTTTGGTGATCTTATATGACACATGTTTAGATAGAAGTGGTAGTTTGTGTGAAGGAAATTGACATGAATGCGATGGAAGTGATTTTAATGCTTACGTTTTATCAAAGTATGTACACAATTCACGCAAAATGAACATGCCTGCTTAATGAAAACTGGGGATATTTAAGACTATTGGACATACTATGAAACTTGGGGTATCTTTCTGACCTATAGAGCCTAAATAATCCCTTCTTGAAGTGAAAATGGGCAAAAGAAAATGTCCAAAAAGAGAAGAGCCATTAAAAATACAAAAGATTGGAAAGCTAAAACTAGAAACAATGAAGAAAATAAAGCACAAATAAGCTCCGTATCAAAATATACAGGTTGGGGTGCGAGAAGAAAAGAAAGAGTCCCACCTAGATAATAAGAGATATAGTAAGGCAAGTAGAACTCTAAAATTTAGAATAGTGAACTTCTTGGAATTGTCCTAAGTCAGTTAATGTAAGAAACTCAGTTGATCTATGATTGCATAATTACACACACAATGCACATGAAGCATGTTCTACACTGGTTTGGGTAATCTTTGAAACTATGACTTTGTCTAATGCATCACATACTTTGTCACTGATTGATAAAACTCAAAGTATAAGATTTCTGAATTTTGTGACAAAGAGAGATTCAATCAAATATTTCAGCAGACTATCTTTTAGTTGTGTTACTCGAAGACGAGCAACAAGCTAAGTGTGGGAATATTTAATGAGTGTCTAAAGTATACATTTTTAGACCTCATTAGAATTAGTTTAATTAAGAATTTTCTTAAGTAATTAACATATTTTAATACGGTTTTGTGTATTTTAGGTTCTTATAGTCGTTTGGTGAAAACATAGCGTTTCCGTGGAGAAATGAGCTAAAAGAGAGAGGATGCACAAAAGGCTACAATGGAGGATGAATGAAGAGTCAATGGATGATAAAACAAGTGATTTCGGCAAGGAACGAAGGAGTTAGAGCCATAGCATTAAAAGTTAAACAATGAGGAGAAACATAGTAGAGCATTGATCCAACGAGATGGTGACGGAGCTAGAGGAAGAATTATAGGTTGCTCCGCATACTTTCAAAACTCACACAACTAATCGCGTGACCCACACCATAGGCAACATGATGCACGCTACATGATCTGCACGGCCTGCCAAAGCAGCATGACACGACCCAAAAATATCCAAAACCCTGATTGTGGCCCAACAAGTATTTTTACTTATAAATAACACTACAGCTACGCGACTCTGAGTATATCGAACAACATCAAACACTAGCGATCAATATCAAGCAAACATAATCATTCAAAAGTATACTACAACACATCAAACATCTTTTAGGATCATTAGCAATGATCCAAGTCAAGATTCAGCCAACAAGCGGAGCAATTGAGATTGTACACATAGAAGCGAAACCCCTATGGGATTGAGATTTTAACTTTCATTTAATCTTTCATTATGATTTTCTTGTTTGTTTGTGATGTTGAACTTGTGATATTGAGTAGCTAATTCCTTATGTTTAGAGTTTTTTTTATGAGAATTATGTTTAGAGTTAAGGCATAACTAGATATGAACATATGGAATTTCTTATGTTTTGATTGAGACTTTTTGCTTACGTGTTCATTCATTTATCTAGATCTTAATGCTTTTGTGTATCTAGCCAATATATAAATGATTAGAAGTTATGGTTTATCAGTAGTGTCGTCACGTAATACGTTCTAGGGATAGTTGAACCTTAGAGTGTGCAAAAAATTAAAGTCGACCATGTCCTTTTGTGGCCTCGAGAGAAGCCATGAATGCATAGATCAAAACCTTAGTGAATACATGTGAATTAATTCATAAGGGAAATCCCATGAAACATGAACCACTAAACATGCATCCATCATATGATTAAATTAAAGTTTTAATCACCTATATCTAGTTCAATTGAAGTTTAATTTCGTTTTGTTTATTTTGTTATCTTCAAAACCATACAACTCTTAATTATTAACCATTTGACAATATAATAAAGTAGAGAGATTGATTCATTGTCTTTGTAGGATACGACAGTTGCGATGTAATTTATGAACTACTTTATTACTTGACTGTGCACTTGCGAAGTGTAGTTGTATTACTGGTGTATTGTAATCCGCACATCAAGAATGAAGTAAGTAGATGACCAGGTGACAGAACCAGTAGATGCACCGCCCTAAAGTACAAGAGCAACGTGAGTTGCACCACTTTCAGTCAGGCCGCACCCCTTTTCCAAAAGACCGCGTGAGCGAAGTATCTCATAGTGAATGTCGCGCCATTTTTCATAAGATCGCGCGACTCGCAAAAGTTCACCGCCTTGAAGCTTCACCACCGCACCACTTAGGTGAGCGACATCCATATCGTGATGCCTTCAAGAATTAGAAAACACGTTTTCTTGCCTAAAGAAAGAGGACACCTGAAGAATCAGAACATCTTCGAAAATTAGTTGAGCAGACTGTATCTCTTACCTTTTCTACATTACCTATATCTCTTAGATGCATTGAAATTCCATATAATGATAAAGAGTCTTATGAATTATTCACTGTGTGATTTAAATTGCTTAATAATGAATAACTTATTAAAAGTTGCCAAAAAATTCTTGTGTTATTTATTGAAGAACAATCACCAACACATATTTCAAATTTTTTGAATGATCCAAGTCATTTCTCTTTTCTTAGACTTCCATTAAATAACTCTATTTGAGAAAATATTTGATATGTTTTTACTATTTTCGGAAGAGCCTGGCATCTGTAACATACACCATTATTGATCCTCCCCCTGAAACACTGAGGAAAGCATCTAGACTATCAATAGCCAAGGCAATCTCTATTTTTAAAAGTTGAATTTATGATTGGATCGTTAAATTGTATCATGTGATAATATCATGGTAGATTATCATGTTTAAGGTAGAAAAGCCATGCATCAACTTACAAAGCAGAAATCAAACACTTAAAACATCTCTTTCATTCAACACCCAACCTTACAAAGCCACACACTTTATTCTCCAACCTTAACAAACCTCATTAGCCCTAAACCTTACTACGTTCACAACCATCTATTTCAGTCGACAAAAGCCTACCTAAACAAATTATATTATAACACATATAAAAAGAAAAACGTAGAGTGCAATCCACAAGTTCCTATTTTTAGCCTATAAATTGGAAGCATGCTTTTCAAGCTTCAATATCCTCTTCTTCAGCTTACTATTCTCCAAACCCAACACCATGTTCTTCTGATTCAACCCAGGCTCTAATTTTCCCTTTTGAATTTTCTTCAATTTGGTTTCGGCCATTTCAATTTTTCTTCTCAACATCAGTATCACCATTCTTGCATGCTCACAAAGGGGTTCATCGGCCCAGAGCCACAACCCACATCCCTTATTTCCCTTGTAACATTTAATGAATCAACGACCCAAATTTTTATCCGTTAAGTACAACTTTGTAACCGCTGGACAACCGCACTTGCAATCGAATTCCTCCATTACAGTAGTTTCTGGACATCGATCGATTAGGGTTGTGGCTTTAATTTGTTGAATGTGTAGTTAATTTTCAAAATTAGGTTTTTAGGGTTCGTGGAATAATTCGATTTGGGCCTAAATTTAGGTTTAAATTTGGTTTGAATGAGTTAGCCGTTGAAAATAGGTAAACTACAGATTTTACCCCCAAGGCTGACGTCAACGATGCGTCATTTAGTCGAATACTAACATTTTTTGACCAAGATAGGTCAGAATGAAAGTTTGACCGTCGAGTCTAAAGAAATTAAAAGTTTGACCATAACTAATGAAAATTTGGATAGGTAACTGTTAAACATGCCAAAGTTTGGATTGCTAACCGAAATTTTCCATATTAATCAAGGGGATTAGACAATGCACGAAATTAAGAGACAAAAACAACATATATGTATATTGGTATTTTGTAAAATACATGTATAAGTATGATAGTGAAACTCAGTTCCTTAATTCGATGTTGATGGAATGTGATTGCAATGTAATGCAACATATAGGTCACCATTTGTTTATAATTTTGTTGTTCTGGTCTTTAAGCTAAAATATCATTTCTACTCAATATTAGATAATTTTACAAAGATTTAAAAGAAACACAATGATTTAAATAATTATATTTTAATTCAAAGTACTATAGTTAAATATTAAAATAAAATCTCTTATTTTTTAGGATACGATCTGAAGTAAAATAATAAAAAACAATTGTAAATAGAGAACCATCGCCCTCTTCGTTTCGTCTCCTCCTCCAGTCTTCTCCCCCATTTCACTAAGACAGCCACGACGTCCAAGCTCTAGCTACGACGTTTATATGTATGTTGCTTTCATATTTGGGTTTTCTTTTTCGTCTTCATTTTCTTGCCAAAAAGAAAACAAAGCCAACTCACAGAAATGGAATAATTGAAGCATGTCCGCCGATTTTCCACCTCTGTTGTTTGTCTTGTTGCCATTGTTTATCGCTTTGGTGACGCCGGCTTGGGGGAGAAGACGTCAGTAGTCTATTTTTCTTTTTGTTTTAACTCAAATTAGTAAATTACAATTGGGGGGAGGGGGTGGAAATGTATGTTAAGTTAAAAAAATGTTGAAACTAATTATCGGACTCGTGTGGTGAACGTGGGGGTTTGGAGAGTTTGTTTTGCCTTTGATTTATAACAAAAGGTGTTTCTTGTTTACGTAAATAATACATGGAGTCTTTATCTAAGTCACATAATCCTTCACATCGTCAAAATTTTCAATGCACCCAGTCCTCGCACTAACTACATCATTTTTAGTTCTCGCACTAAGATTTTCTAGTTTTTTTAATCAAATCTAATGAATAATCCTGAAAAACGTGTGATGAACAAAAACAATGAGTGATATCAAAGAGGGCCGAAGAAGGTGGAGAACAAAACTAATAGAAAATAAAATAATTACAGAAATTGGAAGTAATTTAAGGATTATACATTTGTCTTACCACCGTAATAATTTGGAAATAGTATACAAAATTAATTGCCATGAGTATATATTAATAATTAGTCAAATATATAAGAAATCATATATCAGAATTTTATATTTTATTATGTTTAATAAATACATTAAGGCACATTGAAATTTGTGTGTGTGTGTTTTTTTTTAAATTTGAGGAACTCGCGCATCTGCATCCGCATCCGCACCGGCATCCGTCTTATGTGACTTAGGTCTTTATTAGAGAGAAATTCATTGTGTTATTGATGATGTATATTCCTACCCGCCCCTGGGTATAGGCAAAACGGGTACCCCAAAAAAACGACTAAGGGCCGAAAAAATGGAACCCCCAGGTCACAATCAACCAACACCATATTGAGGGTATATGGTCTACCCGCCCCTCCCCCCGACCCGTGTCAAAATGATCCACTAATAAGCTAATTCTGCTACCTGAATCTTACGGGTCTCGCAATAAGAGACCCCCGGACGTCAGCGCTCAATACTTATCCAAAATCACTTTGAGAAATGAAAGCAATTCAAAACAACATGAGAAAGAGTGAATACAAGAAAGGTCATAGAAGGGGAGATCTCTCAACGATCTAGAAATAACAACTCAGAGATAACACGGCTCGAAAGATCTCTCAGCCACTCAGAGGTAAAGCAACTCAAGGGGCTTTATCACCCATAGCTTGGAGATAGGATGACTCAGACACGACCCAACTTGAAGAGAGTTCAAACTAATAAAATTCAAGGAAGCTACCAACTACCAGCTATTAAGAAGGACGGACTTGCCTCATTGGTTCAAGACTATGATTAGGGCAGCAGACGGCAAACCTCATCGGCCCCTTCCACTTAGAACGATCATTGGAGCAGAGCTAGCCTATCCATATGGGCTCAGAAAATACCTCAAGACGATTGTAGCAAATATAATTATTGATGATGCATAATCTGTCCCACCCTCGGAGAGGGGCGGAAAAGTGGGTACCTTACAAACATTGTCTACGGTCTTGTGGAAAAATACGTAATAGCCACGACCCACCTCCGCCCGAATACAGATGAACGTCCCAGACTCTAGAGACGGTATCCCCGAGTTATGACCCGAAGACACTCACCAAGGGTACTCGGTCTAAACACTTGGAGAAAGGTAGCCCCAAACCCGACCAACATCTCTTAAAGGGACGCAGTTAGGTTACGAAGGCTTGAACAATTTTCCCTCAATGACCTGAGACCTATCTATAAACTGGGACCCACGACAAACAACCTGGAATCCCCCAACCCAAAAGAATAACTCTCCTTGGAGCATTTAATACCCTATGAGACACCCGAGTTACCATCACCAACACTTAGCCAAAATTGAGGAAACAGAAGCACACAACTAACATTAAGGACACAAGTTAAGACAAGGTAAGGTCAAAGACCCATCACAATCCCTTATAAGCAGCTCATAATCAGAGAACAACTCCTAGGTCTTCTTCACGACGAACGACCTGCAAGGACAAACTGAACCAACTGCGACCCCTGACTTAACTCGGAAGACGCATAATTTATTCTCAACTCTACCAAGGTCACCACCACCCTAATAATGAGGGAAGACCATTCCCCATTGGTTTAACTCATTCATTGGGGCATAAAGCAACAAACACCACTGGTGCAGACTATTTTTGGTGCAGACCGAATTGCGTGCATTGGCTCAGACTATCCTCAAAGACCATTGGGACATAGATCATTATTACTCGCTCATAAGGACCATTAGCCATTGGTCACCCCTAGATGGACGACCCCATTGGCACATAAGACTCTCACACCATTGAGTAGACGCCATCATTACACGCTCAGACGAATAACAATCCACTCACGCCATTGGCCACATCCTGACAAATGACCCCCATTGGCACCAAAGACCCTCTACAACATTGGACATCGCCACCCGGGCGGTATAATTCTCCTACCCTCGCGGTATAATTCTCCGACCCTCGCGGTATACTTCTCTGACCCAGACGGTATAATTCTCCGATCCCCCGCCCCGCCCAATATATATTACTTGTGACCTTTGTGGGTCTCTTTGCTCTCACATGATCTCTCTATCCAAAAGGGCACATGATAAACCCTAAACCATCAAACCACAAACTAACCCATGGTATTGCTAGCACATGGTTTTGACACCAACACTTGTCAACCATGCACCAACTATTGACTTTTATATATAAATGAGCAGATGGAAGATCACATACGCATTAACACAACTAAAAACTACACACACGATTCATCATCTCCTCTCCTCCAAAAACTCCATTTATCTCCTTAGAGAATTTTTCCCACAACAATATACTTTTTTCCACAAAATACAAGTATATATACATACAAAAATCACATTCTTGCATTATTACCAACATTATACAAATAACAACACCCACCTCTAAGCCAGGCTGGTAAACGATCTTCTATTACATACGTAGGTCTTGTGTTCGAGTCCCCTCCTCCCAAAAATTATATACCTTTTTCGGTTATAGCTTGGAAGAATATTTTCATCTGTGCAAAATTAATCAACGTCTTATCTTTCGGTCTATTCATCACGAGTGTCTCTCTTCCATCCGATGTCGTAAGTTCGAGTGTCCGTTCCTATGACCGTGTAGGCTACGACCATACTCCCTTTATCTATTTTTTTGGATGCAGATCCAAAAATATACATATATTATCTTTGTCATCACATCAATCGCGCTGCCCCAGATCAGGTGGTCATGAGCTCTATCGCCATTTTACTCCACCAGGGATAGGTTCCTCTTCTCTACGAGTCGCATTTTCTTTTTCCAGCCCCAGTTAAAAAAATAAAACTCCAAGTCTGGAGGCCCTCAATCGAATTTAAAGAAAAGATATCGCGAAAATCATCGATCATCTTCATGCCCCAGCGGATAAGAATCATTTTCTTATCCTCGGGAGTCCAGTGTTAGAGTTCCACTGTTAACTCGAGGAGATCACAATTTATTTTTCTCCTCAAGTGCCGCGTACGTGGAACTCGCGGAGTATTAAGAAAAATAAAATGTTTCTCGTACAACATCATCAGTTGAGTTCCAGCTCGTTGGAAGGGGTTGCTACGTTTCTCCTTGGTGACCCGGGTTCAACTCCTCCTGTTTACCAGGTTTTTTCTTTATTAACTTACCTTGCATATTACTTGCTATGCGGCCTTATACGTATTACATATTAACAAGTCCCTGCCCCATAAGTTAATGAGTCTAATATTTAAAATGAGGTCGTGGGTTCTAGTCCCAACTGTAACTTTAAAAAAAAATTTAGAACGAAGTTTTAAACACGAGACCTCTCTGGTCTAAACCCAATACAGTACCATCGGGATAAACTCTTATAGCGTTAACAATAATGACTCTATATCCTATTTAATATCTGAACTCGGGGTCCAGTTTACTAACCTCTTTATTTATATCTCCAAGTAATGACCCTCTATTACTTGATCTCCCCCTATCATGAATGAGGCCGTGTTTACGTTAATTGAAACTTTGGCATGGACACACTAATCATATTGCGCCATAGAAAAATAAGCCATATATATGCTTCTTTTTAGTTGCACACGTGTTTATTAGACCTCACCACCTACATTAGTGCGAGCATATAGGGTCTCTCTGTGAAATCAAATATTTTGCCATTATTGCATCACGCTCTAATATGTGGCCTTATGCGTATTTCATGTTAACAAATCCCTACCCCATAAGTTAATGAGTCTAATATTTAAAATGAGGTCATGGGTTCTACGCCCAACTGTAACTTTTAAAAAAAATTCAGAACGAAGTTTTAAACACGAGATCTCTCTGATCTAAACCCAATACAGTACCATCGGGATAAACTCCTATAGCGTTAACAATAACGGCTCTATATCCTATTTAATATCTGAACTCGGGGTCCAGTTTACTAACCTCTTTATTTATTTCTCCAAGTAATGACCCTCATTTACTTGATCTCCCCCTATCATGAATGAGGTTGTTTTTACGTTAACAGAAACTTTGGCATGGACACACTAATCATATTGCACCATAGAAAAATAAGCCATATACATGCTTCTTTTTAGTTGCACACGTGTTTATTAGACCTCACCACGTACATTGGTGTGAGCATATAGGGTCTCTCCGTGAAATCAAATATTTTACCATTATTGCACCTCGCTCTAATATGTGGCCTTAGGCGTATTTCATGTCAACAAGTCCCTACCCCATAAGTTAATGAGTCTAATATTTAAAACGAGGTCATGGGTTCTACGCCCAACTGTAACTTTTAAAAAAAATTTAGAACGAAGTTTTAAACACGAGACCTCTCTGATCTAAACCCAATACAGTACCATCGGGATAAACTCCTACACCGTTAACAATAACGGCTCTATATCCTATTTAATATCTGAACTCGGGGTCCAGTTTACTAACCTCTTTATTTATATCTCCAAGTAATGATCCTCTATTACTTGATCTCCCCCTATCATGAATGAGGCCGTTTTTACGTTAATAGAAACTTTGGCATGGAAACACTAATCATATTGCGCCATAGAAAAATAAGCCATATACATGCTTCTTTTTAGTTGCACACGTGTTTATTAGACCTCACCACCTACATTAGTGCGAGCATATAGGGTCTCTCCGTGAAATCAAATATTTTGCCATTATTGCACCTCGCTCTAATATGAAAATGAAAGTAGAAAAACTTGAAAATAGATAACATAGCTCCGCCCACGAGCACTCATACGAAAAGATGGAAAGGTTTTTTCTAAATATGATACTCACAAGTATCCGTGTATGAAATCGAAATTTTTCTAAGTGAGGTAGCCACATGCATTGGAAAAGGAACTAAGCATCCCATGGGCAAGGGCTTACATATACTCATATGAGAGATCAAAAAGACACCCATACATGATGTCTTCAAGTGTCCACCTAAAGGATCAAAAAAGTTTTCCAAGTAAGATGGCCTTGGCTACCCACGCGAAAACTCGAGAGTAAACCACGGGTATCTATACCAAGAATAAGAAATGTCTTCTAAGCATGATGCCCACGTTGATTTACGGCAAAAATCACAAATTATTTCCACCAATAATTGCTGCATCTTTTATCGTAAGATAAACAGTTTTTCCATGATTAACGCTCTTGTTACATGACCTTATGTGCAACTTTCAATAGTCTTTAAGGATTTGTACCCTCTTATCTTACGGGTCATATCTCTCAAGTTATACGCAAATGTCAGATTAAAATTCATTGTCTAAGTTTGTCCCTCTATCACCTTGCGAACATTATTTACACTACTCAATACGTGCTTCTAACAAAAATACATTTTTGCTTTACCATTCACGCCTTATTTCATCCACGAGGATATTTCTTTAAAAAACGCAATTACCACCTCCTTATAAGTGATTTTGGAATTCTCTCTACAAAGAAGAATACTCTTTATCTCGTTTTATTTTCGAGAATTTCCTCTATGAAGATTTGGATTTACTTTACTTCATTTTATTTATGGGGACTCTTGATGGTACATATCTGAAAATCTAATTAAGTTATGCTTGAAATCTAATTAAGTTATGCTTGAAGGGGAACTCCAACACAAACACAAACATCCCAAGGGCGAAAAATAGGTTTTGGCAATGCAACTACAGATGGTGCCTACAAGAAAACATCGGATAAACGCCCCTTGATCTACATCTGATCAACTCCTAACATGCACCATCGTATTATTATCTTTCTTGGCGACCCTCAATTATATTCCTTCGGGAATACCTCTAAGGAAGCCACGGAGACGCACGCCGAGACCTTTGCTTCCCCCTTCGCGGATGAACCCTTGTTACACTCGTTCTTCCAAGAAACTCTAAAATCCCACGACCATCCTGAGTCACCCTCATGTTGGATAATATTCGAGAAAAATATTAAGAGTCTTAAACGACTACATATCCCATGAGCGCTGCCCAAAAGGGCTATGCATGTGCCAAAATAATAAACAAACAAATCCTCTCGGATTAAGGACGACTTTCCATCCCGGTGTCCATCACTAACTCTCATACTTGTTCAAAAAGAAGCCATCACATGGTAGAGCCTGTCACAATAAAAGTGGAAGTTCCCAACTACCTTCGCGGATAGCGCCCGATTACGTCCATCGGAGTCTCAAACGACCTCCGAGGTAAACCTAATAACTCGTTGAGGCTATACCATTTCTAAAATAGGCAATGCCCCTCACGGCAAACCCCATAGGCTATGCCCCTCGCGGGAAACGCCATCTCTAAAAAAGGAAACGCTCCTCGTGGCAACGCCCCTCGTGGCAAACACCATAGGCAATGCCCCTCGCAGAAGAGTGCAACATAAATCCACAAAAACCCCCATCTCCCTCGGGTCGAGATTGGCGTTCCGAATAATAACTCACATGATCTTAATCTCCTATGATTACCTACTCCGGAGTCGACGAACGATTTTGAATCTTCAATTATTATGCGGTCAATGAGATCCGTCAAACTCACATCACTGGTGATGGGTGTATTTTAAGATTGGCCCAATACATTGCTATTGGGCCGGCCCATTAGCGCATCGAATTGGCCAATTCGATATGAGCATCGAATCAGCAGTATAAGGCTTCTCTATTGGGCCAGCCCATTACCGCATCGAATATCATCGATTCGATGTACGCATCGAACAAGAATGATTCGATGCGCCTTTCTATATTGGTTGGCGGGCTCCATGGAACATCTGCTATAAATAGCACATCCTCTTGGGTTCCGTGCACGTTTTTGAGAACTTAACCATCTCAGTACAGTCAGCATCGAATCTACCCTCATTCGACACACATTATATCGAACCGGCCTTGATTCGACACGTATCATATCGAATAACCACCACATTCGACACGCAAGGTACACATCGAATTCGATATAATTCATACGCATCGAATTCGATACCTTCCAGAACTACTTTGGTCCAGTGTTAACTGTCGCGCATCGAACGGAGAGATTCAACACGTCAGAATCGAATATCCACCATTTGATACGTTGCATTAATATTGTAATTTAGTCATTTTACCAACGTAGCTTGTAATAAGTGTTCCGGACCAAGCTAGTCCATTAATAAAGTGGGATAGCATTGTTTTGATCTCATTTTGTAATCTTTTACCGTGTTCTATTACCGTGACGAGATAAGACCAAAATATTGGCGCCGTCTGTGGGAACACTAATTTTATTAGCTTGTTAGGCAATATGACTAGAATAACCAGATCTCAGAGTAAAGTCCTAGAAGGAAATACAGGAGAAGAACGACAGGATACACCAGAACGAACCATGCAAGATATTGCGGGACCATTGACAGTACCTGCAGCAGTACCAACTCCAGCTAGGAAGGAGAACCAAGGAACTCAAGCTGAGGAGATACCCCATAATGAAGCCGATGCAACTGGAGCTTCAACGACAAGTGCCGCAATTCCTGATAAATTGAAGAATGAATTATTGGCAATGATAAAAGCCGCTGTGGTTGAAGTACTCACTCCAGCACCTCCCGTTATGATACCATCTCCTGTTGGATATCCTGAGACCTTGAGGGAACAAGGTTCTGTAGTCAAAAAGCAAAAGGGAAAGGAAAAGGAAAAATTTCAGCAAGACGACCGAAGAAGTAGACATACTTCGGAGGGAACAAAGAGTAAATGGAGATCAGTTCATGAAGAACATGGAAAGAAGCTAGTATCTATTGAGATACAATCGAAAAGGCATCATGAGAGGAGACAAAAGGAAAAAGAGGCTGAATGTGTAGCTGAGCGAAGAAGAAGAGAAGACGGAAGACATTCAGAAAGCCGTGATTCCAGAAAGGAACGTGATAAGGAAGAGAATCGAAGGGAGGAATCGCGAAGAAGGAAATATCTTGGGATGATCTAGTTTCTCCATAAATTTCAATGCCTTTTCGACTACATCATTCCCACTAGGGTGGGAAAAGTGTTTCCTTGAATTTGGCACATGCAGATCTGCATCATCATCATCATTAGAATTATCACCAAAAACTGATAACAAGTGCTTGACTTTAAACACATTAAAGGTACAAATAAGAATGGGCAACTTCAACAGATAAGCACTGTGATTGATCTTCTCAACAATCTCGACTGGATCAGTTTCCTTTGATGAGAGCTTGTTATACTTATGGGCTGGAATGCTATCCTGAGTCAGCATATCCCATACAAAGTCACCTACCTCAAATTGAACATTGCATCTCTTCGCATCAACAACACGTTTTTAATCCATGGCGGCAACATGCATATGATCACGAGTCTGGAAATGCACTTGCTGCAACTGTTAGATAAAATCATTTGCCTTACGATGAACCTTGACCGAGCTAGTCACGGAGAATAGAACAAAATGACATATAGGAACGAGGCCATACACCACTTGAAAGGGTCTAAACCTGGAACTTCAGTTGACAGCGTGATTACAAGCAAACTTAGCTTGGCAAAAATTCTGATCCCAAGACCTAATGTTATAACCCACAAGACAACGCAGTAGATCACCCAAAGAACGATTCACAACCTTTGTTTGACCATCTATCTATGGATGATAAGTACTACTGAGATATAACCAGGTATTCACCGTACGCCATAAATTACACCATAAGTTACTAAGATAGCAAGTGTGCCGATCAGAAATAGTTGACGTAGGTAGCTTATGAAAACGATAAACCTCACGGAAGTACAACAAGGCAACATTAATAGCATCAACGGTCTTTTTGCAGGGGATAAAGTGCATCATCTTCGAGAAATGATCCACCCCCACATTAGTAAAATCAAAACCATGTTGAGCTCATGATAGCCCAACAACAAAATATACACTCACGTCCGTCCATGGATGCATCAGAATTGGCCATGGCATGTACAACCTAGCACTCGTGACTTTACCCTTACATAGCTGACTAACCTGATAAACTCCAGATACCAGATAAACTCCTTGTGGAAAAGGTGGTGACACCAATGTCGTAGTGACAGGACAATGGTATAGAATTTCTCATCGTAAGTGCTATATCGAGACTTGGAACCATACAATTTCTTAATAAAAAGGGCCATGGGGCTGTTAACCTAACTCAACACACCACCAATTCCAAATTGAGTTAAAGAGTGGGTGAAAGGCAAGACCGTGCACAAAATGAGTAATGTCGATTCTGATAACTTTTCTAAGTTTTCTAAAGATGGTATGGACCCAGAGATTGAGAAGTTGTTACTTAATGACATGAAATTGATGCATAAGATGATGTAAACCTTGGGGTTATGGTACAAGAAGATCGTTGTTTGTGCAACTCAGTGTTTCTTGTTCTAGGGGTTGACGGCGAGTGGGGGCTTCAAAAATGTATGGTATATGCGGAGGATAGATACAATTCTTGTAGAAAGTTGAAAGTCCTAAAGAAGAAATTGTGGTACTTCCCTCTAGGTCCTAGTCTTCGGAGGTTGTAATACAGTATAGGCACTACAAAGCATATGACTTGGCATTTGAAGTGTCAAAAGGTAAATGATCGAATGATTAACCCATCTTCAGGCAAGGCATGTCGCCACTTCGACCAAACGCACCGGGATTTTGTAGCAGAGCCCATAAACGTATGATTAGGTTTATGTACGGATGGATTAACACTGTTTGGAGCATCTGGAAGGAATTACTCTTGTTGGCCTATGTTTGTCACCTCGTATGACCTCTTTCTCGATCTTCGCATGAGTTATGAGTTCATATTTTTTAGCCTCATTATTTGCGGTCCACACAATCCCGCAAAGAACTTGGACGTATTGCTGAGACCATTGATTGATGAGTTAATGCATTATAGAGTAATGGTTTGCAGACATATGAGTTATAGAAAGGATAACTTTCAACTACGAGCGGTCCTGATGTAGACAATCTGCGATATTTTGGCATATGGAATGTTTTCCCAATGTAGTACGCACGGAAAGTTATGGTGTCCTTATTGTATGGGGACACATAATCTTTTATGTTAAAAATGGCCGAAAATCGTGCTTCCTTGATTACCATAGTCAAATTCTACCCGCACATCATAGGTGGAGGGATGATAAAAAGTCTTTCTGCTAAGGTCGAGGGGCACCTGAAGAACCTATTATTAGGAAATCAGACGATGAAATCAAGGAAATTATGGATCGGCATGTCCATGTGGGTTTTTGGCCCAAAGTAAAAAAGCTCCCGCGATTTGGTACATATTAGAATTGGTGTGGGAGGAGTATCTTTTTGGAAATACCTTTTTGGTCCACAAAATTGGTTCGTCACAATGTAGATGTCACACAATGTGAGAAGAACTTTAGTGAAAATATCACCAACAAAGTGTTGGATGACACTAAGACAAAGGACAACATCAAGTCTATACGAGATTTGGAGATCTTGACTAACACTAAAGAGTTATTTTTAATATTCGTTGGCCAAATAACTGGTTGCATCGTAAGGTGTTCGATTGGTTGGCCGAACTCAAGTGTCTAGAAGGATATGCCTCAAAGTTGGGACGATGTGTGCAGAAGCTGCAAGAAAGGTTGATCGGCATAAAGAGTCATGATTGTCACATCTTCATGCAGAGATTGATTTTAATTGCTTTTTGCAATTTCATGTCGCTCAACATTTTGGGCACATTTGGGGAGATTAGTTTGTTCTTCTGTGCCATTTGTGCTTTAGAGGTTTTGGTCGCGGAAATGGAGCGACTCAAGGAATCTATAGTTGTTACGATGTAGGTGGAGAGGATATTTCCTCGTTTTTTTGATCCGGTAGAGCTTTGGCCACACACCTACCGTACGAGGCTAGAGTTGGAGGTTTGGTCCACTACATATGGATGGATTTATCCATTTGGGAGGTACAATCACTTAATTTATTCAGGATAATTAGATGTATTGATTAGTACTTACTTGTTCGCTTGTATCTCTCATGTTGTTTATCGAAGATGAGTGTCCTGGACTTACTCCCATAAAGGTGCAGACAAAGAGGAACACAGAGTATGTGGCATTGTCCAAGCCGACCTATTTTAGGGGTAAGTACAGGTTAGACAAGCGTTTAAAGTCGTTGATCACTAGTCCCACCAATTTGGTGTTGCAGTTCGATGGTTACATCGTGAACGATTTCATGATCCACACATATATGCATAATGAAGAGTGATTGTAGTGTGGTGTACGTGAAGTGAAACATGGGAGGCTCCGACGACACCAACATCTACAAGACTTTGAAAGGCATCTTAAAACTCGTATATTGGGGAGGTAGAAGACCGTTATACATTGTGTTTTTCAAGTGTAGGTGTTATGACATTGGCCGAATAGGGACGAAGGTTCACGAGACGTGCAAAGTGGGTCGTGTTAACCCACGATGTTCACTCGCCACCAATAAGCCAGTTGCTTTTGCAAATCAAGCCCTACGGGGCGTACAACGCTTCGTACCCAAGACTTACGAACGAGCGGCCGGGTAAAATGTGATGGTTGTCTAAATCAGTATTTCGAGAAGGCACATAATTGATATGTCGTCACTGAGTGATTCGAACGAGGTGGAAAAGGGGATGCCGGTTCAAGTGCTTCAAGAAAACGATATGTAGGGTTGAAGCTATTTGTTGACTTGAGCTCGTTTAATATGGATATCCCATTGGGGCCTGGTAAGTATAAGGTGCTTGAAGGTATTGGTATAAATGAGGAAGATGGATCTGATATAAAAGACGAAGAGGGTGTCGCAATGGAGTTAGAGTATGATTAGCGAGAGAATATAATGTAAAAATATCCAGTTTATTAGATTTGTAACAATTTAAATTTATTTTTTGTGACATACTTATTTTATTCATCTAACGTTGTACAATGCAATGAAATATGTTTTATTAGAAGTATGCAATATATGGAAAAAAATAACACAATTTAATGATTAAGACATCGTCAACATGCATGAAAATTTAAAAATTACACTAACAGTTCAACACGAAATTAAAATGGGAATACTATTACAGTCCCCAATGAGTACAAATTTAAATAGAAATACTATTAGACACTCTCATCGTCGGTCATCGCATAAGTATCTTCCTCAAGAGCATTTGCGAGCCCACGGCCAACGTCACCATCACCACAAGATCTACGACATCGTCAACACCGTCAAAGAAAGCATCCTCCTCCAATCCAACACCATCCACATGTTCATTATAATCATCGTTGGAGTCGTAATCTGGGGTATTCACAGGGGCTGCAAAAGAGCTAGATGCAAATGGATCAGGCCTCTAATGGGGCGGTCGTGAAGGCCTATGAACCTTATAAACAGATCATGTCCTATGTGCTGAGCCCATGAACGCCTCACTAGGAATATCTGGAGGTGCATCATATGTCATCTGAGTAATGTGTTGGTTCAAGTTCTGGATATACGAATGTAGGACGCTAAGTCTCGGATCACTGGTCGTCCGCAACTCCTCATTTTGTGTCTCCAAATCCTCGATGTAGGCTTGCATGTGGTATGGCTGCCTTCTGAACTTTATTACAAATGCCTCATGATGTGCCTCTCTGGATAAGCCTTTTGCCTTCCCCTTCTTCACTCCTTCGGTCGCCTTCCCCCACAACTCGAGATCAAACTCCAGCAATTTAGCCAGTGGCGGATACGTGTCTCTCAGCAACCCCATGTACTTCTTCCCTTAACATTTGTAAGAATCAGTATTTAGATAATAATAAGAAAATTAGTTGAATGCACGGAATAATTAACAGGGATGTAATATAAATTACTTACATAAATAACTATATACGAGTCATCAAGCCAAACGCGTCTCGCTGGATGTCTGGAAGTTTGCCTCGTAGTCAAGGTTTTCCTTGTATGGTAAAAACGGTGCACCTCGTCATGTCGAATAAGGGTGGTCCTAAGGGGCTTCGCCATCGCCTACACATTTCAATAAAAAGAACATTAAACTTGATTGCACATATAAGACAATCTTTAATTACGAGTATACTTTTAGATTTTACAAAGAATACCATCTGACGTTTTATCTCCTTGCAGTCGATGGATCCACCGGCAAAAGTGGGAGGTGCCTTTTGCATCTTTTCTGGGGTCTACCTCTCTCTCATGTTGATCTGCGTCCTCCACGAAAGCACGTGATGCACTGCAGATTTCTAATGCGCTATCACTTCTTTATCCACCACATGGTCCATCCAGGTGTTTGGATCATCCTTCCTTGCATAGTAATTATTCGTCGTTGTGTGGATCAACTTCTTATACCTCGTCTTGGCCTTCGCACCTATGCCTTATGTACATTACGCCAATCTCTCTCACGAATCCATTATGTCTGCTACAAAATAAGTTATTTTTTAAGATTATTTAATTTATTTTATCTTATGATATATAATACACTAAATTAAATAAAATAATTATGTAATAACTTCTCACTGTAAATTTCTTCCACATAGTGTTTTTAATCATAAACTTGTTCATAAACTGTCTGATTTGATCTGTGATCGTCGTCGAAACCGAAGAGCTCTTCTAAAAGAGCCCCCGAGGAGTCAATGTAATGAGCTATCGCCTCGTTTGACCCTAGGGTGCCGTAGCATCTCTAGAAGGTCCCCTACCCAAGCGTCCATTAGTGTCTGTGGACCTGCTACTAGAGTCACGGTCTCATGGCCTAACACTCGGTTAAGCTCCGATGGACTCTGTTGATGGTGGTCTCTAGACGTTGGGCCTAGATTCATAATGTGTACAGGGTGTCTGGCGCGATGATGTTGTAGTAGGTTTATCATCGCTTCCGAAAGAAAGGCGTCGTTGTAGAAGAGTAAACTCTGTAGGTCCATCCTATGACCCACGAGTCCGGGTCTGGAGGGGTGGCTCGTCTAAAGCGCGACGTTGACTGGAGTATCTCCATGGGTAAAACGTATCTGAGGTCTGAGACTACATCTACCACTCGAACGTGGCCAGCGTGTAGGATCGTCCGACATGATGACTATACGTATACTACGAGCTAAGTAAAAATATCTAAGTTGGATCATCGATAGGTTATAGAGATTCTCTATAATACAATCGTTACTAAGTTATAGAGATTCCCTAAAGGCAAAGTCAAGGTTTAACAACCAACAATTATACGACTTGGACAGATTCCTAAAAAAATAGCATCATTTCTAAGTTATAGAAATTCCTTAAAGCCATCATCATTTCTAATATTAAAAGATTTCTAAGGATCATCGGTTCTAAGTTATGTAAACATTAATCATAAGACATGTAAAAACTAAACTAACAATTTCAAATTAATTAAACGAATAAACCTAAGACTTTAACATTTAAAACATTCAATTTATACATGTAAAGTTTAAACTAACAATTTTAAACGAAATAATCTAAATAACAATTTAACATATAAATATAATATTAAAATATTAAATATAAAACGTAAATCGAGATAAGATGGAAAACACTTACAATTGGATTCGCGACTGTCGAGCGATTGCGGATGGAGGTGGGCGGTCGCAGATTTGGGGGAGGAAGAGAGAAAGGTGAGTGTGAGAAATGAAGAAGGGTATCTGCGACCGCCAAGCGACAACGGGCATTAGCGCAACTTTTTACCCAAATACTCCCCCGTTGCAACCGCTGGGCGATTGCGACATGTGCCCTTTGGTGGGATTTGTTCCTTGCCGAAGAATTGCGACTGCCAGGCGATTGCCAGGCAATTGCTGATGATATAGTCACCGTTGGGCCGTGGCGATAGTTATCTTTTATCGGGCGGTGACATAGTTCCTTGTAGTGATCAAGGGTCGTAAGAATTCAAATTTTGAAATTGTCAGGTTTACCTTTAAACTCCCGTGTATTAGGACCCTTTACAAAAGTTGTGATACGAGGATCTACATTGAATCTGTTGGACTCCACCAAAGCTCGGAGCCACTAAACAAAATGATTGGTACGTTTTTGTTGAATTCGGTGCCAAGAGAGTCCATGACACACCTCATTGTCAAACAAGATGTAAAGGAATATTTACACACTTTAGCCCGTGATACATTAGAATATATATTTCTAACTACAATGAATAAATTACCTCAAAAATAGTTCGATTTCTGGACAATTTTGAAGTAAATACATATGTGCAGCTTTTCGCTCATCTGTAGTAAACTGTCTATAGTTTTTTTCACTATCAACATGAGCAGCTTTGATCCGGTAGATCGACAATTCGCCCTCTGATTCAGTATTAAGACTCGCCTTATTTCTATTCAAACGGTTGGCCCTCGTTTCAATACTTTGTTCAAAATATTGAGATGAGAATTTCGTGGCTGCAGATATCAAGAATACCTCACAAATCGACCCTTCAAATCTTAGCACAGTTTCCCCCCTCCCCCTCCCTCCCCCCCCCCCCCCCCCCTTCTTTAGTTCTAGCATTTGCCTGCATTAAAAAAAAAAAAAAATAAGACACAACACACTTAGAATCACAATTGACATTAAATGTACTAATTGTAGTTTAAAGGTTCAAATGAACAAACCTCCCAAAAGGGTACATCCACCTATAACGTACACGACCACCAACCTTTGCTTCCCATGGTAGATGAATCGCCAAATGCTCCATTGAATCAAAAAATGAGTGTGGAAAAATCTACTATAGTTTGCACTTAGTAATCACAATGGAGCTCTCTAATTGTTCCATAGCTTTTCGACTCAATTCTGTGGAACACAGTGCTTTTAAGAAAAGGCTCACCTCCACTATTGGTTCCCAAATGAATTTCTGTGACAAGTCACGAAATGCAATTTGTAGTAGACGTTGCATAAATACGTGGCAATCGTGACTTTTCATGCCAGTGATCTTAAGTTGTGGCAGTTGGACACAACACTTTAAATTTGACGCGTATCCATGAGAGAACTTTATGCCATGTAACCAGTTGCAAACAAGCATTTTTTGCTCCTTACTCAAGCAATAAATAGCATTTATTGTATGCTTGCCCTGACGGTCTATACTTGATTAATAATTCTCATATGTTAGTCAACTCCTCCAAATCCAACCTTCCTTTTATGTTGTCCTTTGTCCTTTCAGGGTCATCCATCACTCTATTTTTGATGTTATCAAAAGAATTCTTCTCGTAATGAATAACATCTAAATTGTGACGAATCAAGTTCGCCCCCCAGTACGGCAACTCCCAAAATATACTTTGATGGGTCCAATTATAAAGAACCCAAAGCATGGAATAACTGATGTGTTCTTACCATATCCTACATTCCCCAGACATCTAACGTGCCTAATCATCTCCGGACCAAGTCTTCGATAAAGCGGTGGATCTTTCTCACTTTCACCTTTTAAGAAGTCTGTGGTGTCCTCTCTCCAAGGGTGATCCATCGGTAGAAATCTACGGTGGCAATCAAAGAAACTGTATTTTCCTCCTGACTTCAACTTATGATCCTTAGTATTTTCCATACAACAGGGGCAACTTAACTATCCTTGTGTACTCCACTAAGATAACATTCCATAAGCTGAAAAATCACTAATTGTCCACGTGACATGAGCGCGCATAGCAAGATTCTATTTCCTAAAGTTATCATATGGTTCAACTTCGTTATCCCACAAGGAACGAAGTTCAACTATCAATAGACGTAGCATGACATCGATGAATCTATGTATCATTTCTGCACAATCCAAGTCTAACGTTGCGCGACTCTGATGCGTATGCAGGATAGGTATCGTCGAACACTTTCCAAGCATCACCACAAGCAGGATGAATCTATGTATCATTTTGTTCCCTACATTTCAAATGCCATATCATGTGCTCAGCAGTTCGGCGTGCCATGTACAACCTCTGCAACCTAAGGGTCAACAGGAATTACCATAATTTCTTCAGTGCAATGCGCTTCTTCGTACCCGTAGGCTCAACTTGATCCTCGTACCTTTTTGCACCACATACTAGACACCTTGTGTGATCGCTACTTTCGTAGTTTTCATAGAACATAAAACAATCGTTTTCACAAACATCAAAAGTTTTCTTTCCAAGCCCCAAACATCTAAGAGGTTTTTTCATGCCAAGCACATCTTTTGGAATTTTTTCGCTAACCTCGGTACACAACAACCAGTGCACGGATTCTATGACCTTGTCACAATACGCAGCAGAACCTTGGTGTTCACTTTTAGTGGCCATAAAGTGTGCTACCCAAATCAATAGAAAAACGTTAGACCCATCGTTGAGTGGCGTCTTTGCTGCTTGTAACAACTCAAAGAACATTTGCGCCTCTTTGTTTTGCTCTTCGATTGATGCATCATAAATATTTACGTTTTCAAAACGACCACAAAAATTATCATGAGCCATTTCTCTAACAAGGTTAATCGTAGTACTACTAGAAGGCTCGTTGTCAGATGTATTTGATTGCGCAAAGGTTCTACGTGACTCCCCGTGTGAAGTCCATACATGATAATGATCGAAAAAACCTCTATTGTAAAGGTGTATTCTGATGCTTTCTCAATCTGACCACACCAGGTTACAACATCTACAACAAGGGCAATTAGCTTTCTCGTATTTCAAAATATCGGTTCTTGAAAATACATAATCGAGAAACCTTCCAACACCTTCTATATAACAATTGTTCCAATAATTATCGTCATTAGGCCTATCATACACCCAACTCCGATCGTCGTCGTTATACATTTAATCTAACGAAACAAAGACAACAAAGATCCATATCAACAAATATATCAATTATCATTTCTCGTTAAGTACTGATTTATAGTTAACTAAAACTATGTAATAACTAAATTAATTGCAATAAACTAAAATAATTGACAACAAATAACTAGGAAATAACAAACATTTGGTAGAGGATGATGCCCAATCGAGATTGAGGTTTATAATGTTGTATTTTGGAGGGCATGCCACAAAAAAACTAAATAGTTAGCTTTGAGATTAAAAACCAAAGAAAAAATAAAATGGGTGAAGAAGATAAAAATTTTCGCAAATCTGGAATAATATAGGAAGCTTCCTATATGATTTTTAATTATTTTTAGTAGAAAGCGAATATTTCCCTTTCCACTGGCAGGAGAGAGAATAATATGGAAAGCATAATATTCGCTTTCCACCGTTAATATGTAAATAATTATCAGTCCAACTTTTTCGTTTAGCGGGATAGTTTTTTTTCTTTCTCTTTTCCACTTAATTCTATAAATACAGCACCCCCAACCATCTAAATTCTACACTCAAATCATATATTTTTTATAAATTTTACAATTCTCATGTTTCAACTCTTCTTCTCATCTTCAAACCATCAACACAAAAGCTCAAACTCTCAATCAAAAAACCTATAAACCTTCAACAAAAAAAAATCCAAACCTTCAAATTTTCAACTAACTCCTCTAAACCTTCAAACATTTAACAAGAAAAAAAATAAACAAACCCCCAATTCTTAAAAAAAACCCTTCAATTCATCAAAAACGAAACTTATATCTACAAATATTCAACTAAAAATCTCCAACTCTTCAACAAAAATCCCAATGTTCAACCAAAACACCTCCAAACATTCGAAGACATGCACGTGGCATAGGAGGTGATGGGGTGTAGTTGGGGTGGTTGATGGATGAGGTGTTGGGGTTGTTGGTAATTCTTTTGATTTTTCAAGTTTAACTGTTGATTGCTGCTCAAATGCTTAGAATTGCTTCTAATTTTACGCAGATATTTTCTTTCCTTGTGTCACAATGGCCAGATACTTCATCAGCGTCGTGGTGATGGTGTTTTGGTGGTGGCAGAGAGAAGTGAAGGCACAATTGTGCATGAGGGTAGTTAAAAAATTGAAGAGTTGGGACTGGATATGGAATTTCATTATTTGAGACTTGATTTGTATATTAATTAATCATGTTTAGTAGTTAATAATTGCACTAGATTATTTGGGACTAGATTTGGGACTGAATTTGTATATAATTAATATATTTCGTAGTTAATAATTCACTGGATTATTTGGGACTAGATTTGTATATTAATTAATCATGTTTAGTAGTTAATAATTGCACAATTAATAGTATTTTCTTAAAAAACATATATACTGAAAAGTGAATATTTGGCATTCCACATAATTGGCACAAAAATGAATATTTGGGCGGTAATGAATTTACTTCTATATTCTCTAAAATATTTCGGAGAAAGGAAGTGAATTATTCGCATTCCACTTATTTTGTAAAATATTTTGTAAAATATTCGCTTCACATAAGTGCTATACAAATACACTCGTACACGTATTCGGTGAAAAGAAAAGCGAATTATTCACTTCCCATAAGTGTTGTATATCATGTACGCGTATTTTACCATGGAAAGCGAATTTCGCTTTCCAAAGTATCATATTCGGAAAGCAAAAACTTTCACTTCCTGTAACATGGGATGCGAATTATTTCACTTTTCCTTTACTTTGGAAAGCGAATTCGCTTTTTAAATATTTTTAGGAAGTGGGCTTTCGGGGTCTGAATGTCGGAAAGCGAATTACGCATTCTAACCCTTTTTGAAATGCGAATATGAGCCTGTGGAATCCGAATATTTCACATTCTATAGGCCCTTCTTCTTGTAGTGTGCTAATTAGGCAAGGTAGATTTGCCTTATTTAAACAAATGAAATTAATAAACAAGGTAAATGGATTTCAATTCTACGAAGATTTGTCGCCAACTAATATGATACAGCCGGCTTTGGATCTTCTCCTATAAAATTGTGCTACATCTCCTCCTACATCATCCGGATTAGTGACACATGTACATAACTCAAGATTCTTTAATACCATGTTTGCTTTGTATTAAAAAGAGTTATATTTATTTTACAACTTGCCAAAATTAAATAGATTATGCTCCATACAAATATTTCATTTTTCTAATTTTTTGCTAGCCCGGTTCTTACTAATTAGAAGATGATTTTAGCTTCCATAATTAGTTTTCTAACTAAATTAATATAAACGAAGGTTCATTCTAATTAACGTGCATAACTTAATATGCATCTAACGATTTATTTTTTTAGCTAAACAAATTTCTTTTAATTAACGTGCACACATAATTACTCAGCCACCATATTTCTTTTTCTAAATAACTCGATTTGTAAAAGAATTTCTTCTAATTAATGTGGCACATATAACTACTCAAATCAAAATGTAGACGGTAGAATATATATCTCTTCAAAATCTAAATATTCAATATAAAGCATATATTATTATGTTTTTGTGTTCGATTTTGAAGAAAAACATATATCAGATACTTGCAAAAATTTACTGAAAAATAAGAGATGAAGAATATGACTATTTTCTCAAAATCGTTGAAGAATGATTCATATAAAATATTTTACTTTCGAGTTTATATAATACTATTAATACTTCGTGATTTTTTGATCACTTTCTAGAAATCGATTTCTATTATTAAATTGCAGTTTACTTTGAATTTTATAAAGTGTGCCAAGGTATCTATTAAATTGTGGTTTGATTGTGTATTTAACTATTTATCAAAATCAACCGACTAGATTGAAATGTTTCAGTACCAACACAATGAAATTTAATAAAATTGCAACAAATATTTACGTAAATCAAATTAGTTAGGGAACTAAATAAGGACATTGAATCTCTTCCATCAGTAAGATCCGTGATGCAAGGAATTTAGGAAAATGGAAATTTTGTTTTCGGTAGAATATGTTTAATTTGGCAAAAATAAGATAAATATAACTCTTTTAATACAAAGCAAATATGTACTAAAGACGAGGAAAAAAGAAAGATGGATGGTTCCGAAAAAAAGATGGCTGAAACTGAACGTTGATGGTGGCCTATGCGAGGAGAAAAACGAGGGAGCAGCGGGGGGAGTATTGCGGAATGACAAGGGAGAATGGATTTGGGGTTTCAAGACAAGAATTGATGCGCCATCGGTAGATGAAACGGAGCTTGAGGCTTTGAAGAGGGGTTTAGAATATGCGTGGGAGAAAAGAATCAATAATTTGGAGGTGGAGACGGACTCAGAAAAAAGTTACAAGTGGCTTACAAGTGTGAGGGAGCCGCAAGGAATTTTGAGGGACTTAATCAAGAGATGTAGGGAGCTTCTTCATCTACCTTGGAACGTGAAGTTACGTTGGATACCTCGAGGCGCGAATAGAGTTGCCGACGATTTGGCCAAGACCCAATTAGAGAATAATGAACGGGAGGTATTCTGGGATACCCCGCCGCTCCGGATTGTTGGTTTACTCCAACACGACTTAGTTTAGTCAAGCTTCGCTTTGTAATTTTTCCTTTGTTTACCAAAAAAAAAAAAAAAATATGTACTAAAGAATCTTGAGTTGTGTACACATGTCATTCATCCGGATGATGTAGGAGGATATGTAGCACAATTTTGTAGGAGATGATCCAAAGTCGATATAGCCTAAACATAAAAATGGGAACGAGTTATTTGGCAATCTAGGATTTCACGAGAAAGATGGCTAATCGAAGACACTTATAAAAATTATTTGTGATTCGTATAATCAACTAGGAATTAGTTTTTGCAATTTACCACTATACTATAGGCTCGCTTGGATTCAATTTCTCATAATATCGCTACTGCTAATAAGACATGGCCCGTTTCAAGTGTATGGGGCATGCAGACGTTTGGATAGCACTATACGACTCAGTTTGTTTGTCAAGAAAATGGGGGATAAAAAAAAATAAGGAAAAATATTTTTTTTCCACTTGTTTATTTTTCGAGAAAATATAGGAAAATATATTCAAATCAGAACAAATCCACAAGTATCTTTAAGTATTTCCCATGAAAATCAGTATACAACCAAACACATGAAAAATAAGAAAAAGATTTATTTTTTACAAAATTTATTTTCCCTCATTTTCTTTCGTTTTCGGAGAACCAAACTCAGCCTACATTATCAAATATTATAATAACAATTGCTATTTGATTTGACGTTTTCTATGCAGATTTTTACATATATACCGAAAGTACCCCAGACTTATGCTGTAAAATGATATATGCATTTAATTTGAAGCCATAATTCTTTTAATTCAGAAAGTTTTGCTAATTTTATAATTTATGAATCCATCGAGTCTTCAACATCATAATTTTCTAATTTTTATTTTTTGGCTGTTTCTTTCTTAGTTTTCTGCTTATTGCACTTAATTTGAGTATGGTACTTAAACCAAAATGATTTGTCTCTTATTTAAACTGCATGCGCTTCTTTTTTAATTATAATCATAATTACCATAATCTTTTCATATATTCAAATATAATATTTTTGTTGGTGTTAAGAAAAACAATTAATAATTTGACATCTCATTTCCATGGCAGCTCAATTTCTAAATATGGAAAATGCCAGTTAGTCAAAACCTCTACGAAACCTTCATCAATCCTAGTCAGAACATGGAGCATAGTTCTCTCAAAGATTTTATACAATCCCCAAACGTTTAGCGCATACTCGCTAGAAAAGTGCATTATTAATGATGAAGTTATGCTTAATTCCTAAAAAGCCTTCTTCGTTCTGCTTCTTTTATCGAGCTCTATGGAGTTGAAAACGAAGGTGTCACCTTCCAGAAAGACCCAGTAATGAACCAAAAAAGACTAGACCCAAATGTGAATTCAAGTAAAACAATTTATTGAGGTTGGGGGCAAAATGAATTTTTTGGAGAGTATTGAGGTAAAATGTTGTTTTAATATGGGTCATGATTCATAATAGGAGGAGGGTAGGGTGCGATTTGTAATGAGTGATAAAGAGGGTGAGGGTCCATAATAAAAATATAAACATCTTTTATCTTCCTTCCTCTCCTACTTCTCCCGACGGACAACACCTAATACGCGTCTGCAGGTGACGGGATCGGTGGCATGGTGCAAATACGTTATCGCCATAACCATAATTTTTTGGTCACTAAATCACAAATTTGAATCAACGGCTGAGGATAGTGTGACCCTCCAAACTATCAACTCGTTCTTTTGATGTGAATAGTTCGTAAAGTTCACGATTCAGAATGCCTCGCTCACACATGGAGGTGCAGGATATGTAATAAGATTTAGGAAACAGGAAGGCGATTCTTGAACCCAAGATTTTTTGTGTCGCTATCGATTGTCAATGGTGTTCGGATATGAGGCAGTTGTGGAGATTAAAGATAAATGAGTGATGCTAGCAGCTCTAGGTGCAGCTATGGCAAGTTCGAGGGCACTGATGTGGGGGGTAAGTGGTGTTGAAATCAACGGGTGTGAAACAGAAAAATAAACTAGTATTTAAAGTCAAGGTAAGAGTTGGACTTTTTCTCTTTAAAACGATGCGATGATTACCTGCTTAATATGGCAGCACTTTGAATATTAAGAAACAGCGAACCAAAAGATTGTTTTGACCTCTCAGAACAAAACAGATTACGAAAGTTGGCCTTGGAGTTGACTAGAAGAATATATCCTTTCCAGGTCATGACTTTTTCGACTGAATCTGCACCATTTCGACTCACTGTGCACCTATACGGATGAAAGGTGGCATGAATTCTGCTGATGCGTAAGTGACTGTTTGCTGACTAGACTATTCCATTTGATTTTCAGCCACTGGACACACTGAATCAGTCAGATTCTTACACCTAATCACGGTTAATTAATTACTTAATTTCTTGCTTATTAACTTTTCAAATAATTAATTAATTATGTAATTAAATTTTATCCAAAAAGATAAGTATTTGATAGTGAAGACCAAGCCCAAGCTCAGGCACACAACCCACGACCTATGACCCCCGACCTCGGCTCGAGTCCGGGTCCGATCCAAACGAACTGCAGCGGCGCGCGTGTGTGGGCTTGAATTGAAGCAGGACATGTTTAAGTCTTCCCCCATTGAAAGACTTGTGGTACCCCAAAGGGTCCAAACCCTTATGCAAAGAAAGTAACTTATTAGCTGTACTAGTTTAGCTCAATCTTTCTATGTGGGATGGTAACTTTTTACTTTTCCACCAATTTCTTTTCATTTATTTAAGATAACTTATTTCAACTAGTTTATTTGTTCATTTAATTTCTCATTCATCTCACATTGGTTTAAAATAATTAAATATACTAGATTCATCTATACGAAACATAGATTTCATTAAGCTAAATAAGTTTCCGTTTTATAAGAGGACCCATTAAAATAAATTATCCAAATCATGAAAAAGTAAACTTTTCCAACAAGTGGGTAGGAACAGGAACAATATGTCTTTTAATTGTTGATCTAAAAAAATGTCTTTTAATTAAATTTGGTTATTCTTTAATTAAAGTTTTGATGTATATGTATTGAAGATTTGTGTGTCTATAATATATATATTTATATATTACAGTACATGTTTAGAATAAATAAATATACTAGATTTATCTACACAAAACGTAAATTTCATTAAGTAAAAAAGTTTCCGTTTTATAAGAGGGCCCATTAAAATAAATTATCCAAATTATGGAAAAGTAAACTTTTTCCAGCAAGTGGGTAGGAACAGAAACAAGATGTCTTTTAATTGTTGATCTAAAATAAATGACTAAATTTAGTTATTCTTTAATTAAAGTTTTGATGTATATGTACTGAAGATTTGTGTGTCTATATATATATATGTATATACTAGCAAAAAAGCGCACGCGGGAACCGCGTGCAACGTACTCTATAAAATTAATTAGAGAATAATACAATATAATACATCTTCAACATAGTAAATTTTTATTTAATTTTGTTTGGTAAACACTTTAATTCGAATGGGGTTTTCTCTACTCTCTACATTGTTTGCGCTATTTTTGTAAATGTTTCGATTTATAAAAAGGCTATAGTATGGTATTACATCAAATCTTAGATGTAGATACAAAAAATTTAGTTATGTTAGTTATGGATCCTTAATAGCTTTTGCAGCAGAAAATTTCAAGCCAACATATATCTAATTTGAACTGTATCATATGATTTCAATATTTTGAAGTTAGTCGATTCCTAACATCTCCACATATATATTTTGAGATATTTTAATATGAGTTTACCAATTATAATATATGAAACATTATTATTAGGTAAAACAAAATTTGCAGATGAAACTAAAAAATCTCGAGTTGGTAACTTCAACCTATCTCGGTAAATTATAGAATCTTTTAAGTCAATCTCCAATATTTGAATACTTCAAAATTAGATCCACATAAAATAAGTATTAGCAAATTAATGTGTAAGTATTAGCAAAACTAAAAAGAATAAAATAACGAATACATATATTTAAAATTTGAACAATAAAGGTGAGATATAGCTAGTGAACAAAAAATATAAATTAAGACATATACATCAAGAAGCTTATCAAAGCTTTTAAAACTGGAAGGCAAAAAATAAAGATCAAAATGAAATTACAATATCACTTAATTATCCGGAAGATTTAGAAAGAGCAAAGGTAGTCGTAATGCTTTGAAGTTGCATGCATGGTGCATGAGGAGAACTAATTTCCAGATACAATTTTTTTTTAAAAAAATTGCACTGTAAATCTGTAATTGATATCCGAACTATACCTCTGTAAATTAAATTTAATGCAAAGTATGACTTTCTATGCTATTAAAAGAGTTCCCAAACGGTTCTATGTAGTTGATTCTAATTAACAGTTGGAGCACGCGCCGACTCCTTTTTTCGCTCCTGTCAATGGATTTTCAAAATCATTGTTATTTTATTGAAATTCAAAATCTAAACCAAAAAGAAAAGATTAAGCACATTGCAGAATGTGCAAGAAGTTCATAATTACAAAAATACTAATTAAAGAGAGAGAAAAACTGATGATAAATAAAGTACAAATATTATCAAACATAACACTAATTAGCATATTTGAAAATGAGCCTAAAATTTAGAAAGTTGTTGAGGTATATAAAGATAAGAACAAAACATTATAAAAAGATAATAGATATAATATAAAAAAGAGATAAGAATAAGAAAAACGTTGCTCATGTCTTCTCTATAGGAATATCAATAAAGAACAAATACCTGGAGACACGCATATATCATACCTGGAACCATACCAAAAAAGAAAACAATATAAATTTTACAAACAAATCTTAATGGAAAAAAAGTTCAAAGACAAACCAAAATAAAAATAATAACATGAATATCAACTTTTTAAGATGTACCGAAGAGACAATGAAAGGCAAAATTGTTTTGGCAAAAAATCATAATTGAAACAGTGATTAGTTTATTAGACTTGCTAACCTTCCTTGCTTTGAGAAGTGGCAAACGGAGATAATTAACTGAGAGCAAGGATTAGACTTCAGTTACCTTAAATAAACCTTTATTATTGTGGCCTAGTGCCTAGTGGTGGTGTAACTTGCAATCGGAATCTCATTAACCCAAAAACTGTGATTATGGAGCGTAACAAATTGAATAAGATTTGGATAGAAACTGTGATTTTGATAGAGGCAATACAATACCTTTGACAGTTCAGAGTTGAGACGTCAATTCACCTGTAACAAAACACATAATAAAAATATGTCAAACAAAATGAATCGATCATTAATACTTTTGGAAACGAACTGTATTTTGTAATAACGAAGAAACCAAGAACGAAAACAAAGGCAAATAAATTAATTAATCCCCGAATGTTTTTTAAAATAATGGAGTAATTTGTGGGTGATTAATGTGTGGATATTTGCTTAAATAATTGCTAGATTTAAAAACCGCATTTTTTGGAGAGAGAGAGAACGTGCTTTTTTTTAATAATTGTAATGGGAAGTTAAATACTTAAATGATAACTTCCTTAATCCTCATGCATCCTTGAATTGTGGGGTTGTTAAATTTTAAATTTGAATTTTTTAAGAATTTGTTACCGGATTTTAAATTTAAGAGAGAGTAGTGGGGGAGTTTTGGTCTTGGTGTCACAAATTGCCATGTAAAGGCTTTGCTTATATTATTAACTAGCAAAAAAGCGCACGCAAGGACCGCGTGCAAATTTCTTTTTAGTGTAAAGAGTATATTAGTTCTAACGCGTATTTGTTATCGTATATATTAGACAATTATAAGAGTTTATCCAATAGACGTGACTGTAAATTGTTGAAATAACTATTACACAACACTACGAATAACAGAAAATCATAAAACAACGAAAGTAAAGACACCATGATTTGTTTACCCATATCCCTACTATTTCGGACCAACTAAACCATCATGTAAGTCAGATAAAAATAAACACACAATCCTATAGATTATTTTGAATTCAGTGCTTCTTAATTAATCGTACCTTTACAACGTTTTGTTTTGATTGCACTATTAAATTAAATTAATCTTATAGGATGAGATAACCGTAAAGTTTACCATCAATTACACTATTATATTTCGCAACATTAATTTTATCTTCTAATCTGTTTTAATTTCAAAATCTTTTACCTAATCTTGTTTTTTCTGTACCGCTATATTTGCTCTCATATCTATATTATACATATAAAATTTATCCTTATCTGTATCATCACTTTGTTTTGATTAGGAGATATTTTTTGTTAGTCTTATAATTATTATTAATAGATTTACCGTCACCTATATTGGTGTACAAAAAAAACAACGTTGTGACTTTCTTAAAACAAATTCACAAAGTAAGATTTAATTAAGTAAATTGAACTTTGAAGAAAAGAAAAAGTAAATAGACCAACTTTGAAATCAATTTCAAATAGTAATCCTCATGGTAAAGTATCTCTAAGACTCGCAAATAGTAAACGATTTAGAAAATAAACTCCCTTCGTAGATATAAGCCAATTTTCCAGTAAATACAATAAATAACCTGCATATCTCAAAGAGAAAAGAAGCATGTTATACAAAAACTTGTTAAAGAAGCAATTTCAAATAGATTTTCTGTTTCTGAAATAAAAATTACATGTTATACATCTGAAAATTCCTAATGCAATTAATTAGCTAGTGTAAGTATATACCGTTCGTACATCTTTTATTTATGAAATCTCAAACGAATCAAAAGAACACAATTGCATTAAAAATTACTTAAATTAGTAGACAAACATAGAAAAGCATACATCCGACCAATTAAACATTGAAAAAAAAATCTTATAACAACAATCAGATATCTATCATATCACCATTATAATCAATACGCAGCAAGAATAATTACTTGGGTCCAAGGCGGTAATGTCTTTGTCCTCTCTTTTTCTTTGTTTTCTTTTTCTTTTAATTATTTAAACAATAATTCAGAACCGGTAATATATTAAAGCTAAGTGAAATTTAAAATTGATGTATAGGTAAGGATGAATGATCAGTAATATGAGGATAAAAAATAAATCATCGTTAGCAATATATTAAAGCTACGTAGATAAGTTCTAATATATATAGATATCCACCGTAAAATAGATTTGTTGAAGATTGCTTAAATCTTGGATTGAATAAAGATGGGAATCACCAAGAGTATTGAGAAACTATCCAAAAGTAGTTGAAAATAATTAGCTAATAGATCCGTTATTGAATTTTAAACATTTATCTAATAGATGACCCGTTATTGAGTTTTAAAGATTTAATTGACTTTGAATTAGTTTTTCATTACTCCAACATGATATAGCCACGACTCATTTTGGAAAAGAAAAAGAAATTTATGATATCCGTTATTGAATTTTAAATATCCGTTATTAAACATCCCTATTCTTATCTCTGTTCGCGTTAGTTACCTACAAAATTCAACAAATGATTTGTTGGCAATATTTAAATTTGAAGTAATATGAAAACTATAAACGTAAGAATTTCTCTGTAGAATTAGTACATAATTACCTCTTAAATATGTAAACGCAATAATTACCTTAATATTCTTTCAGCACCACCTTGTTTCTTACGCACAATATATAGATGACAGAAAGAAATGTAATAACAATGTAAACTCAGTGTTAGTATACCTCCACTTCTGTAATTTCTCCAGAGAAGATCAATCCTGTGGGAGAAATATGGAGACGTAACTTAGACTCCTAAGCCAACACAAATTTCACAAAATGAATGCTTCAGAAATTAAAGGAGAAAAAAATAAATTACCGATTTCCAGCGGCGTGAATGCTCCGAGAAGTTTAGTAAGAACAAAATAAAAATGAAGTTGATGCTTTTGTCTTTTTTATTACAGCAGTTTTTGGAAATCCGCGCGATTTTTTAGGAACAGAAAACAGAGCAGAAGAGAACGTGGGTAAATAAATTAGGAACTTCAATATTGGGTGAAATATTTATGGGGTTAAGAGAGAGAGTGGGAGACCGTGAATTTCTTGACTTTAATTGTAAAAAGGCTTGTGAAATTTAATCCGATAAAGAAATATATGGGGTGGTTTATCTTTTTTCATTTTCTTAAATTATCCGAAAATTAAGGAAATTGAAAAAAGTGGGTAGTTTTAGACTTTGGTGTCACAACGTGAGAGTGGTCTTTTGGTGTAAGAACTACTTGGTCTACACTTGTTTTTCCAGATTTGCCCTTAAATTATCTATATCATATTTGCTAGTAAAAAATAGTAGGGACAGTTTAGTAAAAAAATTAAAAAAACTTCCATTTTGTGAGAGGGATTGGCTTTGCTTATATTATTAATAGATATATATATATATATATATATATATATATATATATATATATATATATATATATATTACAGTGCATGTTTATTATGAAGGGTTTTTGGCAGAAAGCCCCCCTGTGTTGTTCGAAACAGGCAAGAAACCCCCATGTGAAATAAAAAGAAGCAGAAAACCCCCATGTGTATTGAAATACGTAACAAATAACCCCCCTTTGTACGAGAGTGTGATACACTTGCCAAGAAGTGAGAGTGGGAATTAATATTCTCTTATAAAATGACTTTTCTACCCTTATTCTTAGTAGAATTTTTGGCAGAAAACCCCCCTATGTTATTTGAAACGGGCAAAAAACCCCCCTCTGAGAAAAAAAAAAAAAACACTTTTGCCTACAATTTTTGCTGTAATTTTTTAGTATTGTTAAAAATTTATCGGTAAAACTCTTATTTAGAAATGTATCTCTTCTAACATATTTTGAAATGTAAATTTTCTTTTGGACTTTTACGTACAATTAAAGTAGTACAAATTTAGAAAACTCATAGAAGCTCATCACATGAAATAACAAAATTTTACATACAATTATTTCCGGTATAAAAAAAATGGGAGAATTATTATTTCTGCCCAATAATAATTATTTATGCGTGGGGAAGATGACCTTTTTCACTTTTTTTTTGGATTTCACTAATTAAAAAAAATCTTCATTTAATTATATTTAATTTATTAAAGTATTTATATATTTTAATAAATATTACGAAAATATATGTTCATTTAAATATTAGAATAAGTTAATTTTAAAATTTACAGTAACATAATTAGATGGGTTCAAGAATCTAATATTTTTTTAAAAAATAATTAAGCATAAATATAAAATGGGAAAAATGGTGGGAGAAGAAATGACTATTTTTAATTTGGGGGTAAATGAGTCATTTCTGGTGAAAATACGTATAAAGAAAGAGAAAGGGGCTGTGAGCTACAATTTGTTTAACACGGGGGGTGTTTTTTGCCTATTTTATTTTCATAGGGGGGTTATGTGTACATATTATAATCTTGTATTATTGTGATAATTATTTGACAAAAACGAGTTAGAATAGTAATTTGTGATCAAAGAAATTAATTACTAGGAATTCATTTTTCAAAGACGTTGATTTGAGAATTATTATTTGTAAGAGCGTTAGTTTGACAATTCACTCCAAATCTAAGCGCCCAATTGAGCAAATAGCCTATTAGCTTGAGTACATTTCCTTATAACCAAAAAAAAGAAAAAAGATATATGCATAAGTTTCTAAAAAGAATGAAGATATTCATTTCTATGTTTAACTGTTTACCCTTTCGTTCTTTCGAACCATGTCTTTGATCAAGGATATATGAAACAAACGATGAATCAAACAAATAAACAAAACGATGCACACCTAAATCGCATATATCAACTAGCTACTGAACGATCTCAATGATAGCCTGTGACCCTTTCTCTGGTAGTTCTTGAATGCATCAGTCTTTTATTTTCTCCGTGCAACAATTTTGACCAAAAGCCTCGTTTTAATCCATTGTTATGAACAATATTTGTCTTCCCATCGTCCTCTTTTCCTCGTTGCAACAAGAAAGGCACTGATCTACTCTTGTTCAGCATATTGAGGCTAAAAACCCTCATAGAACGGGACAACACGGGAGACGAATACGAAGAAGCGTTGGACGATGAGAGTGGAGAAAGATCGGAGAAAGAAGAAGACAATGAGGAAGATTTTGGACGCGAAGAAGTAGTTGTAGCGTTCGATAATTGAAAGAGTTTTTCATTTAGACAAATGGAGCAAACTCCTGGTGATTGCCTGTGCTTGGGATGCTTCTTGCATACTACTGCGTTTATCTTGGATCTACTTGGTGCTTTGTGTTTCAATTGTATCTTTTTTGCTTTCCAATATTCCATTTTCTAGTAGTGAATTTTCGGAATATATATGCATATGTGTGTGTGCATATATATATATATATATACATTCATTTATGTTATGTGTGGACATTGAATTGCATGGGCTATTTCCATGGGGTTTCACCGGAGTTTCGTAGTGGGGTTCACATACGTGTTTTTGTCTTTTTCTTTTTCGCTTTTTGTTTTTTGAAGAAGTTTGAACAGTTGAGGATTCAATTGTACAGTTGGACGTTTCCTATGCGAAACGTGGGGCATAATTACGTGCTTCTTGATTTGTCAAGCTGTCCTTTGATTTTTCTTTTGGAGGCGGTGACCAAACGATTCAACAACTATCGAATCAGCCAAACAGGTAAACGATTTCTTTAATTTGGTTTAAACGGAAATTTCGTTCAAATACGAAAGAGCGCTATATATTTGGATCTCGAGTAAAATGTAAAACCACTGTGTTATCTAGCTAGTATGTGTTGTCTTTTTTACATTATAATTGGTGATACAATATTGTTTGACGTACCGAAAATGGGAGAAATCGGATATAATTATGGGCATTATTTAGAACGTCGATTTCGAGTTTAAGAAAGAAAGCAGTGTAATTTTATTAAGGGAATATAGTGATTACAACGAGGGAGTTGTGTGTGAAGGGAGATAGATTCTCCAGTGGGATTACTTTAAGTATTTTTCTAAGTATAATGAATGAGTTGCTTATAGTGAGCTTGGTGAGTATTCACTTGTTTTTTGGCCTTATTTATGGTGGTACTATTTATAGTGTTGATTTTAGGGTCTTCTGTGTAATGGTCGTCGGTCTCCCTACATAACTCCTGAAGTGTGGGTGACCAATATTGTATAAGGTCTTTTGCGCTAATGAGGGTTGGCCGGTGAGAGTTACCCAGTTGTTTTGGTCTTATCTCGTCACGGTAATAGAACACGGTAAAAGATTACAAAATGAGATCAAAACAATGCTATCCCACTTTATTAATGGACTAGCTTGGTCCGGAACACTTATTACAAGCTACGTTGGTAAAATAACTAAATTACAATATTAATGCAACGTATCGAATGGTGGATATTCGATGCTGACGTGTCGAATCTCTCCGTTCGATGCGCGACAGTTAACACTGGGCCAAAGTAGTTCTGGAAGGTATCGAATTCGATGCGTATGAATTATATCGAATTCGATGTGTACCTTGCGTGTCGAATGTGGTGGTTATTCGATATGATGCGTGTCGAATCAAGGCTGGTTCGATATGATGTGTGTCGAATGAGGGTGGATTCGATGCTGATTGTACTGAGATGGTTAAGTTCTCAAAAACGTGCAATGAACCCAAGAGGACGTGCTATTTACAGCAGATGTTCCGTGGAGCCCGCCAACCAATATAGAAAGGCGCATCGAATCATGCTTGTTCGATGCGTACATCGAATCGATGATATTCGATGCGGTAATGGGCCGGCCCAATATAGAAGCCTTATACTGCTAATTCGATGCGCATATCGAGTTGGCCCAATTCGAAGCGCTAATGGGCCGGCCCAATAGCACTGTATTGGGCCAATCTTAAAATACACCCATCATATAGTCCCCCCAGTTTGGGAGACGATATCGACTTCGAGCTCGTCTTCCGAACTTAAATAATATATCTGGAGTTGTTCCTGGATGGTCTTTGTCGTTCCTTATGAAATACATACACTGATTTGGGATATTCCTAATCATTCGTGAGTTCGGAGCAGTTCCAGTAGTTTTGGGATCTTAAATTTAACGCATCGAATTATGTCAATTCGATGCGTGAAATAGGACGCATCGAATGGTTCTTGTTCGATGCGGTCATTCGATGCCTTCCTGAAATGGGCCTGATGGGCCTTGCGCCCCTTATATAAAGGGGGCACTACTGTGAAACGGTCATTCTTCTGCCAGCACATTTTTTAAGCTCATGTGAGACGCATCGAATTTGGGTTATTCGATGCGTTAAGCATCGAATATTCATCGATTCGATGCGATCAACATCGAATTGGGATGATTCGATGCGTTAACTTTGTTGTTTTACCTCGTTTTAAGCGTTTGCATGTATGTTTCTAAACTGTTGCTATTCTGTTTAGGATATATACAACCGAACAAAAGTTTTTTCCAACGAAAATTCATTCCAGGTAAAATTTTGCTTTTCCTTTCTAAATTTTGCTGAGTTTTTAACTTATTCATCGTTATGTCTGCTTGAGTGATGTGCGAGAGTGTAGAGTGACGTATCCGTCCTTAGTCAGCCTCCGTTTTGAATTTATTTCAGTTCATTCTTGTCAAAGATGGTGAGCGGTGAATCCACTACTGGAAGTGAGTCGAGTACAGGCTCTAGCGTCAGTTCCATTAATAAAGGGAACCCTTCGGTTGTACCCATGGGCCCGAATACAGGCGACGTACATTTATTCGATTTAATAGATATAACAATAGTTGATTCACCCGCGGGTAACGCCCCCGCGGCAAAAATTGAACAAACATCGCCCGAAGAGGACAGTGATGACTCGTATACGTCATCCTATAAAGATAACCGTGCTCCGAGCGAAGGTGAAGAGGACGTAGATTATATCAATAGGGAATTCGACGATCATGTTGAGGTCCCAGGAATGGCCTATGATCAATATATCTCTCGTCTTCAACATAGTCATAAGGGACTTCGTAAGAAGTTTGATATACCTGATAAGTACAAGATCGTCCTCCCGGGCCCAAATGATCGGATGCATACCCCACCCCCCAGGCATATGACTATATTTGTTGGTCAACTCCTCAACCGTCTACGCTTCCCAATTCCGTTCGAGCTAAGATGGCTCTTGAGGACAATAAGTCTCGTGCCTGCGCAACTTACGCCAAACTCTTTTGGGAGTTTAATTGGCTTTATCATAGTTATGAAAGCGTTGCAACAACCACAAAGTCCTAATGAATTTTATGCATTATTCGAAATTGCGAGGCGTGAAGAGGGGTTTTATCATATTAAAGCTCAAACAAATCGCAAATTCTTGAATGGAGGGGCGACCGGGTATGGAAAAGATTGGAAAAGAAGGTATTTCTATATCAAAGAGAGTTACGAAGGCGAGTTTGGACGATATCGCCGTGAATGGTATATCGGGGCTAGAGTAATGATTCCCGGGGAAGTTAGTATAGCTTCATGGGATTGCGAGTTTATCCCGAACTTAGTTCGTGAACATCAATTCGATGTTAAAAAACTTGTGGAAAACCGGGTCCTTTCTTTAGCTGGGTTGTCTCCAGTGAAATATAATGGGATGATGACCCTTGGTATAATAACTCAACTTCTTTGATATTTTTGATTTATGCTCATTGTGCATTCTAACAATTTATCTTTCTGCAGACAAATACTTCATGAGTCGTCACGCCAGAATGAATCGGGTAGTTGCTGCTGATTTGGCGAGCTCCCAAACTGACACCGTGCCCGATATTCCTCCCCCTAGAAAGAGAAAAAGCAAGGGCAAAAAGAACCTTGCTGGTCCTTCGACTGCCGCAGCTGCTAATCCACCAGCTGATCCTTTCGAGGAATTACTGGGGGATAAATCTGATGGAGTTCAAGGCGATGCTGAAGTGTCTGAAGACAGGGCAGCCGGAACCGGAGAGGATGTTGAAAATCTTGTCCAACGCAAGAGACGAAGGATGCCTCAAATTCGGTCGCAAACCGAAGGGGTTGCTCCTTCGATTGACCAGACAAGTAGGCCGAGTGCCTCCAATCCTCCTGCCAGTGCAACTGGGTCAAATACTGGGGCTGGACCTAGCCAAGGCACTCGGGCTCGGGCCGCTGGGTATGAGATCACGGAGGCTGAAGCCATCGAGCATTTGAGGGCACTCATGCCTGGACTCACAGTTCCACTTCCAGTCTCAGCTGAAGAAAGAAAAAGGGTAGAACGAAACACGCTGCATCTACTAACAGCGGTAACGATCTCCTTGCTTGAGTCTTCTTTCATTTGAAATGATTTTGTATCTTATGATCTAACTGTTCATTAATTGTCAGGCGGGAGGTTTTGTGGACACCATGTTTTCAGCCTTAATGGAATTTCGGGAAACCGCAAGCGGTGGTAATGACGCTGCACTTCAAGCTGCCCTTGAAGGCAAGGAGAAGGCCTTGCAACTGGCCAAAGACCATGTTGCGAACGCGCATGCTGATCGGGAGGCAGTTAAAGAGGCACATGTGGAGGCTGAAAAGCTCAAAGAAGAAATAAACAAAGCCCAAAAGCTCACTGAAGAGATAAACAAAGAAAACAATGATCTCAAGCTGGAGGTGGGCTTAGCCAGGGAAGAGGCCTATAACGCCGATGCCAAGGGTTATTTGCGCAGCCTCAATGAGGTAGATTATATATCTATTCATGGTGTTTCACATTCCATTTTCCTATTATCATTTAAATATATAATTTTCTTATAGGTTTCTTCCCAGCAGAAGGTGGGGATAGCTGAAGAGTTTCTCCAAAGCAACACCTTTCGAGAAATCTGCACTCGTCGAGGTCGGCTCGAGGCTCAGAATGCTCAGGTTCTAACTGTGCATCAGTTTTACGCCAGTAAGTATGTTCGTGGCAATTTCAACCCATAATGGTTAGATCTGTCCCTAGGGCCAAATCTAGAAAAACTGCCACCCTCGTCAAACTTCTGAGCCTGCAGACCCTGATGAGTTTGCCTCACTGCTAGAGAAGGAGGATCTCATTCTCGGCGGATTATCACCACCGCTGGATATGCCTGAACCATATCCCTCATCTGAGGATGAAGAAGATGACTGAATGCTACTAAGGCTGTTCTATATTTTCCTGTTTATGAACAATTTTTATTCTTAATTCAATTTGTGCATGGCGCTGCGTCGCTTTATCAGCTCAAACACTTTATGCCTAGTGCAATCATATTTTCGACTATTTGTCTTAAGTTGTTTAATTATTTATCATGCTTATATGTTGCCTTTTATTTCAATTTCTCATTTATATTTTTTACTTTCTTTTGGCAACCTGCTGGTTCATTGTTGTTCAATGAAAATTGTTTACCAATGTTATTCATAGTGTCTATCTCCTGTCTCGATGATCTTAGCCATTCTCGACAGAATTGTTTGTTTCAACTCATTGTTCATGACCTTATGAGTGTCTTGCAGTATATAGTGTCCGTCCCTTCCTTTTGTTTTAGGGATTTTCGGTATCTCATGCCACTTTGGGGCAGAGTTTTCGTCCTTCTTGTCTTGAGCTTTTGTCGGTATCTCGTGCCACTTTGGGACAGAGTCTCCGTACTTCTAATTTCTTCAGGGATTTTCGGTATCTCGTGCCACTTTGGGGCAAAGTTTCCGTTCTTCTAATTTCTTCAGGGATTTTCGGTATCTCGTGCCACTTTGGGGCAGAGTTTCCATTTTTCTAATTTCTTCAGGGAATTTCGGTATCTCGTGCCACTTTGGGGCATAGTTTCTGTTCTTCTAATTTCTTCAGGGATTTTGGATATCTCGTGCCACTTTGGGGCAGAGTTTCCGTTCTTCTAATTTCTTCAGGGATTTTCGGTATCTCGTGCCACTTTGGGGCAGAGTTTCTGTTCTTCTACTTTCTTCAGGGATTTTTGGTATCTCGTGCCACTTTGGGGCAGAGTTTCTGTTCTTCTACTTTCTTCAGGGATTTTTGGTATCTCGTGCCACTTTGGGGCAGAGTTTCCGTTCCTTTTGTCACTTCTGGCTTCTTTCGGTATCTCGTGCCACTTTGGGGCAGAGTTTCCGTTCCTTTCCTAGCTTTAGGAATTTCTGGTCCTACATAAATTTTATTATACAGAGTAGATAGAAAATTTTTGTAAATCAAGTAGACATAATCTTCTTGAATAATTCCAATCAGATTATGTTAATAGATCTGAGCTTGAGTCATTGCTCATTTGCCTGACTTCCAGCGCTGTCCTCCGGAATCATGTTTTGGGATGCCTGTTTTAAATTCATACATATTTGTCCCTCATGTGCGTTATTGCAGAGAGAACGAATAAAAACTTGTTCAAAATATTCAAAATGTTCAATATGCTCGTAAATTAAAACAGAAAATTTAATCGATGTGCTCCATATGCCTTGGAGCCAATGCTACTGCTTCGTTATCTTCTTGTTGCGGCCGCATCCGGAGCGAATTTACATAACACTTCCAACCTTCGATATGATCTGCAATGACTTCTCTCGTGCCGGCAGTGGTGGGAAATTTTATCATTTGATGGTAGCGCTCGAAATGCATTCAACGCCGGTCTTCCTATGATTCCGCTATAAGCAAAGTGCATATCAACGATTACATAGTTCTCCGGAATTGTCGTTCTCTTTGGAGCTGTCCGCAATGAGGTTGGGAGTTTGATCATTCCTAGCGGCACTATCGTTGGACCTCCAAAACCATGAAGTGACGTTCTCACCGGTTCTAGTGCCTGATTTTTCAATCCCATTTCAACCAATGTAGAGTTGAACATCACATTTACGGAACTCCTATGGTCCACAAGCATTTTGGTGACTCCAAAATTAGCTATATCAAGAGTTATCACCAAAGGGCAATTTAGATTGGACATCTGTATAGCCTGTGCACTTAGTTTACGTAGGTCTGCAGTGGAGAAAGTGATCTCTTCATGCGGCATCTCTTCAATTCTCAGCATATCAGCCATATAAACAAAGTTATCTGCTTCAACAAGCCTTGTGATCTTTCTTCGACCATTGGTAGAATATGCTCCCCCTGGTCCTCCTGATATCATATTGATGATGCCTCTTCTGGCGTTTCCATCCTCAATATGGGGGTATTGGAAAAGTTGTGGTTCATCAATTTCCCTCTGCTTATCTTTTCTAGGGGATGGAGTTCTTTTTCGGTTGAAATTGTTTTCTTGTTCTTGCACTTTCTTGACAAACTCCACCAGTTTGCCGTCCTTTATTAGCCGTTCAATTTCATCCTTCAGATTTATACAGTCTTCTGTATTATGCCCCTTCTGATTGTGGTATTGGCAGAATTGATTTGAGTACATTGTAGCCCTAGACTCTCTCATCGGTCTGGGATCCTTCAACCATTCTTTTTTCTTTGTTGCCCCAAATACTGCCATGATGTGAGCATTTAGTGGGGTGTACCTTCTAGGCGAACTTTCCCTTTTGTAATTTTTGTTCCTATTATTGTAATTGTTGCGATTGTGCTCTTCTCTGCCTCTCTCCTTCTCTTTCGCAACTGTAATAACAGGTACCTTATTCACCATCATTTCCTCGAAATGGACCACCTCTCGTGCTATTTTATTAATCTCTTCAATAGTGGTGGGCTTTCGTTTAAGTAGATCTCCCCCGAACATTGTGTTGGTGGTTGCCCGAAAAAGTATGCTCGTAATCATTTCTCCTGACGGGCTATCAATCCTTAATAGCTTCGTATTGAAGCATTTCATAAAGTCTTTTAGACTTTCTTTAGTTTCTTGCTTCATTGTGTAGAGATGGGAATGATCCAAAACTTGTCTGGACTGACTAGAGAATTGGTCTTCAAACATTTTCCTAAGTTGGTTGTAGCTTCTGATCGTTCCTGGTGGAATGCGATTAAACCAATCCACAGCTACTCCCGAAAGAGTTGTTGCAAATATCCTGGCCTGGATATTATCTTTAAAACCGAAAAGAGACAACTTCCTATCCAACTGAAAAAGATGATCTCGGGGATCGGTCTTCCCATCATACGTTTTCAATTCCGGGAGCTTATCACCCTGTCCCAAGATTTCTGACTCTATCTCTTGACAGAATGGACTGCAACTATAAGCATTGCTTGCTTGCATCGCTTGTACCTCAACTGCAACTTTTCCTTTCTCTAGCCTTTCTTTATCCCTTGCCATTCTATCATGCTCACCCTGTGAATCATGACCTTCTGACTGTCTTCTGTCATCTTGAGAGGCTAGTTTTTGACTCAATTCATTTTTTTTACGTGTGATTGGTCTAATTGCATCTGAAATGGGCCAAAAAACAGTAGTCATCATCAAAAGATCATTAGTGAATCTATTTTAGGCAAATTCCCTCGTTTGAGCCCGAAAAGGCCATCTTTACCATTTTTAGGGATTTCGGTTTTAATTATATCTTTTTCTCTAGAACTCGCAATTGCATTTCGCTTGCTGCAGCATGTTCGACATGAGTAGTACTTTTAGTTTATGCATGTACTAATTTTTTATCTATTTTTTACAATTTGTTTTTTAGTATTTTACTTATATGTTTAGGGTATATATTATGTGTGTTAACAGGATGATAATTCACCTGCTTAAAATAAACAATAAGTCAATTACCGGAATTACCAAATATATTATATGATTATTCGACCTACCTCCACGATACAGGTATCACACCTCTCGGAGCACATCTCCAACACAACAAACTACTGGAGTAAAAGCCAACATAAGGAATACGAAACCAAAGCAGACGAAAGCTCTCGGAACTCATACTGCTTCTCCAAGAAAATTGAGCTCTCGGAAAGAATGAGCCAAAGGGGCCAATCTCTCATAACCCAATGGACTCTCAGTCCCAGAACCATGACAAAAACACTTCCTTGCTATACACTCTCAACACAAACGCTCTCGGAGCACTACCCCAACACTTCCCTGCTACGCACTCCTAGTACAAACGCTCTCGGAACAATACTCATGTCGACCAACCGATAGGTCAGAACTTCACAAATAACGCAACAACTACAGAACGACACTCTCCTGGCACTCGGAGAAATAAAGCACCTATCCAAAACCTCTCGGAGATCACCACACAAACAAACACCCCTCGGAAAATACCCTGAAGCAAACATTCCAGAATACACACCTCTCGGAAAAGCACTATCACTAAGAGAACACTCAGACTCGGCCTTAGAGTCACCATATGAAGCAATGAGCTCTCGGAAGCAAAGAAGACAATCCACCCCTTATCATAAAGAAGACAAAAGACCATTGTAACACGTGTAAAGCACCACCACATGCATAACGACACCTGTAAACACATGCATAGCGACACCTGTCCCTAAGAAATCTATATAAAGAAGAGAAGAGAAGGGAGACCAGGGGAGAGAATCAAACAAAGATACACTTGTAGACTCGGAGAATACGAGGAAGGACTCGGAAAAGAGAGTGGAATATAGTTAATAAAAGGAAGGAAGGTTCTTGTCCATTTTCTCTCTCTTGTTAGCATAGGATTTAGTTGTTTAACCACGGGCCAAGGCGTTCCAACCCAAATAAATAATTCAGTTAATAGGAGATAATTCAGAACCCGTTAACAAAATGGCGCCGTCTGTGGGAAATCAAAGTTTACTCTCGCGATCGTTAACCCCTGAGAAGGTTTTTGTTTGATCGTTGCCATAACCAAAAGGGGAAGCGGTGCTACAGCAATAACCCAGTTACGCACCAAAGATAAGTATCCTTCTTTCACTTGTTATAGTTCGAATTAGATATAGTACGAATTAGATTATGGTATCTTCGTAAAGAAATCATAAGACTCTATAATATACTATGTAAATACTTGGGAGAAGAAAAGGGCAGAGCCCAGGAACCCAGGAGAGTATTTCCGAGAGCAATTACTCTAGGAAACCTCACTCGTACTCTCTCATCAAAGGCTTTCCGAAAGTCTAAATAAGTAAAAGAGAAAGGTATGAACCAAGTCTACTAGGAATGATTCTTTGAAAGGACGTGAAAATACTCACTACACTCTAAGCATCTATGCCTACTTACGATTCTTTCCTCGAGTAATGGAATTATGATTGAGCTGCCCAAAGTATACTATAATAGGCTACGAAGGCGTGCCAGGGGATACTCCTATTTAGGAAAGTATATTCCCCCAAACCTGCACTGCAAATGGACACGTTATGCTAAGAAAGTTGTTTGGTCAGTAGAGTGAGACGCTCTCTCATTTCTGTAAACTCAATCTTAAAATTCTACAATAGAAGGAAAGAAGCTAAGTACTCATAATATGCTGAAAAGTTATGTGATTATGAACACGGAAAAGAAAAAGTTTTGTTCCGAGTAAGAAATGTTTCATTCCAAATAGGATACCATTACAAGAGATAAAATTAAATACCATTACATGAAAAAATAAGGTACAATGATGGAAAAACAAAAACTCCTAAGACTGGGGGAGTTGAGCACTCGAAGAGTCAGGGGTTGGCTCGGGGGCCGGAGTAGGAGCACCCGTAGGAGGAGGAGCACCAGGGGAAGTAGCCTGGAGAGGGGAGTGTGCTGAAGACCGCGGGAGGATAGCAGAAAGAGGCACCCGGGTCGGGGAAGAGGATGAGGGAGGAAGTCGTGAGCTACTCTTTTTAAAGAGTTCGTAGGCTTCCTCCAGAGTTGGCCTCTTCATCTCCGCGATATTAACCACCCGCGGGTCTAAGTGGGGATTCACCTTGTTTCGTACTTGCCCAAAGCACTGGAGGAATCCCCACATAGCAGATCCTGCTAAGTACCCTGGATGCTTGCTGAGGTACAGGGCCCTTACCTGAAGAGTAGTTTCCTCTCGGGCATGCTTAACAGCAGCATCCACCCTTTGCTGCACCTCCTCGGGGAGAATGCCTCTCGTAGCCGTGGCCTGTGCTAGCTTCTCGTTGAGAGAATCCACCTGGCCCAATGCCTCCGATAGATGTTGCTCCAACTCTTTCTGCTTGGCCTCCCAAGCAACCTTTTCCCCCTCAAAGGAGGATACCTTATCCTTCAGCACCATCCCAGAAGCCTCCATCTCCTTCACGGAAGAATGAAGCCGCTTATTCTCCCCCCTCAGGTCTTGGTTGCTCTGGGCGACCTTGGCAAATGCCTCCTCGTATTTCCCCATTTTCTCCAGCAGACTCTTGTTCTCGGTCTCCAGCGTCAGAGACTTCTCTTCAACTTTGCTTATTAACTTTTGTAGCTTCTCGACCTCGAGTAACAGAAGACGAAGCATTTTAGGTGCCTAAGAAAGCAAAACAAAAGAATAAAGATCCTGATAAAGGATTTTAAACCAATTAGTTAAATAAAAAGCTTACCAGCATAGCCACATTATTGACACAAGCTCGGGTAAATTCCCACCCATCTGCTGGTAAGGAGTTGGCAGCGGTGAGGTATCAAGTCACCGTCTCGAGTGCCTCCTGGGCATCTTCAGAGCTAGGCTCTCGTCCTGGAACGGGAGCACTGGAAGAAGAGGGCCTCCCTGAAAGTGCCACCCCCGGTAGTGGAACCTGGGTAACTACCGGGCTATCGGTCTGGACAGCCACAAAAGGTCGCAAAGAAGGAGCACTCGTGAATGGAGGACCCGCGGCCAAAAGCTCGTCCAGCAAACTCATAGTGTCAAATGCTGGAGCAGAGTCGGCAGGAAGTGACCCCCCTTCCAAACCGAAAAAATCATCATCTCCTACAAAATCAGAAAGTTATCTAAGTAAAAATATCCTTTTGGCTATCTAAAGCATACTCCTATAGTACTAAAAGGAATACTATCTCCATACTATTTAAAAACTAGAAGCACGTACCTTTCGGAGGGGTCGCCAACAGAGCATAAGAATCCCCTGATAGCTCTGATGATGAGGGTAAGTGAATGACATCGGGGCCTGGTAAAGCCATCCCCTCTATCCCGCCCTCGTCTTCCCCATCCCCTATAGTGAATACCCCCGTAGGACCTGCCTCGGCAGAAGTCACGCCTACCCCCACTTCCTCAGGGGTATCAGAAGTCCCGCTAGACGATCGGGACGTAACTGCAGCAACCTTTGAAGGAGTTCCCCCTTGCTCTCCTTCTGCAGCCTCAACGGTTCCATCCTCCCCTAGGGTAGACTTCCCTTTCTTACTCACTACGACCTCACTCTCCACCATATATGGTCGTAGGACATTCACTACCAAGAAGGTCACAAGTTAGATAAAATAAAAGAAAAATCCATAAGATAAGAGATAAGGATAAAAGACTCACCAAATGTATCAAACAACTTCTCGGGGACAGCCAAAGGAGTCGCAATTCTGTCTATCGGGGAGATATACTTCAATCCTGCGGTTCGATAGAGACGAATAAAGTCCTTTGACTCCACGACAGGCTTGGCAGAGAACACCGGTGAAAACACCAGTGTGTCATCCATCACTCTGTCCGGGAAGGTACGCACCCTCCAAGTCATGGGTATGTCCCACGACCCTACAACTGGATTAATGAAGAAGAACTTGTTCTTCCACGACCTATGGGAGGTGACCATACCCTCGGAGATCCTGTCATCCTTATCCCCGTGAGTAAAGCAATAGAAAGGACCTCCCCCGGGAGATTGCTTCAACTCGAAAACAGCAAAAAATCTGTCCCTCGTGCACTCGATGCCTCTCACCAGGCACCAAAACACGAACAAAGCCAGTGCCGTAAATGAATTCGGGGAAAGCTGACTCGGACAGAGGTTGCAATAGTTGAAGATATCGCAGTAAAAAGGCAGGAAAAAAGTGCGCAGTCCCGCCTTTAGCTGCGGGTAGTACACCGTCAGGTACCCTTCAGGAGGAGCATCACCCCGGTGATGGGCCTCCGGCACCGTTATTTCAATGTTACGGCCGAAAACACCGTGCTCCTTGAACAAATTCTTGATTTCTTTCTCGGTGGCGGTGCTAGCCGTGTTACCCACCTTCTGGGTGACTCGCGGAGCACCACCTTTGTCAACCTTTTTCTTCATCCTCTTCGATTTTCCAGGACCACCGCTGCCGCTTGCCCCCACCGCCGCAGCACTCCTTTTCCGTGAACTTTGGAGCGTTGCCCCCGCCGATCCTCCGGTAACAGACGCAGCCGAAACCAGATTGGTGTTAGATTGCGACGCCATTAGAAAGAATTTTTGAAGGAAAAGGATACTTTAGCAGAAATCTGTTGCAGAAAGAGTGCGCTTTGCTGAAGAGATTTGTTTGTTTGCTCAGAATTTGCAAGTGATGGTGATGGGTGAAAAAGAGGGTTTTTAAACCCTACACCCACTACGTGTCTTAAAAGACCACTAAGCGTGCCCACGCCTCTCGATTAAAAGTCGTGTTTAATGACACGTCTCCTCGATTAACGAAAGAATAACGGTCAAGACGCTTCGATTCCCGCACCCCACTTAAACGTGGCATTAAATACACCGCTAACTGCATTTTAAATGCCATAACTTTAAATTATAATTAATGCCCCAATAAATGACCTACGAGGGCAAGTTTGGTAAATACGACGGGAAACACTCGGAGAGAGTATCACGATACTCCTCGCCTTTTTAAAGGTAATGCCAAGAACGAGAGAAATGTCGAACAAAACATACATGTCACTGACGAGTGTTTACGACACCCCTGAAGAGTTCTACGAGGCCTTGTGAAATATTCCCAGTATACCTGAGAAAATCTACAATACTAGAACCCTCGTACCCTTTAAACTATTAAGTTTCTAGTACAGTAGTGATAACTAACTGCACTAGAAACTGGGGGGGTTTGTTAACAGGATGATAATTCACCTGCTTAAAATAAACAATAAGTCAATTACCGGAATTACCAAATATATTATATGATTATTCGACCTACCTCCACGATACAGGTATCACACCTCTCGAAGCACATCTCCAACACAACAAACTACTGGAGTAAAAGCCAACATAAGGAATACGAAACCAAAGCAGACGAAAGCTCTCGGAACTCATACTGCTTCTCCAAGAAAATTGAGCTCTCGGAACGAATGAGCCAAAGGGGCCAATCTCTCAGAACCCAATGGACTCTCAGTCCCAGAACCATGACAAAAACACTTCCTTGCTATACACTCTCAACACAAACGCTCTCGGAGCACTACCCCAACACTTCCCTGCTACGCACTCCCAGTACAAACGCTCTCGGAACAATACTCCTGTCGACCAGCCGATAGGTCAGAACTTCACAAATAACGCAACAACTACAGAACGACACTCTCCTGGCACTCGGAGAAATAAAGCACCTATCCAAAACCTCTCGGAGATCACCACACAAACAAACACCCCTCGGAAAATACCCTGAAGCAAACATTCCAGAATACACACCTCTCGGAAAAGCACTATCACTAAGAGAACTCTCAGACTCGGCCTTAGAGTCACCATATGAAGCAATGAGCTCTCGGAAGCAAAGAAGACAATCCACCCCTTATCATAAAGAAGACAAAAGCTATCGGAAGAAGATAAAATGATACAGTCAGCAAGATAGACGTTATCCTATTGGTTAAAAGACCATTGTAACACGTGTAAAGCACCACCACATGCATAACGACACCTGTAAACACATGCATAGCGACACCTGTCCCTAAGAAATCTATATAAAGAAGAGAAGAGAAGGGAGACCAGGGGAGAGAATCAAACAAAGATACACTTGTAGACTCGGAGAATACGAGGAAGGACTCGGAAAAGAGAGTGGAATATAGTTAATAAAATGAAGGAAGGTTCTTGTCCATTTTCTCTCTCTTGTTAGCATAGCATTTAGTTGTTGAACCACGGGCCAAGGCATTCCAACCCAAATAAATAATACAGTTAATAGGAGATAATTCAGAACCCGTTAACAATGTGTAAGGCCTAAGAAGACAATTTAGTTGATTATTGAATAAAATTTTGAGAGTTCTACTCTTTTTGCATCAACTTATTGGTATTATGTGGAATCAACAAGTCGTTGATTATCGTGTGTTGTTCCAATCTTTCTTATAGCTTCCGCTACAACAGTTGGCATCAGACCCTGGTTCATTCCTTCGTTATTCCACCCAGAAAACGTCAGGAAGAAGATAAAAGTGAGGAACTCACAAAATTACTTCAGCAAGTTGAGTTATTGACGTTGTAGATGGCAGCGATGGTTGCGCAACAGACTGCACATGCGCTAACACAAGGTCTTGAAGACCAACTGTTCGAGGATTTGGAGGAAGAAAATTAGTTTACTCGGACACAATGTGTCTAAGAGTACAATGCACATTGGGAATCGGGTTTTGAGGTTGACATTCCAAAATTTGAGGGAGGGTTGAACCTCAAATTTTTTTTGGATTGGGTAACAAAAGTTGAAGAGGTTATGGACTTTAAAGAAGTTCAAGATGACAAACGTGTTTCTCTTGTTGCGATGAGGTTTCGTGGGAGAGCAGCGACATGGTGGAAGGTGACGAGATCTCGACAAGGGCATCCTAAACTTGTGTCTTGGGATAAATTAAAGAAACAGTTATTACCCTACAATTATGTGCATACTATGTACCAACAGTTGCAGAATTTGAGTAATGGGGGGAAGTTTGTGACTGACTATACCACTGAGTTACACTTGTCGATTTCTAAAAACGACTTGATGGAGACAGAGGATCAATTGTTGTCACATTATGTACTCGTCTTCGTCCCTAGATTCAGGATATCCTAAATATGTTTGATCTAGTATCTGTATGTGCGGCACATCAGCGAGCGATGCAGATTGATAAGAAACAATCTGAGAGAGTAATGAACACTCTTAAGATTTGGAACTCATCAAGTAGCTCACAATAGGTCAAATGTTCCGGTAATCGTATGCAATCGGGCCTAAAACAACGGGTATTATCCAACAACCAACACGCTCTGGGTTGGTGTCCATTGTTTAGATTTTGGAGTTACGGGTCATAGTTAGGGTTGTGCAGTTGGATCGGATCGAATCGAGGCTGAAAGTCGATTTTGATCCTGGAGAAATGAGGATCGAAATCAAATCAATTTAAAACGATCCGATTTAATCCAAAATCATTCAATTTCGATCCGATTCGATTCGATTTCGAACATTTTTTATTTAATTTAATATCAATGGGACCAACCACAACATTCAAACAAAGTTACTGAATTACAAAATTCACTTTCATATGATTCTCAATCACACTTTTTGACACAAAACACAAATCAATTATAAAAGATACACTTTAACAAATTAATTCTCACCACTTTACACTTCCATTCACCAGGCTATGCACTGGCTTAACAACAGTTGTTGGCCTTCGTACATAAAGAGAAAGGGTTTGATTGGCAGAAATTTTGATTTTTGAGTGAAACCCATTTTTTGATTGAATCCTTCGTACATATTGAGATTAGCAAATAGAGAGAGAAAGGTGTTACAAATTGTCTACGTTTCCCAAAAACAGAAATGTGGCAAAGATGTTTCCCAGTTACACTCCCATGAGTTACCAACTTAGAGCCCATTAGGATCCGGATAACGCCCCCTGCCCATTTGCACGGTGGGGAAGATATATTGTGAGAGCCATGGTCCTCGATAAAGGACAGAAAATATTTCTACTAGTAGTAGTGGACTACTCCACTAAATGGGTCGAGGCAGATTCCCTCTTCAAGATCAATAGCCAGGTCGTGATAAACTTTCTGTGGAAGAACATCCTGAGTTGATAAGGGGTCCGACAACAGCTTGTGAGCGATAATGGTCTACAATTCCGCAACAACCTTGTGGAAAAATGGTGCCACAAATGGGGAATTAAGCACGGATTCACGAGTGTGGTATACCCCCAAGGAAATGGTTAGGTGGAGGTGACTAAGAGAACCCTCCTAAAAATGTTAAAGGGCCGTCTAGACCGATACCAATCTAAATGGGTTGCAGAAGTCCTTGGAGTCTTGTGGGCCTACCTCCCTACCCCCACCGTCGGCCACAGGGGTATCCCACTATAGCCTCGTGTACGATTCCAAGTCGGTGGTCCCCTCTGAGGTAGTAAAACAAAGTATGTGGGTCTAGGAATATGAGGATGCTCATAATAGTGCAAACCTCGCCCTAGCCCTAGACCTCTGGGAAGAAAAACGGATCAAAGCTGCTACTCACGCGGAGTTCTATAAGGCCCGAATGGCCAAATTCTACAACACTCGGGTTCAACCCTGATTCCTTCAGGTCGAGGAACTCGTACAAAAAAGAGAGGAACCCTCTAGGAACGTAGGCAAACTCAACCCAAACGGGAGTGGTCCTTACCAGATCTCTAAGATCCTCGGGCCCGCTACCTACTTGCTCAAAAACATTGAAAGCCAAGAGCTCAATCGAGCATGTAATAGCCTCAATCTCCGAAAATATTATCTTTGAATGCTCTATGGTCGACCCATTACGGCGACTCAATTTTGTTCGGGTAGTTATGATGATTGTACTTTGACTGAACGGTTATACCCATGTAAAGCAAACTTACTATCAACGATAAAATAACTACGTTGGAAAAAAAGGTCTTCCGACTTCAAGAACAAAAAAGAGCTAAAAAGAAATATTCCATTAATAGGCGCTAAACATCCCTAACATCAAACGATAATTGGGGGGACAAGACCCATACAAAGTGGTCCAAACAAAATAATAAACAAGGGCTACATATGCCCGAAAGCTCGCTTAGGTTGGTCATCCACACAACAACATGATTCGACCTACGAGAAGAGGGCAGTAGAGGGGGAATAGAAATCCAGCCCGGGCAGCACCATGTCTCGGGGAATGCTGGGGAGAAACGTAAAGGTTGATAGCACCATCCCATAGCCCACTCGGAAAAGGTCCCGCGACTCGAAAGCCAGCACAACTCGATCTTGGGGAGGCATAGTTGAGTCCATTCGGGTACTGGCAATGCCAACATTGAGTTCTTTTCTCACATCCTCGAGCTTACGGAGAAAGTGGTCTCGCTCCTCCAGCAGCGCAGGACCTCCTCGGCGGTCGAGATGACTTCTTTCTCCCTCTCCTCCCACCTCTTTGCTTTAGCATTGGACTTAGCTATCGCCTCTCTAAGGACAATATTATCTCGGTCACACGCCCCGAATACTCATTTAGAGATGCCTCCAGCTGGGCGGACTCTTCACGAGGATTCCTAAACGAGGCTTGAAAAGCATCGCGCTTCTCGATTACAACGGTCAGGTTGTGAGGCTAGCCCTATATGTGCCCTTGGCATCCCCGAGCACCGTAAGTTGCAAAACAAAAAATATATAAAGAAGGGCATCCTCTCGTAGATGCTCTTGCAGAATTGGTCCCAGAAGGCCCCATCGCTGAAACCCCATAGAATCTCACGATCTCCAGAGTTAATGATACCGCTAAGAGAGGACGTATAGTAAGCAAGGTCTTTATAAACCTCAACAAAATTGAAAGGGGCAATAGGAGTACGGAGAAACTCTTTCTCCTCCGGGGGTAGCTTAAATTTACCCTTTCGGGAGAAGACCGCTTCAGATTATCATTCTACACCGGGAGAAAGGGGTCGATAACGCCCTTTGCCATGTCCTTTCTAGAAGATGACGGGCCACCCTTCATCCTCTTTGAAGGGCTCCCGACGGCATGAGCCTGATATGTCCGGTTAAAAGAATAAATCGGCAATGACCCAAATTCGAGAGTAGTGCTAAAAAGGGCATAAAATGATCGGCAAAATGTTTGGCAATCACAGGATACTTGAGTTGAGGCATACGTTTGGAGTTCGCCTCATACTTGACCTCTACCACGATCAAATCTGAATCGGTAGTTGGCGGACTCCCATGGGCCTCGAGACAATACTTACCGTCCAGTGAGCTCAAAGACTCGACAATCGCAACTTTGGATGACCTGTTAAGCTTCTGACGCCATTCCATTTCTTGGAAATCAAAATTTATAGAGGAACCTTGGTCCTCCAAAACTAATAGATTAAATTTGATTTCGGTTAACGACATAAGATCCCATCGAAAAAGGCAACGAGCATGGGCGGCCATCTCCGCACCTGAGAACAAAGGCTATGGCTCAGCAAAAAAAAAAGAGTATACTGTATATTCTCGGATAAGGGTTTCGCAGCACATTCGAAAAATTTTCAAAAAAATAATACAAGTACTTACGGGATTTCGAATTCTTAATGTTTTGGCTAAGTGTCAGATATCACCTGTCGGTGGTCCAAGCAGTACTTATCTATTTTAAGAAGCGTCTTCTTCTTGGTCTGGGGGAGTTCCGTGGTCTTTCCTTGTGGGTACCCGAGGTTTAGACCAACTAGAGGTCGTGGGAAGGGTGTACTCGGTCACGTGCGAGGTTTTGCTTGTGTGTTTGGACGACTTTCTTGTTTGTTTGTTCTGAGTGGGACCCATAGGGGGTTTTTAAGTTGTCTCTTTAGCCCATGCATCGTCAGGTCCTGAATCTCGCTTGTATTCACTCATTTCCTCAATGTTCTGGTTGTCTCCTCCTTTTTCCTTAATGTTTTGGCTAAGACTTAGATATAACCTCTCGGTGATCCAAGCGGTACTATCTGCTTTAAGAAACGTCTTCTTCTTGGTATGGAGGGGGGGGGGGGTTCGTGGTGTTTCCTTATAGGTACCAGAGGTTTAGACTAACTCGAGGTGGTGGGGAAGGGTGTACTCGAGTATTTAGATCCCAGTCATACCCCCTTTTACAAGTGTTGATTAGACCAGACTCTGGGGTACCTTCTCCGAGTGTTTGGACCGAATAACCTCTTCGGGGTGTTAGCTAGTCCCGACCCGGGTGTACCATCTCCAAATCCCATACCGTTTACCCCTATTTGAGTAGTGGCAGGTCATGACCTAAGGGTGCCCTTCCACTACACGGTCAATCGTTTTTGTGGGGTACCCTTTTTCGCCCATTTTCGAGGCGTGGCGAATTATGCATCATGAGGAGTCCCCACAGTTTAGAGTGTATTTCAAAGAAATCGCATGGAACTCGTCAAATGAGATTCTGTGTTGTTGGGGTTTTCTATAATTGTGGTCTTGCATGTTCCACGTGGCGCTGAGTTGGCCACACCTCCAAAGCCTCGAATTTTCTCTGATTTCGATATTACGGAAGCAATAGAGCAGCTGACAGCTGAGGGGTTCTTTCGGCATGGTTATAGCTGGGCCCGAATGTCGAGGGTAAAGATGTTTTTGGCCCATTATGTGGACATTCGTCTGAATGATGTTCTGGCCCAGACTCCTTTTATTAGGTACTAGCATCATGAGATAAGTAAGTTTTCTGAGGGTTGTCTTGGGTCATTTCCTTATCATGTTTTTTTTCATTGTTGAATCGGGTTTTTGCTGTTTTGTGTTGTAGAGGCTAATATGTAGAAGCTGAAAGGTGAGGCTCCCTTCCCTGTCCCTCTAAGAAGAAGAAGAAAAAGAAGGGTATCGCCTCGAAGCCTAAGAGGACTAGAGGGTTGGCCACCTCGACAGCATCGACGAATGGCTCCTCAGAGGAATGAAGTGCTTCCCACGAGGATCTGTCCCATACGAGCTAGTTGAGTGAGAAGGGAACAAGTCTAGTAGGGAGGAAGCTAAGTCGAGAGCAACCCGAGGTTTCCTCTAAGAGTAAGCTTATCTTATTGCTGGACTCCGAATAGGAGGGGTTTCACTTTATGCAAGTTGGCGAGAGCCCCACCCCTTTGCCATTTTCTTCCGACTTTCCAGTGGGACCCAACAGGGGTGTAGAGTGGCTAGCAGAAAGGTAAGAGGAGGTTCTGCAAGCTGATATTCGTAGGACCCCAGGAGGTGAGCCGTCAACGCTCCAACCTTCGACCACCAGAAGGGAGTCGGATGCTGAGAGGTCTTCGTCTCCCCTAGCCAAATGTCATGAGGTTGGGTCTTCTAATCCTCCGGTAGTGGTTCTTGATGTCAAGTCATTCTTCCACATGTACAATCCTTGTGCTTTTCCCGTGACGTAACCATCCTAGGCTCCTCTACGACCCCTTATTTCCTGATTGCCCATGAGTTGGGTCTTGTTGCGCAAATGTGTGCGGAATTGGCATGTGGATCCTACTTTTCTGATGATAATTTGTTTTTTGTTTCTTTTCCTTTGTACAATCTGTTAATACTTGTCTCTTTTTTACGATGAGGCCATCCGCGAGAGAGATGTCCTAAAAGTGATGCTCGGGGCAGTTGAAACTGATGGTCGAGCTAATTCCCTCTGCTGTTCCGAGCTGGCCACAGAATCTGAGGGTCCTCTGGCTTGGGTGAAGGTGTTAGTGGACTGGGAGCGACTTCTGAAGGAGGGTCTTACTGCCTTGGAGAAGGATAAGGACTCACTGGTCGGGAAAGAGCCTAACTGGGTTCGGAGGCTCTAGGCTTCGGAGGATATGGTAGAGAAGCTCTGAGCTACTTTGGAGAGGACCGCGGAGGAGCTAGACGAGCGATTCGTGACCCACGAGAAAGATGTGAGAGAGCAGTTTCACCCTACTTGGAAGCTCATCTGCTGTGGGGGTTTAAAGCTTGCCGATAGTTGGGTTCTCAACTAAACTTCTACCATCTCGGGTTTAGTATTCAAAGCTTTTCCTCCTCCCGTATGGTTTTCCATGGTACTCCTGAAGCGACCTTGGTGCAGTTGCCCGGGTGTGTACCTCAGGCCCAAGATTCCCTGAATCCTTCCACTATGGCCAGAATGTTTTGCCCTCGAAAGTCATAGATAGCTTAGAGGATTTTTGTGGCCGTGTGGCCAGAGCTTTAAATATTCAACGAAGCGTTTTGGCTCCAATTTCTTCCACCCTTGGTCGGGGATTATGACTGTGTTTGACATGCTCTGTCGTTATAATTCGATAATGAGAAATATTTTTCGTCTTTGTCCACCTGGGTACTCGTTCTTCTTTTACATGTTGCCCACAAACGTTGTTATCCCGGAGCCCTTTTTTCTGCATGTGTAACCACGACCCTTAGACTTAAAACTTTTTTTATCTCTTTTAGGCAAATTTCCTAGGGCGGCCTAGTATTTTGGTGATCTTCTCGCGAGAGTCCCATATGAAATGTGCCACAAGGGTGTTTTGTCTTGGTTCTGATGTCCAAGGTTACCACACTTATAAAATTTCGGACTCCATGTGTAATCCACTTACATACATTGTGAGCGGGATATTTTGTAGGACTGTGGTCGAGATAACGAGTTCCAAGGTGATCGTGACTTTATGAAGGGACCCTCATTAAATGCGAAGGGATGTGGGAAGTTGAGGCTCCGGTCTAACTCGTATATGGCGGCGTCTGACATGCTAGGGTTGCCATGATTCGGGGAAGTGGTGGTTCAGGTAGGTCGTGAGTGGGTAGTCGAAGGGTCTCACCCTTTGAATCGTGGGCGTGGAACTGGGACTCAGGAGGCGAAACGTTTTTTCCCGCTTTTCTTCATCACCTTCCTTCTCCATATTTTCTGCAACTCCAAATTTCTCTTCCGTTTGGTAATTATGGTTTCCCAAGCCACCACCATTTTCTCCAGCGTTGAGGATTCTCGTGGTTCTTGTAAGTCTCGCCTCTCTCCCTACCATGGTAGCACCGCCGAATCTCAGCGGATTCGTTGGCAGAAGGTGACGCGATCACCGCCTGCACATTCTACTTCACAAAAGGAAACTAGGGGTTCTTATGTTATAGATGATGATGCTGCTCTGCATATGATGGTGGCAGACCAGGTGTTTGCCATTTTTGGACGTCGTGCCCCTTATCAAAATCCAACCAATGGTGATGTTTTTTCCCAGAAAATCCAGACCCCAAGCGTATGACTGGTCATCTTCGGGTTGAATCCACATCCTCGACGATGAACATGGCAGAGGCCCGAGCTCTATGGAATCCTTTAACATCTTCTCCACCCTGGTAGATGTGATCATCTCCTCTAGTATCAAGAGGGCGTACGACCCACCAATGGGTTGCTAGACCATGTATGCAGAGCAGTTGTGTTGTAGCCTCCATTATTTCATTCATCCAATCTTGAGGGATTTTTTATTTTTTGGCAATCGTGTCCAAGTGAGTTGGTCCTCCTACCGTCACTTGATGGGGTTCATACTTTGTTGTCATCTGGTAAACATTCCCTACACTCTCCAGACCGTAGCGGGGGCAATTGTTGTGCGAAGGACTGCTCCTCGTTCGCCGTTCTTCTCCCTATATGTTCGTGATAGCAAGCAGGTGTTTCTGAACTTGGCCGCCAACGGGCCTACGAACAGTGGGGATTGCAGAGTGGGAAGGTATCGATTGCAGAGTGGGAAGGTATACCCACTCAATGGGATCTGACGTATGTTTATCCCTTCTCCGAGGTGTACACAAAGACCGATGCTTGTATTTTGACTGAACGGTTGTACCTGTGTAAAAGCAAACATACTATCGGCAATAAAATAACTACCTTAAAAAAAATGGTCTCACGACTTAAAAGAACAAAAAAAGCTAAAAAGTAATATTTCATTAAAACAATGCCTAACACGACAATCAAACACAAATGAGAATTGGGGGGACTACGCCCATACAAATGCAGCACACAAAAAAAAACAAGGGCTAGGCCCGGCCAAAACTACTCCTTTGCTGGGCCCTTTCCAGCCTTAATCCAAGCCCGTCGCTCCTCCAGAGATAGCTCGGTGGGATCAGGATCATTACGACACTGAAAGGTGCCCTACGAGGGGCCGACGAAGCACCATCAAAAGAGGGGGAGTAAAATCCTACCTCGGTAGCACCAGATTCTGGGAAACACCAGGGAGAAATACGAAGGTGGAAATCGCCATTCCATACCCCACAGGGATGAGGTCCCTCATCTCAGACGCCAGTGCATGGCTCCGGGGTGGCCTGGCCAGGTCAAGTCGGGCACTGGCAACACCCATATAAAGCTCTTTCCTTGCATCTTCGAGCTGTCGAAGCAAGAGATCTCGCTTCTATTAGAGCGCGGGGGGGGGGGGGGGGGGGACCTTCTCGGCGGTGCGCATGGCGTCTCTCACCCTTATCTCCTACCTTTCGGCCTTAGCATCGTATTTAGCTATAGCGTCCTTTAGGTACCCATTCAATTCCCCCAAGTCCTGATCCGATGATGCTCCCATCTCAACCATACGCCTATGAGCCTCTTTTAAAGTTGTCTCTAGCTGAGCAGCTTCTTCACGAGCATGCCTAAGCGTGGCCCGGGGAGCATCGTGCTCCTCCGTCTCAGCTTTCAGGATTTGGGCTGGCCCTATATGCGCCCAAGGCATCCCCTAGCACGGTAAGTTGCAAACAAAAAAAAATAAAGTAAAAAAGTTACAAGGCCTGTGGCAAGCAGAAATTGAAATACACACCAAGGAGAAGGGCGTCACCTAACAGATGCTCTGACAGAATTGCTCACACATGGCCGCATCACTGAAGCCTCTCATGACCTCAAGATCATCGGGATTTACAATCCCATTAACAAAGGAAGTATAGTGGGCAAGATCCTTATGGCCCTCCACAAAAATTGAAGGGACAACGGGAGTACGAAAAAACTCTTCCTCCTCTGGGATCAGCTCAAACTTGCCCCTCCTGGGAGGAAATTGGGGTCGGTAATAATCCATCACAGTAGGAAAAGGGTTGATCACCCCCTTTCCCTTATTTTTCCCCGAGGCCAACGCGCCTCTTTATCGCTTCTTTGAAGGGCCTCCGAGAGCGTGTGCATGGTCTGTCAGGTTAAAAGAAGAAATTGTCAACGACCCAAAATCAAGAGTGGTGCCAAAAGGAGACATAAAGTGGTCGGTAAAATGCTTAGCCATCACGGGATCCATGGTTGAGGCATACCTTTGGAGTTCACCTCTCTTCCACCTCGCCCATCACTACGTCCTTGTCAACAATAGACAGACTCTCGGGAGTCGGGGGATAGTATTTGCTATCCAGCGAGCCCTATAACCCAAGAGCAGCAGCCTTGGACGACCTTCGAGACTTTCAACATCGTTCCACCTCAGTGCATTCAAGATTGGTGGACGAACGCCAGTCCTCCGAAACAAACAGGTCGAAGTCAATATCCGTCATAGATAAGAGGTCCCCTCTGAAAGGGCAGCGAGTGTGCTATGCCATCTCCGCACCTAAAAACCAAGATAGTGGAGGTCAACAAAAAAAGAGAATACTCTATATAATCGGATAAGGGTTTCGAAGCACATTCAATTTTTATTTCAAAAAAGACACGCACTTACGAAATTTCGAGTGTTGTTGGAGTGTTATCGGAGAAGCAAGACCATAGGGTTGTTCAACATCGAGGATACATCGTATAAACCATCGAAGAGACCCATATCCTCCAAGTAGGCAGCTGTCTCCGTGCACACCCTGATGGAAGGATAAATATAGCCCAACCCTCAATCTCGGAGTATGCCTTCCCATGCTGCGGATGACCCTCTGAGGGGGGACATATAGAAGTACCTCTCTGGCTAATCCTTGTTGCTTGCGGGCCCATTAGAAGTGGAGGTCAGAAACACCATTTTTCTATCCAGAACGAACAACAAGAAGAACAGCGAGCCCGAGGTAGTGGCCTGCAATATGAATGCCTCCGCCAAAGTCTGTGGAATGCAGGGGATGTTCACGAGATAACAACAGAGTATGAACCCCACTAGTTGGCGACAAGAGGCCGGTTTAGTTGACTCGGGCACAATTTCCAAAACACAAATAGGTCCCTCACGACCAGATGGAAAAATTAGTGAAGACTGCAATGCAACTGCTCCGTGTACTCGAGGGTACTCGAGGGAATGATCACGTTCACCTGCTCGGAGGGAATGTTGAAGGTAGCCAGCAAGGCTCGAACCTCCACCAAGTTTATTACTAAGTTCGTGGATCTAACCCGGAGCCTACATGTCATACGCTTGGGGTCCAGATTTTCGCGCCTGAACACCACACTCAGTAGAATTCTGGTAAGGAGTCGACGACCAAAAATAGTAAATACATGGTCCGCCACGATCGGCGGTGGAACAACGGCGTCCTTGTCGTCAAAGAAACCTCTTGCCCGCCTCCATTAAGCATAAGGAATAGACGATGAGCACGTAGCCCTCCGGCGGCAACTTTGATGGGACTCGACAACGTTACCCTGTTGAGGAGAGAACAGAGAAACAGGTGAATCACGTGATACTTCATCGCTGGAAAAAATGGTGGTTGCCTGAGAAATCATTATCACAAAAAAAGGAGAGACATATTTTTGCAGACGAAGTGTTTGTTTTGCTATAGAGTGATGAAGAATGGTGAAGGTTGCCGCATTTTTAACGGCGGGAAAGATGGTTACCGCATTTTTAACGGCGGGAAAGACAGTTCATATCCCAAGTCATTTTGTTTCTATGCCCACGATTCAAATGGTGGGACCCTTTGGTTGCCCACTCATGATCTAGCTGAATCGTCACCTTCCCCAAATAATTGTTGCTCTAGCATGTCAGACGTCACCATAAGGAAGCTAGACCGATGCCTCAACTCCCCGCATCCCTTCGCATTAAATGGACTCCACTCCTCGAGACGGACGGTTGGGAGAATAAAAAGGCGGACCAATTCAAATTCACGACCACCTCAAAAGCCATTCTCTCAACCATTCCTCCCAAGAGGAATTCTAACGACACTCACAAGTGATCACTTATGGAGTCCAAAATTTTCCTAAGTATGGTAAGATCAACCATCGGACCCCCCGTAAATGGGTCGCCCTAGCATAACTCGCACAAAGAAGGCCACGACGGCCAATAAATCCGATGGTCGTGATTATTTACGACATAAAGATATGAGGCCTACAAAATCACTATACCCGGAAGTATCAAACAAGGATGGAAGGAACCCCTTCCGCAAAAAGAGACTAGAGTACTCAGGAAACTAATAGCAAAAGTCCTCTAAGTAAGAAATAATGGTAACAAGTATGGAACTGAAGGAACGATATGGAGATCCAAAAATAACTTCATTAATAGTTGAAAACTAGGGGTGAGAATGGGGGGAGATGGCCCGGTACCACCCCAAAATGTGAAGAACAAAGGAAGAAACTAAACAAACTAAGACCAATCCAGCCATAATGATTCCCTAGGGTAATTACGCCCGAGGGGTGCAAGAAGGACCAACTGCGGTTGAAGTAGCCGGAGAGCCTCGAGTGCCCGGGTGCCACTAAAGAGCAAGTTCAGGGTATCCTCGGGGTATCAGGATCGATCAGATGGGCCGTACACAGTCTCTGGATGTTGACGTCAGAATGGTAAAAGCCCCTCAAAGAGCCTCGTTGTCGACAGGAACGGAACCCCTATAAAAGGTAAGCCTCAAAGTAGAGAGCAAGTTGCTCCCTCACTGCTCTCTCACGAGACGACTGCCATTTGTCCTGCTCCGTCACGGTCTTTGCCAGAGCCTCTCAAAGAGACTTATCCAGCTCCTTTGATGAATCGAGTTTTCGGCGCCATTCAGCCTCTTTCCCGACTAGAGTCTCCTTCTCTTTCTCAAAAATAGCCAGACAATCATTCAGCTGCCATTCCGACTCCTCAAGCTCCTTTGCCCGAGTCGTTCGACTTTTATCTTAAGCCCGATCCTCAACCTCAATCGCTTGCGGCCTCGCCCTTAAGAATCCCTTTCACGAGTTGGCTCCTCGTGAAGATGGGACAGGTCTCTCAAACCAATCAGGCTCTAGCAAAAATGCAAATATCAGCAAAGGAAACAGAGAAGAAAGAAAGTAAAATATACGTATTTATAACAAATACTACTTACCAAGGTCGCACACAATTGCACAACCAGGCCCAGTTCATAAGCACTAAGAGGAGGAGGGGTTGACGAAGAGCTTAGGGCAGCCAACCCGCTTGAAAGACCCAAATATTGGGCTTCTAGGCCCATGACACCCTTCAAAAGAGGCTGCACCGAAGAAAGGGTGACCTTACCCCAACTCCCGACCTCCAGAGCAGGAGCTACCAGGAAATCATAAAAAAAAGGTTCTTGGCACTTAGAAGGAAGAGAGGAAGACCTCTCAGCCACTGACTCCACCATAGCGGGCAGAGGCTGATGAGTAGACGGCTCACCTGTCGGAGTCCCACCAATGTCGGCTAGCATGGCTTCCTGGTAGTGCTTTTCCAACCAATGCCCGCCTACATTAGACCCCACCTGCACAGCAACAGAAAGACGAGAGGGCATGAGACTCTTTCCCACCTGCGCCAGAAGAAGGCCCTCATCCTTTGAGTCTTGTAGAAAAATAACCTTGCTTTTAGAAGAAACCTTGGCCTGCTCCCGATGTCACTTTATCCCCACCATACCCGTTTCTTTCTCCCTCGATTGGCTCGTATGAGACGGGACCTCAGCCGAAGCACTCTTATCATTAGAGGAATCATTTGCCGACGCCACTGAAGCAGCCGACCCCCTTGTCCTGCAATGCTTATGAGTAATGGCCTTCTTCTTCTTCTTCTTCGAGGGATGAGGAAGCGGAGCATCACACTTCAACGTTTCCATAATAGCCTTTGCAAAATAAAACCGTAAAGACCCAATTCAACAATGAAGAAAAACCTGACGAGGAAATGACTACCAAAAAGGTGCCTAAAAGTAGTTACTGATTTCAGGGCCTTTATCCCCCACAAAAGGCGTCATAACCAGCACGTCGTTCAGACCGCATTTCACATAAAGAGCTGAGAACACTTTGACCTATGACATCTTGTTCCAGCTAAAATCCTGCTAAAAATATCCTTCAGCCACCACTTGATCCATGGCCCCTGTAGTATCTAGGTTGGCCTAAAACCAGAGATCTAAATTCCACTCCCTTGGAACATCGGCCAAAAGACCCTTCACAGTACGATGGCGAAAAAGAACTTTTCCTTCCAACTGCTGTGGGAGCCGAGAAGGTCGTGGAGGATCCTCTTCGTCAACTTCCGCAGAGTAAAGGTGTAAAAAAGATTGTATGTAGACGAGCTCGCCAAGTCGAAAGGCCCAAAAAACTTGTACACTAAGTATGGATTGGTGTAGGCCGCACAAATAAACCGAACGCCGGCGAAGCCGACAATCCATTCGGAGAAAGTTGACTCGAACAGAGCATGCAGGCCTTGCAGACCTCTCAACCGAAAATTGGTAGAGAGGATCACCGCCGCCTTAATGTGAACGATGTAGGCAATGTATTAGACTTTGCGTGGGGAAGTAGCTCTTTCATGACCCTGAGGCACCACCACCTCCAGACCAGCAGTGCTCATCTCGTACTTGGTGAATTCAGACTCAATCTCATCAAGAGATCGCACTGTGCTCTGCACATCCCCCGCCAAAACCCTTGATTGCACCAAAACCGCCGCCGCAACTGCCTTCTTCGCCTCCTTGGAGGAAGTTCCTGCCAAACCAGAGACAATGTGATGGCGTCGCGACACCTCTTCAGTGGAAGGCGACACCACCGCTCATGTCGCCACCACATTTGACACCATCTGGCACCTCCCCGCATCAGTCGCCTCCTCGTCGGAACTGCTCGTGGAAGCCATAAAATCGCTAAAAAGTTTCAAAGTAAGAAAGAGAGAGAAAAGAGGGGGAAAACGAGAAAATCTCGGGCGAATGAATACAAAAAAACATGAGTCCCCTCAATTTATAGGCAGAGAAGCCCAAACGGCACCTTTGATGCGTGGTCAACTCAGCACCACGTGGAACGCGCAGGATCACAATTGCAAAAAAGGTTTGACAGCACATAAGTTCATTTAATGAGTTCCAAGTGATTTCTACAAAATACACTCAGAAATGGGGGACTCCTGATGATGCATAATCTGCCCCACCCTCAAAAAGGGGCGGAAGATTGGGTACCCTATAAAAAAACTAGTCATCTAGTGAAGTGACAAACCTAAGTCACGGCCACCCCCTACCCAAACTGGGGCAAAAGGTACGGACCTCGAAGAAGGTACCTCCGGGTCACGACCTGTGAGCACCCCCAGAGGGTTCTTGGTCTAAAACACCTAGAAAATGTACCCTCGAATCTTGTCCGATCAATGCCTCTGGAAGGGAGTGCGATACAATCACTACGGCTTAAACACACCCTTATCAACGACTTGGCGCTGACTCAAACTTGGGTACCCACGCAACCCTAGAACCCCCCCCCCCCCCCCAGATAAAGGAGCTAACACTCCCCGGAGCACGGAATACCACTCAGATCCACGAGGAACCATTACCAATATTTAGCCAAATTTGAGGAAATAGGAGCATATAACAAACATTAATGACGCAAGTGAATACAAGGAGAAGTCAAGACCATCCACAGTTCAGACTAAAGGAGACAACTCACCAATAGTAAAAACAACGACCCTCATGGGCCTCGTTTAGGACGGGCGACCCAAAAGGTTGTCCGATCATTTAGATCAATCACGGCTCATGACCCGACTCGAAAGACGCACCAGCCATCATCATTCACCTCAGCTTCCAACCACCCTACTAATGAGGAAAGACTGCATCCCATTGGTCCAACTCATTTATTGAAGCAAGAAGCCACAAATCTTACCGGTGCAGATCAATGATTGGGGCAGACTGATTCTCATGCATTGGCTCAGTACCACCCCCAAAGACTATTCGGGCAGATGTCATCATTACCCACTCAGACGAACTACAATCAACCTGCCCTATTAAGAACCTCCTGATGGACGACCCCCATTGGCGTAGAAGACCCTCACCCCATTGGCCACCAATACCCGAATGAGTAAAGACGGCAAGATCGTCCCCCATTGGCCAAAGACCCCTGGGACTAACACTATAAATAGTACCACATTTTCATCAAAGAAGACAAGCACATTATTCACCACAAGAGCAACATAAGATCACTCTCCACAATTTTACACTTCATTGTACTTAGAATTTATCACAATCTTCTAGCTCTCACTCGTTTTTTTACACGACCCCTTGTAATTCATTCAAAGTCCTTAATAAAATCATTGTGCCTCATTTCCCTCAAATTTGAGATTGGCGTTCCGAACAATAATAATTGAGTAATGATATCCCCAAAAAACTCGACCACACAGGCCCCGAAAGATATTACCTCTCTAATACCGAATTACTCGTGTTCGAATCTTCAATAGATTCGACGGTTATTACTATCGAATCGTCCATGCTCGACTGATCAACTAGTTCGAGAGAAATCATCATCGAACCTCCCTCGTTCGACAGTTTCTTCAATTCGGGAGTTCTATCATCGAATCATCCCAATTTGACTGTTATCAGATCTAGGCCATTTTTACTTATATCGCTTAGTTTAATTGTACAAGGTGTTCCAGACCAGGCTACTTCATTCGTTGTAATAGAATAGCATTATTTTGGCATTAGTCCTGCCCATTGTAATAGGTATTGTAACCCAGATAAAATAAAACCAAAATAACGCAAGAACGACATGTCAACAGTTCTAGTCTAAAGATGATATAACGAGAACGTGCCATTTTTTCATATATGTTGATAGGGACATTTCCTCTATGGGCCGGCCTACGCTTAGCTTTACCCGGGATCATTCCCGGCATGTATATCAAAGTTTACCTTCGATATGGTACAGAGCAGAGTCTATAAATACCGCACCCCGCATACCGACAAGATATATAATTACTACCCCAATCCCTCCGCTGATATCGAATATGCATATTCGATATTACCTTCGATATACACTCTGATTACCCATCTGGTACGGGATTCAACATCACTTCATACATCTAACCTGATATGTATTCGATATTATTCCCGACATCATCCCGAAGTGATCTCCGACATCATCCTGACCTGACTTTCGACGTTAACCTTGACGTTATCTTCAACCTCAGCAAAGCTATCCAGTCGAGCCTCTACCTCGAGCACCTAGTGTTTTGGACTCAGATTGTCCTATGACTAGTGATAGGAGACATAATTTGAGATAGAATCGTTGTACTGCACTTGTAACCGACCTTATACTATATATACGATCTATTGTCTAATTAGTGGCATCGTCTTTCGAAACACTAGTTCTCAAGATCTAAGGGACACAGGGTAACCTAAAGATGAAGAGACCGCATAATGCAAATGAAATAGACCAAAAGAAGAAAAGAAAGCGGAACATATAAAAGAAAGAGTTGGAGGCCGAACCATCCGACGAGATTCCTAAAAGAGAGAGAGAGCAATCATACAATTCCAGAATGATCCAAAAATGGAACTGGTGGGGGACTTTATTACTGTCAGTATCAAATCAGGGAGCCGGGAGCGTACCTTACGAATCGGAGCTACGATGTCACCCGACATAAGGACTGCATTAATAGAATGTGTGAGGAGGAAGCTGATATATTCGCATGGTCTGACTTAGATCTAAAAGGAATCGACTCAAAAATAATTGTACACAAGTTGAATGTCGACCCTCGAGCAAAACCAGTTAGGCAAAAGAAGAGAAGCTTCAGTAAGGAGAAGAAAGAGGCAGCAGAGAGAGAAGTGGTTGAGAAGCTCAAGGCAGGTCATATGTACGAAATACGGTACTCGGAATGTCTTAGTAACATAGTTTTGGTCCTGTAGAAAGAGGCGGAATGGAGAATGTCTGTGGATTATACGACTTGAACAAGCATTGTCCCCAAGATTCTTTTCCCTTGCCAAGAGTATACCTCCTGGTGGACTCGACGACGGATGTGCCATGTTCAGTTTCGTGGATGCGAAGAGCGGGTTCCATCAAATTTTTATGGCAACAGAAGATCAGCCCAAAAAGGCTTTTCTTATGGATACCAGTGTGTACTGCTACCGATTAATGGCATTTGGATTGAGAAACATGGTGCTACGTTCCAGAGGTTTGGTCGCCTAAATGTTCTATGAATTAATTGGGAAGTACATGGAGGTTTACATAGAGGATATGCTGATCTAGAGCCTGAAGGCTCAAGATCATGTGAAGCACTGGGAGAACTCCTTCGGCATAATGAGAAACTATGTAATTAAAATTAACCCAAAGAATTGCACGTTCGGCGTTCTCGAAGGGAAACTTCTGGGCTATATGGTTAATGAGAGGGGGATCGAGGCTAATCTCGATAAAATTCAAGCAATGATGAGTTTGCCCTCCCCATGATCGGTACGAGACGTATAGTGTCTGGTCGGATGCATAACGGAATTAGGACGTTTTATTGCGACGTCAACAGAGCATAGCCTTCCCTTCTTCAAGGTTTTGAAAAAGGCAACAAACTTTGAATGGACAGACGATTGTGAGGTTGTATTCCAGAAACTAAAGAAGTATTGCGACGTCAACAGAGCATAACCGTTGTTTGCAAAGCCCGACTCAGAGGAAATGCTTTACCTATACCTCGCAGTTTCAACCAATGCCATCATCACGTTTTGGTCAAGGACATAGCCAGCAAGTAGTTGCCCATCCATTATGTTAGTCATGTACTTCATGGCGCATAAAAGAATTACTTGCAGATTGAGCTATTCGCCCTGGCAATCGTAATGACAGCACAGAAGCTGAAGTCGTACTTCCAGTCACATCCCATAACGGTTATCACAGATAAACCACTTCGCCAAATCATGGCAAGTCCAGAAACGTCTGGCCTATTAGTAAAATGGGAAATTGAGTTAAGTGAATTCTAGACAGAGTACCACCTCCGTACCGTCATTAAAGCGCAGATCTTGGTAGATTTCATGGCGGAAACGTTATGAAACAACTTCGACTACTCATGCAACCACATTTTTACCATAACACGGGATCCGAGGCCTGGTACCTAACATTCAGCATGGCTGCTCCACCTGGATGGATCCTCGACTGCAAATGGTGGCGAAGCGGGAATCCACCTCATTGATTTTGCTTTAAGCAAGAATTTCCCAATAACGAACAATGAAGCGGAGTACGAGGCGGTCTTCACGGGTGTAAGGATGGCAAAAGCTCTATGCTCAGACCACTTAGAGGTCTTCATGAGTTCCCACCTACTAGCAAATTATTTCTCGGGATTTTTAGAGGCAAAGCAGGAGACAATGGTTTTATATTTGGCAAAGCTGAAGGCGCTAGCTTTCGGATTCACCATATTCAATTTGATCCAGATCCCTAGATTGGAGAATACCAAGGCATACGCATTATCAAAATTAGCATGTTGATCAGATAACTATGTTGAGAAGCATGTCACCTTACTGGTTACTACAAGGCCAGCAATTGGTGTCACTATGGCTAGTAAGATGTGGGTTGACGTAGAATTCATTTTTATTATTGCAGACACCCATTGCTGGAAGGACGAGATATTCCAATATCTACGGAACGGGACACTCCCAGAGGATGCAAACACATGGCGACGCTTAAAGTACAATCCCTACAGGTTCACCATCTATCAGGGAGAACTTTACAAGCGATCTTTCGAGGGTCCGCTATTGAGATGTATATCCCCAGTGGACACACGAGTACATCATCGCAACTTCCAAGTGGGAGACCTCGTATTAAAAAGCGTAAGGGCTAGCAAGCACGTGGGAAAACTCTAGGCAAATTGGGACGGACCTTACAAGGTTACCTGCGCGAGCTGTAAGGGATATCATTACCTAGAAGATATGCATGGGAACCCACTACCCCGTCCATGGAACGGGAAAAAATTGTGTCATTTTTATTGTTGAATTCTCACATCTTGTAATTAGAACTACGCATAGCTTGATTCCCTATATGGGAGACGTAAGCAACCACCTTCATGGCCCAACTTGATTATATTAATACTATTTTGGGTAATTGCAAGAACAGGACCACTTCCCATAGGCCCAAACGGCGGAAGATTCTAACAAACGACACAGAGGTATCGCCCTCATGACATATCGCTTGAATAAGGCGACTGTCCACATGCCTACACGGCAAAAGATGTTGATAAACAGCACATAAGTATCTCCCTCAGGACATATCGTTTGAAAAGGTGACTGTCCATGACCCTCCAAAACAAGCAAAGAGAAAAAACTACACAGAACGCCAACAACATAAAATGCATGAGATTGTGAAGGCCCACTACAGTAATGTCACCTAGACATCAAAAAAGAACATGCTCATAACAAAAGGAAAATGCCAAACAAAGTGCAAGGGTAAAAAACCCGACCGTGCAAATATATTCCACAAAGCGCGGACGAATACAAAAGGAAACTCCACTAAGCTAAATCCACGCAAATCATAAGATCATTTCTACCATTACTTTGACCAAAACTGGAGATCCAAAGTACAATCTATAAATTACAAAAGAAGTCATCATCAAAATCAGTGAAGAACTCACTACGAATTTCATCCCTACTAACGGCACGAAGAGGCGCCAAGTCCATTTCTGACGCAGTCAATAGAAACTTCCATGGCACATCACCAATATCGGTGGCAAGCTCATCTATTGGCCTAGGTGACAATACGTCTGGATACATATACCACTTTGGACTATCACTTTCAGGATCCTTGTTTGGAGGCGCATAACGTAGAGCACGAGGCACCCTATAACGCAACCGGGGGTATACGCTCGCCGAAGCCCACACAATAGGCAAGAGAGATGTAGTAATGACATCACCTCCATTTGCCGGTATTTCTACGTCCATATGATTATCAGGACTATCATTTGATTCTCGAAAGAAGCCAGGAACCTCATATTTTGGTGAGAAGTTCCGTTCCACCTAGACAAAAGGAAATGTCTCGATATCTTCTTCCCCTCCCCCGGGAATGGGGCTTCCAGTGGACAAAAAGGTGTCACCTCTATACCTCTACCACCGAACATTTCCGTCAACTAGGCATTTACGGAATCCCTATAAGAGTCACGCTCTAGCACTTAAAGCATTTTTCTGCATGAAGCCATTGGGCTTTAGCTCTCTCTTCTTTCAACTCCTTAGCCATTTTTTCCTATTCGACCTACGCTCTCCAAGACTTATCATGAGCCTTCCTCACGAGAACCTCGGCCGCACGCACTCGCGCATTAGCTCTATCTCGAGAGACATTACTTCAAGAGATTATCGCCCGCAATTCATTGACCCTCACGTCATGACCAGATTGGATCTCCACGACCAACATATAATTATCACAGAGAGCATGAAACATGTGACCAAACTGATAACAATTATGGCACGTAGATATTAAAAAACAAGAAACAGTCGACAAATAGACAAAAATGCTTCATATAGAAGACCTTACCATATAAAAGAGCATTACGCACATCTGTGGCATCAACTCAGCTCCCAAGCTCTGAATAAGCACATCAGGGTCAAGATTCACAAAAATGTTGTTCATACTTTGGATGGCATCCTGTTCACGTACAATCTCACCAACCATACTCATGACTAGCCGATCAGAAGTAGGATCATGCAAGAAGTTATAATTTTCCCTATCGGAAAGAGCAACGTCCTCAGGTCTCTGTGATTTTCCACGGCGATGGGCACCAGAAACACGGGACGACAATGCAGCGGCAACACTAGGGGGACTCAGCCTACTATGATAGACTTCGCAAACTTTAGGATTGGCAGCTCTATCTGGCGAAGGCACAAATTCCCCTAGCTCAAGCTCTACCGTATCACCAACATTTGGATAGGTCAAAGCACCGCGTGACCTATTTAGAGGGGAGACTGTACCCTCAAAATTTCCAGCTTGGGAACCCTCACCGAGTTTTGGCCTTCAGTTTTCCTCCTCGAAGCACGCTCTACCACTTGGATGCTAATAGTTAGAGGGTGCACTGGGTAGAAGAGGTGTTACAACAACTTTAGGGGGTGTTAGCAGCAAGCCGTCGTTGTGATATGAGCTATGCCTGCCCGCACTCTCTCTTGTTCTAACACCGAGCCTTCTTCAATGTTTGCGCAGGTCCCAACAGTAATGCTACCACCATCTTGGTTTGGCTGAATCACCAAGAAACGGCTCGGAAATTGAGAATTCCGCTCGTTAAGTCAAACTCGCAGAAGCCTAACGTATAAGACCTTCATCCAACGTATCATCAGCTGGTTGGCCATCACTCACATTTACTCTATCAGGTGGGAGATTCGAGCCCGAGTTCTTGCCCTCATAAACCACTGACACATTGCACCGGGGAGACACGACATGCTGCCAATAAGGTGGATTCTTCACTCGATCCATCTCTTATCCTTGAAGCATGAAGGAAATCACGGTCAGAAATCAATAATATATACATATATACATACATATATATATATATACACACACAAAAATACAATATAAAATAGTATATAGAATCCTATATCGGAATCATATCGAAAAGACATCAAGAAACCGATCGAAATTAAAATTGAAAAACAAAGCGCGCGTATTGAAAATTATCAGACAGTATGTCGAAAATGAATTCCAACATACCTAGAGAATCCTCTATATCAACTTCGATATACGTTTTAAAAAAGACAAGATTTTGAAAAAAATAATCGAATAATGACGAAATAGGGGGACCGACTTATATAACTAAATATTACTGGGCCACACGGAGCAATTAATGCAACGATATCGGGGGTAATATAAAAGTTCATATTCGATGTAAGATTCGATATATGCAAGTTCCCGACTCATTGCCCCATAATAGATTAGGAAAATAGAGGAGTATCCAAACATCTATTTTCCTAACCAAAGTCCCGTCCAATCAGTCAAAAACTTGGGGGGAGTTATGGGTACCACGAGGAAGAGGAAGATATACAAGTGAAATTCACAAATTATTATAAAGAATAATAGTTTGTGAATTGGGAGACTACATGATAGGGATATTTTTCGTATTAGGCCGGCCCATAGGTCAGGCCCACGCTTGGCTATATCGGGGATCATTCCCGATATGTATATCGAAGTTTACCTTTGATATGGTACAGAGCGGAGTCTATAAATATCGCGTCCCGCATACCGAGAAGATATGTAATTATTACCCAAATCCCTCCGCTGATATCGAATACGCATATTCGATATCACCTTCGATATGGACTATGATATTCCATCTAGTACGGGATTCGACATTACTTCATACATCTAACTCGACATGTATTCGATATTATTCCCGACATCATCCCGAAGTGATCCCTGACATCATCCTGACTTGACTTTCGATGTTATCCTCGACGTCATCTTCGACTTCAGCAAAGCTATTCAGTCGAGCCCCTACCTCGAGCATCTGGTGTTTCAGACTAAAGTCGTCCTATAGCTAGTGATAGGAGACATAGTTTGAGACAAAATCATTGTACCGCACTTGTAATCGACCTTGTTCTATATATACGGTCTATTGTTAAATTATGTGTAATCAAAATAAAAGCTAAGGCTATACGTAATTGCGAGACCAAAAGTTCCTGGAAGCTCGATCGAAATTTCTCTTAACATGCATGTACTTGAGTATGCCAGGAAGAAAAAGACAATATAGACAGGAAGCACTCGCACTTTTGCTAGCTAATCGCTGTTGTTGAAATGGCAGCTAATTAGGTCAAATTAAAGACATATTCATTTGTTTTAATTAGGTCAATTTAATGATTAGTCAAATGTTTGTCCATGCTATGTGAAGAATGCAGTTACACGACAAGATTGAAGAAAAGGAAGTTTCCACCAACAACAGGCAGAAAAGGTAAACGTGAGATTCGTAGTAGTTTCTAGAAACGAATATTTATTTCTTAATTTTTGAGATTTGAAACTTTTATTTCACGGAGATTATTAAAGCTTTATTTTTTTTTCTTGGGGTAATGATGTATACAAAGCAAATATCCTAAATAAAGAACAAAATTAGATAAAATTATATTTTAACCCTCATGAAAGAAAAATATCGCTCGGCAGTTGCGACTTCGAAAAAATGTAAGTTTTTTCGATTTATGTCTTATATTTAATATTTTAATAATATTTTTATATGTTAAATTGTTTAGTTTATATAATGTTAAATTGTTAGTTTAGTTTATTTAATGTATTATAATTAGTTTAACTTATTTAATGTTAAAGTTAGAACAAGTGATTTATAGAAATCTTTATAACTTATAAATAATGCCTTTAGGAAATGTTTATAACTTATAAATAATGCCTTTAGAAATTCTTTATAACATAGAAATAACTCCTTTAGGTAATCTTTATAACTTAGAAATAATGCCTTTAGGGAATTTTGTAAACTTAAAATAATGCCTCTAGTAAATCTTTATTTAATGTTAAATTGTTAGTTTAAATGCATGTTAAGTTGTTAATTTAGTTTATTTAATGTATTATTATTAGTTTAGTTTATGTAATGTTAAATTGTTAGTTTAAATGCATGCTAAGTTGTTAGTCAAGTTTATTTAAGGACAAATTATTATTTGTACAATGTAAGTTTGCCCTTTTAAAAAAAATGTCCAATTAGTTATGAGTTTTTAAAAATGCCTTGTAGCTATGCTCTTGGCTGATTCTTTTGCGGCCGTGTCAGTGCGAATGAAATTGTTTTTATTTATGCCCTTTATGTTTCATTTTTAAAATAAATCTGCACAGTAAGTAGAACAAACTATATATTTTATGCCCTTTAAGTTAGACCTAATTTTAAATAATGCCCTATAACTAAAAACTAATTTCAATAACATTGGACAACAATTTTGCAGCCAAAATATAACTGTTTTTGCAACACAAAATGTTGACTTTACATTGAAATATTTTGATGCATTTCATTCGCATTGGACAAGGGGCAAAAAAATCAACAAAGGGCATAGTTAGAGGGCGTTTCTAAAAACTCGAAACTTATTGGGCATTTTTTACAAAAGGGAAAACTTACAGGGCACAAATAATAATTTGTCCTTCATTTAATGTATTATTATTATTTTAGCTTATTTAATGTCAATGTTTTAGGTTAAATGTATGTTAAATGGTTAGTTCAGTTTATTTAATGTATTATTACTAGTTTAGCTTATTTAATGTTAAATTAACTTAGAAAAATCAATCATTGGAAATCTTTATAACTTAAAAGTAATGCCTTTAATGCATCTTTATAACTTAGAAATAGTGCATTTAGAGAATCTTTATAACTTAGAAATAATGCCTTTAGGAAATCTCTATAATTTAGAACAAATGATCTTTAGAGAATCTTTATAACTTAGTAACGATTGAATTTTAGGGAATCTCTCTCAATTATCTAACTTAGATATATTTTCGTAGTTTTCTAGTCTATATTCATCATGTCAACCGATCGTCGACTTCAGGTGGGCAGTGGTCAACCACGTTCGAGTGACAGTGGTCGGCCGACTAAGGATGTCATCCCCCTGCTGGTAGTGGTTGAGGTAGTCTTGGACCTCATATAGTTTTCAAACAGAGCATTCATGTTCGCGACTACAATGCTGCTTTTCTTTTGAGGATGATGTTGCGCCCACTGCAGCAGAGCCGCCCTAGATGACCCGTACATCATTTGATCTAGGGCTAGAGCACCATCTTCAGCAGGGTCCACGGAGCTGGCCTGAGCGAGAGGCTGGCAGAGACTACTGCATCGGGAGTATTCACAGCCATGCAACAACGCCTTGCTAGGGGCTCCTCCAGAGGTGCGATGGCACCCACTAACGCGTCTCAGAGGCATGTCATTAGATTGTCTCCTCGTGGTCTGTTTGAGTCCCCCACCAGTAACGAGGTTACAACGACGATCACAGACTTGATTAGACAGTTAATGAATGTGTTCAGGCATAGCTACTTGACGATGCCCAAGGAGGTGCGAGATGCTAAGTTTGTCAAATTTACGGTGATGAATTATTTCACAAATATAACATATTATTTAATTTAATGTATCAATAAATCATAATAAAAATAATCTTAAAACTTTATTAATTTGCAGAATATATATGGGGTCCGAGCCGCAGAAAAATTCAACGTACATAAGGCCTACGAAAAGAATGCAAAGTTGTGTTATAAGAATTTATTGTACAACAGAAAGACCATTACTTGGAAAGGGTTTATGATCCAAAATATGATGTGCTTCCGAAGACTTGGATGAACAGCGCGTTGGAGGCAGAGGCGATTAAGCAATGGGCCACCTAGGATCATTTGAATGCATCGCATACGTCCAAGAAAAACAAAAGACGAGGCAAGGAGGGAAAGAAGGCACCTCCCACTTTCTATGGTGGATCCCTCGACATAGAGGAGATCAGACGTCGGCTCGTACGATTTGTTAAAATTAACCTTATGAGCGTAATTAAGTAATCTTAATAAATGTGTAATTAAGTTTGACGTACTCTTTCTTGAAATGTGTAGGCTGCGCTGCACCCAGAGCGACATGAGCCTATTCGATACGATGAAGCCTACAGACATGGTCACACAAGGAGAGTGAAGGGGACAAGTGGTACTTCAGGATAGCCAGTGAGGCACAAGTCGGTGGATGATACGACGAAATCCATTTACGTAAGTTATTTCAACCTCATACTCCTTTGTTTTTTCGTCAATTTGTTTTAAATTCCTTATTCAGATCTAAATACCGATGTTTTCAAATATTAATGCAAAAGTACATGGGAGAGAAATAAAGGCTTTATAAATATAATATGAGCACTATACAAACCCAGTCAGAAAAGAGTGCTTAACCATAACTGACCTCTAAAACAAACCAAAACTACGGGGGTTTAAAAACATGCTCCCAAGCACACGAGGGAGTTAAGTCTATGTTTTAAGCATGTCCCACGAGGGCATTGCGATTATGGATCACACCCAAAGATGGAGTGTGCAACATGGACGCAAACTCTCGCATGCGGACCGTGTTGCAACTTATGAAATGACTAATCCGAGTACAATAAGAGCATACCTCATAATGTGGTACCTCATGGAAAATGTAATATGCATAGTCTTATCGAGTAAACTGGAAAGAAAACAATAATACAATAGTTTTAAAGCAAAGGGCAAGATATACAAATAAATATAGAGCTCAACAAAGTGATCCTGCATCAGCGTCCCAATATCTTCGTCATGAAAGTAACTAGTAGGTAAGTAAATTGGCAAATCTTCCATCCCTCTACACACCCACGTGATCATCCTCGAGAAAAGACTATTTATCTCATTCTAAATGACAAGCTGATAGTGTATCTCCCAGAAAAAATAAATGTCATTGAAGTACAGGGAGGCAAAAACAATATCATCAATAATCATCAACGATGACTGATAAGTAACCATGTAGTGTGCATAGAGCTGCACCCTTCCTTCATAAAAAATGTGCAACGTGTATGAAGCATGGCCAATGATTACTAGAAGGATAGGATGCATGTAAGGCACAATCATAACGAGAAAACAAGGTGAGTCATCATGATGAAATGATGATATGAAATTTCTTACCTTAAGAATATGTATATAGAATCACAGAGGTAAGAAATAAAGGACAGACGAAGTAACCATGCACAATATATCACAATAGAGTCGTAGTGTGCACAAATCTTGAATTCTTCCAACTGTGAGTGTGTGTAAGTAAGTGAGCCAATATAACATATATAATTGGAAGAATTCGATTGAAGCAATGAACAACGATAGAAAAGCGTGCAACCACATGATTAAATGCAGCTGAAACAAGGCCATATGTGAAAGAAAGTCTATTCTAACAAGGGCTTGTAAAGAAATTTAGGTCCATCTAAAGGATCGATTGGTGTATCTCGAAAAGCACAACATAACTATAATAATAATATATCTATTATCTATTATTAATATAAGCAAAGCGGTACTTTCTCTCACATTGTGACACCAAAGTCTATAACCACCAACTTTTCCTAACGGGTAATTAAAAGAAAAAAAGAAGAGGAAAACAACGAGGAGACCAAAACGTCCCCCACTCCATCAAATTTCTCAACTTCCGGGTAAAGAAAAAAGAACCTTAATTTTGAATATGGGATTAAGCACTACGTTAAGGGAAAAAAATAGAAAAAACGATAACCACTCTTATACAAAAAATACACGTTCTCTCTTTCTAAAATAAATCTCCTCAATCTTTAATTGGATTAATTTGCATGTGTTGTTTCAAATTTTTGAATTCAAAATTTAAGTAACTGATAGCCACTACTCTTCCTATTTAATTTGTTTTAAACTAAACACAATCTTTTTACAAAGCTAAATTAAAGGTATGTAACAACTCTCTCTCTCTCTCTCTCTCTCTCTCTCTCTAATTCTTTTCTTCATCTTTTCACTTCTTAGTATTGCAGATTCTTTTGCAATACTTTTCTTTATGCAAATACTCATTTCATTACTCCTTCACATGCTAATTTTCAAATTGTGCAGAGCATAATTTTAATATTAGTAGTGTCATGCATACAAGGATATTTCATATGTGGTAAGATTTCAATTTACGGTTTTTTTTTCTTATTTTTTTGTATGTTCACTTATAGTGTTACTTCAGTTGTAGATACTATATACGTTCACTCATCTGCAGTTCGAAGCTACATCCATAAGAAGAAGATGTATATATTAACCAACTGACGGTATTTCCAAAATTTCATTTCATTTATCCCATATCTCTTGCTCATTTCTCAAGCTTTAATGAAGGTAATTAGGGGCTATAAGGGCTACAAAAAGTACCATGCAATTACATATTAGTTTTATTTATTTTTTTTCTTCTTCCTCATTACTAATTATATTTTCTCTTATATTTTCAGGTTACATATAATATAAAGATAATATAAGTAGGAGAAAATTACAATCACTAATACTGAGTTAGTTCTCTTCTTTTTGTTATCTTCTATACTAAATATCTTCGGATAATCTCTGCATCTTCCTTTTTGTTTCTGCAGCAAAAAAGAAGACTCACAAAGCGCAATATATATATGACCTTCTAATGGGAGGTATATTGGCGCCTCTATCAAAAATGTATTATGCGGTTATAAGTTCTCTTATGTTATTTTGTGGAGAATAAATAGGTATATATTTTTGAAATTAAGAAAATCATTTTATTGTTATCTCCTTTGGGTGAGGACGAATAGCGGTAAAGGTTTAAATTATGCAGTGTAAAAAATAAAAATTGTATCTTTTAATTATATTATATATATGCATAATTACATCCCCTTTTATTGTTAATTTATTGATTCAGGTATATTTATTGGGGGTTAAATCTTTGTCTTGACAGCACAGTATGCGTAATATTGTTTTATTACTGTTATACACAAACATCTGAACTTTTTTTTTTGTAATTATCTTATTTCAGTTTTACTTTTCATTTCTGCAATAAATGAAAAAACGACTCCATTAAGTTCTTAGTATGTTGGGTGTGAGTGATACTGGAAATGTCATAACGAAGTTAAAGTACTTTGTAAAAATAGTTAATCATACCATCAAATTTATTTTTATAGTAAAACTATATTATATTTATCATCTTAAAATTAATAAACGCTTTATGCTAAAGAAAAACTTGTACGCGGTCCTGCATGCACCCAATTGCTAGTGTATATATATATATATATATATATATATATATATATATATATATGCATAAGTATACATAATAGTAGTAGCGTGCAGAGATCTGAAAGATGCATGTAATGAAGAAGTGTGCACAGGTGTGAAAGGTGGCCAAGGAAAGCATACATACATCAATCGTGTAAAGCCGAAGATCAACAGAGATAAAAAGGGAATCATCAGGAGTAACTAATGATATAGAATACCGCACTCGGAAAGAAAAAACAAGTGTAGTTAAAGTACAAAGAAAGATTACCATTACTTCTGCGGTTTTGGCATTCTAAGATACGTCCAACCACGCTGATCCTTAGTAATGAGGTTGCGCACTTTAATGCTTGAGGCTTCCAAAGTGTTCCACCCGTTGAGGCATTGAATGCATGCCTCATTTGCAAGTTGACCCACAACATAATGTTCCTCCCAGAAAGAATGAACAACCCGGCTCCTCAACGGAACTAACTAGTTGCGAATGTCCTCTAAATACTGAATGATGTTCTACGGTCCACCCTACAAAGAGTTAATAATAGGACTAGTGGCCAAAGCATCCGTTTCAACATCAATATCATGAAGGCCCAAATCACGACAATAGGAGAAGCCTTGGTGAATTTCCGAGATGGTCCCTAAGAATACCTCCCCCGCCTGATAGGCCCGAGTTGCCTTTAGAACTACCATCCGTGTTGAGTTTTTGATGATCCTCAACCGGTCTTTGCCAACAGACTGTGATAGGTAGCTTTGCAATTGGGTGCGAAAGGTAAATAACCCAATCAAGGGCCACATGCCGATTTCCTTTCCAATACTTCGCATCACAAGGAGAAAGTGCAAAAGATTACGAACATGGTAAATAACTTTTGAAATAATCCTCGCAGAATTCATAGGAATCCCACGATGCCTCGTATCATTTCTTGCTGTCCAAATAAACCAAAATACAAGAATAGGAATAATGACATGAATATGTCCATGCATTGTGTTGCTTCTCGCCCCAATCCAAAACATAATGATATACTTTCAATGTATAAAAAGAGGTTGTTTAAAGCAAAAAATATGAAAGAAATACTTCCATATCTCCCGAGCAAGGTTGCTCGACAAAAATAAATCATCCATTATTTCAAGGTTGCGGCAGCAGTTGCAATGAGAAATAATCACTATTTTCTTGGACATCATTATCGTCTGGAATAAGATCTTGTAGATCTCTCCAAGTGAAAAAAAGAAATATTCGGCATAATATGCTTGTGCCAAAGAAAGGAAAAATTTCCCCGTGGCTCATAAGGTCCTTGCAAAGACTTTCAGGCGGATTTGGTGGAAAAAGTGCCAGTAGGGTGCAACTTCCAAAGCATAAGATCATTTCACTCTTGCCAAATAGGATGCTCAAGTACATGAAGCATATCATTTCCATCAAGGACCTGATCCAATTTAGGTAGATCCCACTATGTATCAAGCCAATAATCACTGACGCGTTTGATAGAACAAACTTCAACATCCACCCTTGAAATCAGAGGATTTCCCTTAAGCCAGGAATCAAACCAAAAGAATGCCTCCCCATTTTTAAGGTACCATTATATATGTGGCTGTGTAATAGATGCAGCCCTTAGAATCCCATTCCAACTTGGAGTCTCCCACCCAACAACCTTTAAACCAAGTGTAAGACGGCCCCAAAGATTCAAGAATTTCATTTTCCAACCGCTAATAAGAGATCTAATCTGATCAATCCACATTTGAAAATAATTGCACAAGATTTGACCACAAATAAGCGAAGCACCAATATAAGTAAGAGGAAATGTACCTCGAAAGATTCCCGTAAGATTAATGATAATCTGATTGTGCCCAGCAGGAACAAAGTTGGAGGCGATGGAACAGCTTTTGGCTGAATTAATATGTTGCCCATAAACCATCTCGTAGAGGTTGAGAAACTCCATCAGAATAGCATATTATCGTACCTCGAATAAAAATAATACAATCATTGGCATAGGCAAGATGAGATGGTGGTAGACCGACAGCCGTATGAAGAAAAAGTCTGTGATTCTGAGCATAAAGGTTGTCAAGGCCCCGTAAGAAAAAGTCTGCAGCAATAATAAAATGAGAGAGAGAAATCGAATTCCCCTGACGCACCCCGTGCTTTGATGCAAAGAAGACATTGGTTTCTCCAATAGTGAAAAAACAATTTTTCATGACAAATCCAAGATCGAGAAAAATCAAACTTCGCTAAGCATTGATAAGAAAAGACCAAGCAAGCCTATCGTAGGGTTTTTCCATATCCAATTTGACCAAAGTATTAAACCTGTCTCGGCTCAGTCGCAGATTAGAAACCATTTCTTGTGCAAGTAAAATATTATCACCAATAAGGCGACCTTTAACCAACCACTTTGCGACAAAAAATAATTTTAGGGAAAATAGAAGAAAGCCTATCATTCAAGAGCTTCTAGATGATTTTGTAATTGACATTGCACACGCTAATAGGCATGTAATCCTTCCATTCCCAAGGATCGAATTTTTTTGGTATCAAAATAATATTAGTAGCTTTAAACATCCTCGGAAAAGCTATCCCTCTAAAGAAATCAAGCACTGCCGATATAATATCTGGATGAATAATATCCCAACAATGCTAATAAAATAATGCATTAAAATAATCCGGACCAGCCACACTATCAGGAGAATGCTCAAAAATAATTTTTTAACCTCCTCCAACGAGGGTTCTCGACACAACAAATTAGTATCATCAGAAGTAACCAAATGCGGAATAAAATTGAGATTATGACAAGCAAGTACCTCAATAGGAGATGACAAAAGTTCCCCAAAGTATCTCGCAGCCGAAGAGCCCGCATGATTAGGATCATCCATAAGAACTCCATTTTCCATAATCTTGAATATACGGGACCTAGATTACCTTTTTTTCGCCATAGCCTGAAAAAGGTGAGTATTTCTTTCACCCTCAACCGCCCATTTGCATGTAGCCCATTGTCTCCAGAAGGTCGACTCTATTTTCTGAGTAAGGGTGCACTCGGCCAAGCACTTGTGAAAAATAGTACGAGAAGCCGGAGAAGGATTTTGATCATGCTCGATCTCAGCAAGTCGGAGAGATTCCTCCTTATCAAGTACCTTCTTTTAAAATATTCCCAAAAATATTCTTGTTCCAAGATTTAAGATCCTTCTATAACAAAAGCTGTTTGGCACCTAAAGCATAGAGACCAAAATATGGAGTAGTCTGATTCCAACTCTGTGCCACAATGTCAAGAAAAGAATGATGTTTCACCCACATATTCGGGAATATACAAGAAGACGGTTTTCTTCTCGATTTCTTCTCAACAAAAATAAGTAGAGGACAATGATCAGATTGCAAACAAGGTACGTGAACCACCCCCGTAGTAGCAAAATAGGCTCTCCAAACAAAATTAATCAAAGCATTGTCAATTTGCATTCTCGTACCACGAGCCGACCACGTAAAAGGATTACTCTCATACCCCACATCCTGAAGACCACAATCATCCACACATTAATTAAAATCCTCCATATCCCCCCAAAAGCAAACGACCATGACCCTATTTTTCTTCAGGCTTAAGAATAGTATTAAAATCACCCGCAACCATCCAAGGATTCTAATATCATTACGCCGCAAACCATCCCAAAGAGAGAGTTTAAGGTCACGAGATTGTGCCGCATAAACAAAAGTACACATAATAGGTTGTGGTAAACTAACGGAAGTGATATAATAATGAAAACACTGCTCTGGCAACCCATCATAGGTTTAATAAGCACCAAATTTTTCGGTTTATGAATTAAAACTAAATTTTGCACAATATCACGAGCATTATCATTACCAATACCCCAAACATTCCAACATAAAATCAACCAGTGTTATTAAATTCATTTGAATGCGGCTCTGGCAAACCCGCGGCCTTTTCAATTACGCCAACCTTTGAAAGGGGTCTTGTTTTCTCAAATGGCAGATCCTAAGAGAAGCTATCTTTACTGATCCCTTGTTGATGATCCATTACTTATTCCAAAAAAAGTTCCATAATCTCAAAGGCAAACCGATGATAGTCTTTGAAGAAAAACATATGAAAGAACTTGATGTAAGACATAATTTGGTCCTTATTATCCGGTTTCCGATTGCTAAATCGAGATATTTTTTCATGCACCGTATGATTGAAAAATTTGGTCTTAAAGGAACATACAAGATTGACCCAATTGGTATGTGTCACGTAATGCTTAAACTCGATAAGGAAGAGGATTATACGAGGTTATGGATGAAGAACTCTATTGATTTCCAAGGTGTTACAGCTAAGGTATTTAAATGGACGCAGTCTTTCAGTCTGAAATCAGAAGCGCCCATTGCGCCTGTTTGGATAGGTTTTCCGAGTTTGAATTTGAGGGAATGCGAATGCAGCATGCTTAAGTCTTTAGCACAATATATTGGCAAACCGTTGCGGTTAGATGAAAGGGCTGTTACTTTGTGTCTCCCGTATTATCCTCGTGTTTGTGTTGAATTAAACTTATTGAAGTTGATTCGGGATGAAATTGAATGGGGTGTTGAAGTTGGCGATAAAATGACTTATGTTAGACAAAAAGTTGTCATTAAAACTTCCAGAATTCCGTCAGAAATGTCAGCTTTTGGGCCACCCCCTGGAAGATTGTGCCGATGAGCAAAAAGTGCCTGTTGAAAAATAGAATCCAAAAGGATCCAAACAAGCTTGGGCGTTGGTTTGTGGTAAGAAAGAAGTGAATGCGAATGGCAGTGGCAAATTTTTTTTGATGTTCTTGTTAATGATGAATTGAATGATCATATTGACTGTGTTGAGGTGATTAATATTGTGTCTGATGCCAACCCGAAGAGTACTACTTTAATTGATAAAGGAAAAGCTGTTTTGGTGTCTAATGATGTTAATGATTCGCATAATCTTGTTGGTAACTTGAATGGTGATAATTTGTCTACTATATCTCTTGTTGTGAATATTTCTCATGATGTTGTTAACGTTGGAAAAAATGTGGTTAATGATGATATTATTTTTTCGTCAATTAATATTAAAGAAACATCTATGGCGTTGGTGTCTACCAATGTTGATACTTCTTTGATCCAAATGCTACGGAGAATGATATTTTGAATGATACTTTTGATGATTCTAATATTCAGCAGATATCTCGTGTTTAACACTAGGTGTGTCTGGGGCTAAATCTTTTGATCCAAATGCTACAAAGATTCTGATATTTTTAAGGATACTTTTAATAATCGCTTCTCTTAGGATCTGCCATTTGAGAAAACAAGACCCCTTTCAAAGGTTGGCGTAATTGAAAAGGTCGCGGGTTTGCCGGAGCCGCATTCAAATGATTTTAATAACACTGGTTGATTTTATGTTGGAATGTTCGGGGTATTGGTAATGATAATACTAATGATATTGTGCAAAATCTGGTTTTAATTCATAAACCGAACAATTTGGTGCTTATTGAACCTATGATGTGTTTGGAGAAAGATAAAGTTAAGAATATGCATCGTTTTCGTTAGGGCAAAGTGTTTGGTAATGTGAATTATACTATTTGGTTTTTGGTGATATTGATATTGGTATTGAGGTCACTGAGATTGACGAGCAGTGTTTTCATTATTCTATCACTTTCGTTACTTTACCGCAACCTATTATGTGTACTTTTGTTTGTGCGGAACAATCTCGTGACCTTAAACTCTCTCTTTGGGATGGCTTGCAGCGTAATGATACTCAGAATCCTTGGATGGTTGCGGGTGATTTTAATACTATTCTTAAGCCTGAAGAAAAATAGGGTCATGACCGTTTGCTTTTGAGGGATATGGAGGATTTTAATGAATGTGTGGATGATCATGGTCTTCAGGATGTGGGGTATGAGAGTAATCCTTTTACGTGGTCGGCTCGTGGTACGAGAATGTAAATTGACCGTGCTTTGATTAATTTTGTTTGGAGAGCCTATTTTGCTACTACGGGGGTGGTACACCTACCTTGTTTGCAATCTGATCATTGTCCTCGATTTATTTTTGTTGAGAAGGAATCGAGAAGGAAACCGTCTTCTTGTATATTCCCGAATATATGGGTGAAACATCATTCTTTTCTGGACATTGTGGCACATAGTTGGAATCAGAGTACTCCATATTTTGGTCTTTATGCTTTAGGTGCTAAACTGCTTTTGTTACAGAAGGATCTTAAATCTTGGAACAAGAATACTTTTGGGAATATTTTTCAGAAGATACTAGATAAGGAGGAATCTCTCCGACTTGCTGAGCTCGAGCATGATCAAAATCCTTCTCCGGCTTCTCGTACTATTTTTCACAGGTGCTTAGCCGAGTGCACCCTTACTCAGAAAATAAAGTCGGCCTTTTGGAGACAACAGGCCACATGCAAATAGGCGGTTGAGGGTGAGAGAAATACTCGCCTTTTTCAGGCTATGGCGAAAAAAAGGCAATCTAGGCCCCGTATATTCAAGATTATGGAAAATGGAGTTCTTATGGGTGATCCTAATCAGGTGGGCTTTTCGGCTGCGAGATACTTTGGGCAACTTTTTCATCTCTTATTCAGGTACTTTCTTGTCACAATCTCAATTTTATTCTGCATTTGGTTACTTCTGCTGATACTAATTCGTTGTGTCGAGAAACCTCGTTGGAGGAGGTTAAAAAATTATTTTTGAGCTTTCTCCCGATAGTGTAGCTAGTTCGGATTGTTTTAATGCATTATTTTATTAGCATTGGTAGGATATTATTTATCCAGATATTTTCTCGGTGGTGCTTGATTTCTTTAGAGGGATAGCTATCCCGAGGATGTTTAAAGCTACTAATATTATTTTGATACCAAAAAAATTTGATCCTTGGGAATGGAAGGATTACAGGCCTATTAGCGTGTGCAATGTCAATTACAAAATCATTTTGAAGCTCTTGAATGATAGGCTTTCTTCTATTTACCCTAAAATTATTTCTTTGTCGCAAAGTGGTTGGTTAAAGGTCGCTTTATTGGTGATAATATTTTACTTGCACAAGAAATGGTTTCTAATCTGCGACTGGGCTGAGACGGGTTTAATACTTTGGTCAAATTGGATATGGAAAAAGCCTACGATAAGCTTGCTTGGTCTTTTCTTTATCAATGCTTAGCGAAGTTTGATTTTTCTCGATCTTGGATTGTCATATGAAGAATTGTGTGGAAAATTGTTTTTTCACTAATGGAGAAACCAATGGCTTCTTTGAATCAAAGCACGAGGTGCGTGAAGGGAATTCGATTTCACCCTCTTTTTTTTCTATTGCTGCATACTTTTTCTTACGAGGCCTTGACAACCTTTATGATCAGAATCACATACTTTTTCTTCATACAGCTGGCGGTCTACCACCATCTCATCTTGTCTATGCCAATGATTGCATTATTTTTATTCGAGGTACGGTAATATGGCTAATCTGATGGAGTTTCTCAACCTCCACGAGATGGTTTCTGGGCAACATATTAATTCAACCAAAACCTGTTTCATCGCCTCCAACTTTGTTCTTGTTGGGCACAATCAGAATATCATTAATCTTACGGGATTCTCTCGAGGTACTTTCCCTCTTACTTATCAGAATATTAAATCTTGTTCAATTATTTTCAAATGTGGATTGATCAGATTAGATCTCTTATTAGCGGTTGGAAAATGAAATTCTTGAATGTTGGGGGCCGTCTTACTCTGATTAAAAGTGTGCTATGTGCTATCCCTATTTATTTGTGCCAAGTCTTGGACCCTCCAAAGGGGGTTATTGAGGATTTTGAAATATTGTTTGCCAAATTTCTTTGGGGTACGACTGATGAAAGACACATGTTACATTGGCACAGTTGGGCGCGAATCTGTCAGCCCTATGATAATGAGGGCCTTAATGTTAAATACTTGGCGGATATGATTACAACATTTGGAATAAAATTCTGGTGGAGATTTTGCTCGCAGGAATCTCTGTGGGCGAGATATTTGATGTTATGGTATACCACACGACCACGTGGTTTAGAGGTTATTGGGTGGGAGACTCCAAGTTGGAAACGGATTCTAAGGGCTGCATCTATTACACATCCACATATATAGTGGCACCTTAAAAATGGGGAGGCGTTCTTTTGGTTTGATTCCTGGCTTAATGGAAATCCTCTGATTCTGAGGGTGGATGTTGAAGTTTGTTCTATCAAACGCGTCAGTGGATTATTGGCTTGATACAGAGTGGGATCTACCGATATTGGATCAGGTCCTTGATGAAAATGATATGCTTCGTGTACTTGAGCATCCTATTTGGCAAGAGGGAAATGATCTTATGCTTTGGAAGTTGCACCCTACTGGCACTTCTTCTACCAAATCTACCTGAAAATCTTTGCAAGAACCTTATGAGCCACGAGGAATTCTTTCCTTTCTTTGGCACAATCATATTATGCTGAATGTTTCTTTTTTTGCTTGGAGATATCTACAAGATCTTATTCCATCGGACCAGACGATAATGATGTCCAAGAAAATAGTGATTATTTCTCAATGCAACTGTTGCCGCAACCTTGAAACAATGGATCATTTATTTTGGTCGAGCAACCTTGCTCGGGAGATATGGAAGTATTTCTTTAATTGTTTTCGCATTAAACAACCTCTTTTCATGCATTGAAAGCATATCATTATATTTTGGATTGGGGCGAGAACCAACACAATACCTGGACATATTCATGTCTTTATTCCTATTCTTGTATTGTGGTTTATTTGGACAGCAAGAAATGATACGAGGCATCGTGGGATTCCTATGAATTTTGCGAGGATTATTTTAAAAGTTATTTTCCATGTTCGTAATCTTTTGCTCTTTCTCCTTGTGATGTGAAGTATTAGAAAGGAAATCGGCATGTGGTCGTTGATTGGGTTATTCATTTTTCTCACCCGATTGCAAAGCTACCTTTCACAGTCTATTGGCAAAGACCGGTTGAGGATCGTCTCAAACTCAACACGGATGGTAGTTCTAAAGGCAACTCGGGCTTATCAGGCGGGGGAGGTATTCTTAGGACCATCTTGGCAATTGCCTTTAGTGTTTTCATATTGCCTTGGATTTTATGACCAATGTTGTATGGAACATTGCTATTCACCAAGGCTTCACCTATTGTCATGATTTGGGCCTTCATGATATTGATGTTGAAACTGATGCTTTGGCCACTAGTCCTATTATTAACTCTTTGCAGGGTGAACCGTGGAACATCATTCAGTATTTAGAGGACATTCACAACTAGTTAGTTCAGTTGAGGAACCGAGTTGTTCATTCTTTCCGGGAGGAACATTATGTTGTGGATAAACTTGCAAATGAGGCATGCATTCAACGCCTCAGCGGGCGGAATACTTTGGAATCCTCAAGCATTAAAGTGCGCAACCTCATTGCTAAGGATCAGGGTGGTTGGACGTATCTTAGAATGCCAAAACCGCAGGATTAATGGTAATCTTTCTTTGTACTTTTACTACACTTGTCTTCTCTTTCCGAGTGCGGTATTCTATATCATTAGTTACTTCTGATGATTCCCTTTCTATCTCTGTTGATCTTCAGCTTTACACGATTGATGTATGTATGCTTTCCTAGGCCACCTTCCACACATGTGCACACTTCTTCATTACATGCATCTTTCAGATATCTGCACACTACTACTATTATGTATACTTATATATATATATATATATATATATATATACTAGCAACTGGGTGCACGTAGAACCGCGTACAAGTTTTTCTTTAGCATAAAACGTTTATTAATTTTAAGATGTTATTTCCTCTTCAGTGTATTTTAGCCGGAATATGCCCCGTTCGAGGTATTTTTTCGCCTACTTTTTGTCATCAACTACTAATAGACATCTAGTACAACACATATGTGTCGGGTAAGGGGAAAAATTCCGGCCAAGAATGGCCAAAAATAGCCGAAAACCCGGCCAGGGGGCAAATCGAACAGACGTGCATAGTTTAGGGGGCAAAACGCTTATTAAATTAGTTTAGGGGGCAAGTCGCAAAAACGTGCATAGTTCAGGGGGCTTGATGCTTTTATCCCTAAATATAATATAGTTTTACTATAAAAAGAAATTTGATGCTATGATTAACTATTTTTATAAAGTACTTTAACTTCGTTATGACATTTCAAATATCACTCACACCCAACATATTAAGAACTTAATGAAGTCGTTGTTTCATTTATTGCAGAAATGAAAAATAAAAATAAAATAAACAATTACAAAAAAAAAAGTCCAGATGTTTGTGTATAAAAGTAATAAAACAACATTACACATACCGTGCTGTCAAGACAAAGATTTAACCCCCAATAAATATACATGAATCAACAAATTAGCAATAAAAAGGGGATGCAATTATGCATATATATAATATAATTAAAAGGAACAATGTTTATTTTCTGCACTGCATAATTTAAACCTTTTACCGCTATTCGTCCTCACCCAAAGGAGATAACAATAAAATTATTTTCTTAATTTCAAAAATATATACCTGTTTATTCTCCACGAAATAACATAAGAGAACTTACAACCGCATAATACATTTTTGATAGAGGTGCCAATATACCTTCCATTAGAAGGCCATATGTATATTGCGGTTTGTAAGTCTTCTTTTTGCTGCAAAAAAGAAAAGGAAGATGCGGAGATTATCAGAAGATATTTAGTATGGAAGATAACAAAAGGAAGAGAACTCAGTATTAGTTATTGCAAATTTCTCGTACTTATATTATTTTTATATTATATGTAACCTGAAAATATAAGAGAAAATATAATTAGTAATGAGGAAAATGAAAAAAATAAATAAAAACTAATATGTATTGCCTGGTACTTTTTGTAGCCCTTATAGCCCCTAATTACCTTCATTAAAGCTTGATAAATAAGCAAGAGATATGGGATAAATGAAATGAAATCTTGCAAGTACCGTCAGTTGGTTAATATATTAAGATCAGGGATAATGTTATATCTACATATTCTTCTTATGGATTTAGCTTCGAAATGCAGATGAGTGAATGTATATAGTATCTACAACTGAAGTAACACAATAAGTGAACATACAAAAAAATAAGAAAAAAATCGTAAACTGAAGTCTTACCACGTATGAAATCTCCGTGTATGCATGACACTATTAATATTAAAATTATGCTCTGCACAATTTGAAAATTAGCATGTGAAGGAGTAACAAAATGAGTATTTGCATAAAGAAAAGTATTGCAGAAGAATCACAACAAACAAAATAATTAAGAAAGAAAAAGCTAAGAAGCGAAAAGATGAAGAAAATAATTAAAGAGAGAGAGAGAGAGAGTTGCTACGTACCTTTCATTTAGATTTGTAAAATGATTGTATTTAGTTTAAAACAAATTAAATAGGAAGGGTAGTGGCTATCAGTTACTTAAATTTTGAATTCAAAAATTTGAAACAACAAGAAATTAATCCAATTAAAGATTCAGGAGATTTATTTTAGAGAGAGAGAGAACGTGTGTTTTTTCTATTAGAGTGGTTATCGTTTTTTCCATTTTTTTCCTTAACTTAGTGCTTAATCCCATATTCAAAATTAAGGTTTTTTTCTTTATCCGGAAGTTGAGAGATTTGAGGGAGTGGGGGACGTTTTGGTCTCCTCAATTTTCTCTTCTTCGTTTTTTAAATTACCCGTTAGGAAAAGTTGGTGGTTATCGACTTTGGTGTCATAATGTGAGATAAAGTACCGATTTGCTTATCCAAACCGGTGACCGGTAGCTTGGCCGATCCGGTTGAGAGAACCAATCAAACCCGATAAGAATCGGTCAAGAACCGGGAATCGGTGACCCGGTTTGGTAATTGTTGAACGGGTTTATATATTACTTCATAAAAATTTAAATTTTTCATGGTTGTGGAGTTGAACCCTGGACCTCTATGTAAATATTAGCTGCTTTAACCAAATGATCTACAATAGAATTGGTAGTATTCACACTTATTAATATATAGATTAAATATCTAGAATATATTTTTCTCATATAAAACAAATATATTATGCTATTATTTTTATAACTTAGTAGTATTATATTATAAAGCATCTTTGTTATGTTATTTTTTTCTATATAGTAGATGTTCTTAGATTAGTATTATTTTTTTCCAAACACTTTAAAAATTAGAATTCATGAAATATTATGCATATTTGCTTTAACTTTAACCAATACACGTGTAGTTTAATCTTTTAATTATTGTACGTTAATCAAATACTCTAATTTAATTTTCTTTATTTTTAAATAACAAATTAACTAAATGAATTAAAATATGAGTTTTATGATTAGATACATATCAATTAAGAGTGAAGAAACAAATTTATAACTTCTCGTTTCCTAAAATTGATACTAACAAAATTATGTAGCAAGATATATTTTATATATATTTATGATTTTTATAATATATTGTGTTGTACCGGTTGGACCAGTGGTTCGATCGGTTCGGCCACTAAAACCAGTAACCAGTGAGTTTATTGGTTCGACGTCCGGTCCGGTTCTGAAAACACTGAAATCAACATAATCAACGACGGGGGGTGGGAGACGTACCACCATGGCTTCGTCGATTGTGAGCCGATTTTTAAACATTTTGTGTTGTATTTGTCTTTGGCAACGAAGTATTTCCGGTCATGCCAACTGGAACTTCCAAGTAATGGTCACGTTATTTAATCAAAACTTTTAGTTGAACCTCCTTCGGCTAACTAAGTTGAGGGCGAGCCTCATTTTCATCGTCACCATCTGAATGATGACTTTCCTCCACGACACCACTAATAGATTGCCATAATTTACCAAGATCAGCCCCCAATGATTCCGACGTATCACAAAAAAGGCTCTGCATCAATTGATTTAACCCAAGACAAACCTGGAGTTAAACACGAGATCTCTGCTGAATATTAGAATCATCTAAAGTATCCTTCAAAATATCATTCTCCGTAGCATTTGGATCAAAAGAAGTATCAACATTGGTAGACACCAGCGCCATTGATGTTTCTTTAATATTCTTTGACGGAAAAATAATATCATCATTAACCACATTTTTCCCAACGTTAACAACATCATGAGAAATATTCACAACAAGAGAAGTAGCAGACAAATTATCACCATTCAAGTTACCAACAAGATTATGCGAATCATTAACATCATTAGACACCAAAACAACTTTTCCTTTATCAATTAAAGTCGTACCCTTCGGGTTGTCATCAGACACATTAATCACCTCAACACAGTTAATCTGATCATTTAATTCATCATTAACAAGAGCATCAAAAAAAAATTCGCCACTGCCATTTGCATTCACTTCTTTCTTACCACGAACCAAAGCCCACGCTTGTTTGGATCCTTTCGGATTCTATTAACAGAAACTTTAGCAATTTGTTCAATCTTTTTTTCTACTACTTGCTCAAGGCCGCAATCTTCCAGGTGGTGGCCCAAAAGTTGACATTTCTAATGAACATTTGGGAAGTTTTCATGGACAACTTTTTGTCTAACATAAATCATTTCATCGCCAAAGTAACACGAGGATAACCCGGGAGAGACAAAATAATTGCCCTTTCATCTAACCGCAACGGTTTGCCAATATATTGTGCCAAATACACAAGCACGCTGCATTCGCAGTATCTCAAATTCAAACTCGGAAAACATATCCAAACAGGCGCAATGGGTGGTTCTGATTTCGGACTGAAATAAGGCGTCCATTTAAACACCTTAGCTATAACACCTTGGAAATCAATAGAGTTCTTCGTCCATAACATCGTATAATCCTCTTCTTTATCGAGTTTAAGCATTACGTGACACGGACCAATTGGGTCAGTCTTGTACGTTCCTTTAAGAACAAATTTTTCAATCATACGGTGCATGAAAAAATATCTCGGTTTAGCAACCGAAAACCGGATAATAAGGACCAAATTAAGTCTAGCGTCAAGTTCATTAATATGTTTTTCTTCAAAGACTATCATCGGTTTGCCTTTGAGATGATGGAACTTTTTTGGAATAAGTAATGGATCATCAACAAAGGATCGGTAAAGATCACTTCTCTTAGGATCTGCCATTTGAGAAAACAAGATCCCTTTCAAAGGTTGGCGTAATTGAAAAGGTTGCGGGTTTTTGCTGAGCCACATTCAAATGATTTTGCTTAGTGACGGTTGCATGGTCTTTAACCGGCGGAACTAACGGAACAAGGTTACGACGCGGTGCAACAATAGATGAGATTGACATGAAGAAACCCTTACCATGCAACGAAGGGGTTGACAATGGAACCTTAGAGATGTTTGTGGCACAATTTTTGGGTTGCAAGACATTCTTACCATCCAATTCACGTGCAACATGATCAGAAGCAACCACCGGCTCCGCTGCGGCCTTGGGTGGTTCAACAGCGGCGTAACCATCATTACCATCATCAATATTACCACTTGCAACCGTCTTAACATCAAGATCGTCCACGTGTAAGACAAAAAATTCCATAGCACACATAGCATTCAAGGTCACTTAATGTGTTTACACTATGTCCCTCCCAAAATGGCAACTACGAAATGAACAATTATGGAAGGTTTGAAGGCTTGTAATCTGACCCCTACCATCACACCTTTGAAAACCACTTACCACGGAGGTTGAATGGAGGAGAGAAGGTGGAGCTGCGGCGGTGTTATGGTCATGAAGAGCCAAAACGCTCCCATACCACTTTCTAAGCTTGTGAATACAAAAACATGATTGTGTTGATGATGAATCAAGCCAAATAACACAAAATGTGACCAACAAAACCAAGAACAAGATCTCAAGAACTGTGAAAAGAAACCAATCCAAAGATTAACACAAGGTGTAAGAATCCAAACCTAAGCAGAGAAGATCCGAAGATCGTTAAAGGTTTGCGAAACTAACAGTATTGTACGAATCTAAAGAAAGTGACCAAGCTTCCACAATTATACAAAGGAGGATAATGAACATATTTCCAAGAAAAATACCAAGATTTGAATCCAAAGATAAGCAAAATCTACCCCAAATCCTTGATATTAGATTTAAGCATTAAATCTAGTAAGAAGACCAACTTCATACGTAAAACTGCTCTGATTGAGAAGGACCTAGAAGACATGGCATATATGGTTGGAAATCCCTATGAGTCCTTTTTCAAATGAAGCAAATGGAGGTCATTTGAAAATTCCTATAGAGAGTTATGATCGATACCGAGATTGCGCAAACTGCACACGAAATTCGCGAAGTAGAGAGAGGAGAGAGCATTTTAGAGAGAGAAAGTTGTGTGCGAGTTACGCAAAAGAAGTACATTAGGCTACTGGGGGAGAGATATCCGCTACCAACTCCGCTCCTGGAGTTCGATACCGATTATTGGACCATGGAAATTGGTCCAGTAAAGAAGGGGAAGGCGAAGGGCTTACCGACTAAGGCAGATCCGGAGGCATACAACATTGAGTACAATAGACACCTAGATTATGCAGGGCCACCATCGAGGTCTTGCAGACGTAGAACCTGCAGACTCGGTCACTCGCAGATTAAAAGATGGATGATATGTATGCCACTATGTAGAGCTAGAGAGATATGATTCGCGACTAGTTGCAAATTGATCTTCCACCGATTCTAGATTATGCGTGCATGGGGAATGCATGTAGGACGAGAGCTGGGCATTTGATTCAAACAATTCATAGGTCGTCGCATTCAAGGCCAGATCCATATGCTCCAAGTTCGTCTAGGCCTGCGTATATTGCGGAGTACGATGACAACTCCGATTAAGAGGAGATGCACGTGCAGATGGAGGAGGACAATGTTGTAGAGTTGGGTGGTGAGGGTGATGGTGATGATGGGGTCGCGACTGCAAGTGGGGAAGACATTTATCAGACAGGCGTTTATAGTTGAACAATGAGTAGTATTTTTATTTATACTTGTATTCTAATTGTTAAAATTTAAATTGTGTAGTTTTCTTAGGGGTGGGTAATCATACCCAAAATTCGGGTACCCTACCCTACCCGGTCGGGTATTACTCGAATTTCGGGTATCACTGCCCGAATCGTACCCAAATTTTCGGGTACCCTATCCGATTAGGGTGAGTCGGGTACAGATTCGGGTAGGGTTTCCTAAACCTTTAGGGTACCCAGTACCCGAATATAATCTTATACATATATTTTTTTTCTTTTTTCCATTCTTTTCCTTTTTTTTTCCTTTTCTGTTTTCTTCTTTCTCTTTATGTCAAACGCATGCCACTCACTATCTCTCTTTCTTTTTTTCTTTCGAACACACGCAACAAAACCCACCACCGCCATTATCATCCACTGCACATTTCAATGGCTTTTCTTTTTCACCACATTAAGGTCCTCAACCAAACCATATACGATTCTCCTCCATACGGCGACTGTGACCCCTTCTGCTTCGACGTGTACATCTCTCCATCGCCACCGCCGTCGTTGTCGTCAACCGCCTACTATGCCGCCCACCTGCTCAAAAAACACGTCGGCCTCTCTATCTTCCTCACGATCGCCATCTCAGTCCTACACACCGTCTTCTTCTTACTCACCTTCTACACGATCTACAAGCTATGATCGACTTGTCGTAATCGTCATCAACGCTGTGGATTATTGTTAACCGAGCATAATCAACCTCTGAGCTCCGACGAGTTTGTCGACGAGGATCATGGACCTGAAATTGACCATCCAATTTGGTACATACGGACGGTTGGATTGCAGCTGTCGGTCGTAAGTGCGATTACGATGGTTACGTTTAAAAAGGGGGACAGATTAGTCGACGGTACCGATCACCCAGTGGCTATTTCTTGGCCAATGGATGAACTTCATGTACCCCAAATCCGAAGTTTGGGGTACCCGAAGGTTAGGGTACTTGACTCAAATCGGGTACCCCAAATATTGATAGGGTATCGGGTAGGGTTTTTACCCTACCCGAAGCTACCCGAACCCACCCCTAAGTTTTCTTATTGTAATCGTAACTAAATTGTGTACTTTAAATTTTCATTACTGCATTGTTGGACTGTTATTGTAATTTATCTTTTGGCTAATGTTTTAACCTAAATCCGTTATTTTAGATTTTTAGTGTACTTTTATCAAATTTAAAATGTTACTTTTAGAAAAATCAAATGCATTTGTCTTTTACAACACTAACAAACCGTTACAAATAAAGTACGTAAAAACTAGTGTTTTAAATTATTACAAAACAAATAAACTAATCAATATCGCTATGATTATAATCTAGCTCCGTGTCTTCACTTTCTTCGTCTTCGTCTTCAACTTCATTTTTTCCTCTATCTTGTACATCTTCGACGACCTCAAACTCAGGTGCCCCCAATTGGATATTCATATCAAGCGAGCTCAAGTCTACAAACAGATTATTCCCTACAGATTCGTTCTCTGGAAACACTTCCTCTGGCATCCCTGTTTCTTTTTCGCTCGAATCACTTAGTGACGACATGTAAATCACGTGCCTAGCCAGAATAGTAGATACAACTGTCCATCCCTTTTTACCTGGTTGACCATTTGTAAGTTTGGATACGTGGCGTAGTACGACTGAAGGGCCTAATTTGCAAAAATAAAAGCTCGTTGGTCGTGAGAGACCGTTGTGGGTTAATATCAACAACTTTGTACGTCTTGTGAACATTCCTCCCTTGACGGCGAATATCATACCACCTACACTTGAATAATACAGTGTATAGTGGTCCTTTACCTCCTCAATATTCCACCCCTATGATTTCGTTCAATGTCCCGTAGAAGTTGGTGGTGTCGGATCCTCCCATATCCCCCTTTACATAAACCCCTCTACAATCACTCTACATAGGGCCCAAATGCATATCAGGGTGGAACCGAAACCCATTCACAATGTACCCTTCATAGGACAACGCTGAGTTGAGTGGACCTACGAGCAACGGCTTAACACAATCGTCTGTCATGTACTTGCCACTGGAGTAGGTCAGCTTGAACCATGCTACGTACTCACAACTTCTCTTTGTTTGCACCTCTATGGGACTGAGTCCACCGCACTCCTCCTCTACAAACGACCTGTGAGTTAGAAATACTCCATGCGTACAAGTTATTCCTAATAAAAAGAGTGTTTGCAAGTAAAATAAAGAATGTTGACTTACTCAACCCATCCATCCATCTCTTCACAATTAAGAAGCGTGTACATTTCAATTTGCTCCAACTCTTCGGACGGCAACTGCCTCTTCTTGTTCAATGACCGAAGGGGCTTCCTATTCTTTCGAAATAACAAAAGCTCATCATCCCAGTCTGAACTCTCAAAAGTATCGTTCCTATTGAGCCGGTTAAATCTAATACTCGTGGAGATATCGAGATATTGTGCACACATATTGGATAGCTCTGAAAGAAAGTGGGAATTAGCTATGCATCCTTCGACCATTGCTTTGGTCATTATAGACTTTTTAAAATCAAACATACGCCTGAAAATATCAAAAAGTCACTAACATGTAGAATAAACTAACAAAAAGTAGTATCGGATTAAGCTCATTAAACATTGTGTACCTCTCGAATGGATACATTCATATGTAGTGAACAGGACCGCCTACTCTAGCCTCATATGGTAGGTGTATGGCCAAATGCTCAATAGAATCGAAGAAGAAAGGAGGAAATATCCTCTCAAGCTTGCACATTATGACAATAATGGATTCCTCAAGACCCTTCACATTGGTGGCTGAAACCTTTGAAGCACAAATTGCTCGGAAGAATAAACTAATATCCATCAATGTTACCCGAATGTCAGGCGGTAGGAAGTCACGAAAACCAATGGGAATCAATATTTGCATGAAGACGTGACAATCATGACTCTGCATACCAAATAGACTATGTTGCTGCTTTTGTACGCATAGTCCCAAGTTTGACACGTATCCTTTTAGAAATTCGAGATCACCCAACCATTCCAAGACCTTCATCTTTTGCTCCCGCATGAGATAATTGGTTGCGATTGGCTTCTTAAATGCACCTCCTCGGGTTGGTTCTAAAAATAGCTCTTCACGATTAGTCAAGATCTCCAAATCATGTCTAGACTTGATGTTGTGCTTAGTCTTAGAATCATCCAACAATGTGTTGATGATGTTATTGAAAACGTTCTTCTCATAATGCACAACATCTAGATTGTGACAAATCAAGTTTGTGGACCAATAGAGCAGTTCCCAAAATTTGCTCTTCCTCAACCAATTATGATCTGTGCGAAACCCCGGTAGCTTTTTCACATTGGGCCCAAAACCAACATTCTCGAAACCCCGGTAGCTTTTTTCACATTGGGCCCACAACTTCCCTCATTTGGTCGCCCAATTTCCTAAGAATAGGTGCTTGTAGTGGCTTTAGCCCTTTGTAGAAATAATTTATGTCATGACGCCATCTATGATGTTCTAGCATAAAACGACGATGGCAATCGAAAAAACACGATTTGCTGCCATTCTTCAACATATACGATTTTGTGTCTCCCATGCAATAAGGACACGATAACTTCCCATGCGTGCTCCATTGAGACATCATTCCATACGCCAGAGAATCGCTAATTATCCACATCAGGGCCGCTCGTAATTGAAAGTTTTCCTTCCTCAAGCTATCAAACGTCTCCACACCAGTGATCCATTAAGCATTCAGCTCGTCAATCAGTGGTCTAAGAAAAACATCCAAGTTCTTTCTGGGACTCTGTGGACCGGAAATGATAAGACTCAAAAATATGAACTCCTCCCTCATGCAAAAATCGGGAGGGAGGTTATACGGGGTTACAAACACTGACCAACAAGATTAATTCTTCCCAGATGAGCCATACGGTGTGAATCAGTCTGTTTACAAACCGAGTCGTACATTTCTAGGCTCAGTTGCAAAATCCAGATGCGTCCTATCAAAGTGTCGTCATGCCTCGCCTGAAGCTAGGTGAATCATTCGATCTGTAGCTTCTCGACGCTTCAAATGCCAAGTCATATGCTTTGTAGTGCCTACACTATAATACAACCTCTGAAGATGAGGGCCTAGGGGGAAATGCCACAAATGCTTCTTTGCGACCTTCGACTTCCTACCAGACTCGTATCTATCTTCCCTGCATATCGGGCATTTCATGAAGCCCTTGCTCACCGCAAACCCCTAGAACAGAAAACACTGTTTTGGGAAAACATCGATCTTCATGTACCCTATGCCCAAGGTTCGCAGCATCTTATGCATCCCTTTTGTGTCTTTAGGTAACAACTTCTCAATATTTGGGTCGAACCCATCTTTAGACATCTTTAAAAATTGTCAGACGTGATGTTACTCGCCTTGTGCATGGTCTTGTAATTCAACAACTCTATAGCCCACCGTATGATGGTTTTACTCTTCTTAGGATGCATCTTCACATGTCCAAGATGCATCAAGTCGTAGAAATTGCTCGCATCGGGATTCAAATTCTTGTTATGCACATCATCCTCATCAAATGGGCCTCCATATGCATCCACGACCATCTGTCTAAAAGAATCGTCAGCTCGAATAGGGCGGTCAGGAATATTGGCGTGTGATAGGCCGGGAGGTTCGTCGATAAACATCATGGTAGTCGTGGTAAACTTCTCTCTATGCAAAATCCACTCAAAATATACAGACGTAAATCCCGGCTTATGAAGATGATCATGGACTTGGTACTGATGAAAAATCTTTGAATTGTTACATTTCTTGCACGAGCACTTAATACGCCCCCTATATCTAAATAGGCATCTTGTTGCGAAGAGAATTATATGAATATGCGAATCCCACCCACAAAACTATCTTGCAAATAACCATCGTTATTGAATCTATCGAACATCCAATATTTATCGGCTAGATAGTCCATTATTTATACAAGTTGTAAAATTTAAAAGAAATAATTATTTACAATTAATATTACAAATAATTAACAATTTAAAACATAACAATTATCATGCACGATAAGGTTGTACAGTGATAAATTGATCAACATACTTCTTTAAGCGTGAAAGAACGATCCTTAAGAATCTTGTGTCCACTACGAGTAGTCTTTATGTGTTTAAGAAATATCTATGGAAAAATGAATAAACAAGTTAGCATATCATACCAAAATTTATTATTGGAAAAATATATTTGTGAATCTAAGTGAAAAAAATGAGAATACCTTAAGAATGGGTGCAGATTGTTGTGAATTATGAAAGTGAGGGAGGAGATATTTATAGGTGAAAATCTGGCAGCTCATGACCGTTGGGGGGTCGCGAGGCCAACTAGTCGTTGGCTTCCGTGACCGCCGGGCGGTCATGACACATTATTAGTGACTGACCGACGGTCACAAATAACATTCATATTAAAAAAATTGATTGTAGGGAACGGTCTTGATGTGTTTATTATTTTTAACAGGAACTCTTATTATTACATGTGAATTGAAGTAATAAATGATTACAACATTAGTAATTGACTTATCAAAATAGTAGATTAGATGTGATTAGGTGAGCTATTAGCGAATAACTTATTTTATGTTTTACAACTAATTATCATATATACCTAGTTATTTTAATTGTTATATGCAAATGTGCGATAAAACCTTATAATTTGCCTCGTTTTAACTACTTTATCAATTTAACAAACAACGTGTCTTAAATAGACAACCAAAATGCAAAAAAAAAAATATGAATAATGTTCGTGACCGCCTGCGGTCACGAAAGTTTCAGCGAGCGCTCGGTCACGACATATTATTAGTGACCGCCAGGCGATAACTAATAACATTCATATTAAAAAAAATTGATTTTATGGAACTATCTTGTCGTGTTTCTGATTTTTAACAAGTCTCATTATTACATGTGAAATGAAGTAATAAATGAGTACAATATTAGTAATTAACTAATTAAAATAGTAGATTAGATGTGATTAGGCGAGTTATGAATGAATAACCTATTTTATGTTCTACAACTAATCATCATATATACCTAGTTGTTTTAATTGTTACATTTTTTCCCGTTTTAACTACTTTATTAATTTAACAAACAACGCGCCTTAAATAAAAAACCAAAAAGCAGAAAATATCGAATGAGTGTTATTCGTGATCGACGGGCGACAAACATTCATGACTGCCGGCGGTCACGAGATTTCTAGAATTTTCAAATTTGAAATATTTCGTCACCGCCTGACGGTAGCGAAAGACCCCAAAATTTGCGGGATTCAGGGAGAAATTCAATTTTTCTGAAATTCAAAATTTTGACCAAAATTCTAAGTATACCCGTTATTCTACCCGTTAATTTGCAATACTCTCAAATTATACTCTCCAAAAAAAACCCAACACTTTCTCCACTTTATTTTTTTCAAATCTACAACACTTTCTCATCTCTCTTTTCTTTTAAGAAATCCAAACAAAAAAAACCCAACACTTTCTCTTCTATTGTTTCCCAAATTCGAAAAAAAAAACCCAACACTTTCTTATCTTTTCTTTTCTTATATCCCAAAAAAAAATCCCAACACTTTTCTTCTCTTCTTTTCTTTTCTTATATCCCCCCAAAAAACCTCTACACTTTTCTTCTCTTCTTTTCTCTTTAATATCCAAAAAAAGCCCACACATATTTTCTATTCGCCAAAAAAAATATATTCTGATAAATTACCGAAATATATTTTTTTAATTCTTTCAGGGGTTTTCGTGACCGCCCGGCTGTCACAAATAATATAAATATAATTCGTGATGCCCGAGCGGTCACGGGCCGCCGTCGTGACCGTCAAGCGGTCACGGATTTGATCGTGATCGCCTAGCAAACACGGCAGCGGCATGTGACCGCCGAGCGGTCACAACGGCGGGGTCGTATTCATGACTGCTCGGCGGTCACAGACTATACGACGACTGCCAGGCGGTCACGAAGAAAACCCGTAACCTTCGGCGCTGGCAAAATCGCAACAGCCGGGCGATCGTCGAAAGTTGTTCTGCGGCCCCCTAGTGGTCGCGGATGGCCCACGACCGACTTTCGGCCACCGCCTAGCGGTCGCGGATGCTCATCCGCGATCACTCATGGCTTATTTTCGACCGCTCGGTGGTCGCGAATGACCCCTTTTTGTAGTGGTATTTGATTGCTCTTAGAATTATAAAATAATTCTCCATTATATATGTTAGATAATAAATCTATTTGGTGAGAAATAATATTCAATTCGATATGATTGTGATTATAAGCACATTTCTTGGAAATAAAATAAAGGGATGAGATTGTTGCCGTTTTCATTAGCTTGGGTTACGTTTTAAAAAAAACATAAATTGAAGGGAGATCTACTATTTCCTACAGCCATGAAACGATTTTCTCAGGGACTTTTAATTCTCTTCTCTTTGGTGGAAATTTGTAAAGATTAAAATTGGTCCTTCATTAATTTTGCTCTTTATTTTGTTCTTTTACAACGCCAACGAACCAATTTTGATCAATAGTGCATGTGTGTCACTTAAACTTCACATGACATTTTGCTGTACTCAAATCGTAATTGGGGATTTTCTAATTTGGTCCCCAAAAAGGAATTACACTTACAACCGCAGAAAATTTGTAATGACATTTTGCTGTACTCAAATCGTAATTGGGGATTTTCTAATTTGGTCCCCAAAAAGGAATTACACTTACAACCGCAGAAAATTTGTAATAATTTTACAATCCTGAACTTTTCTCACGCTTCAAATTAATTTAGAATTTAGAAAATTAAATTCTTAAAATCCATTTTGATTACTATTTACTATTTTAAGATATAACGAAAAGATACTTTACACTTTCAATTCAGATATTTAAAAATTAAAAGTCTTAATATCTAAATTATGTTTTTTTTTGGTTTGCTAATTGATGCGGGATAATTTTTTCTGCTGACTAATCACTGCAGGTCATATTGATCCAAGCTCCTTATTGGTTTTGAGTTAAGAAAACCTGCACTAAAAAACACGGCACGCCTAGGCCAAGGTTGAGCTGCTGCTCGTTGATGGGTTCGATTATAAACAAGTTATAGGTCAAATACAATGTAGATATAAAATAGTTATGTAAGTCGAACGTATCTGCTATGTGAGACAGAAAGCGACTGGTTAGGATTGAGAGTTTGTTGATTTCGGTCTAAACTTGGGACTAAGCCATGGTGCATACATGTCTCGTTAAAGGAATCATGCATAACATAGTTCATTGTTTCTCTGGGGTTGTCGATCATGGTTGGAGGTGAAGGTCAGACTTCTGAGGTCGGGCCTTTGCACATCGGATAACGACTTGATGGCCTAGTATTGCATAGCTTCATAGATAGCGGTCGATCATTCACGAATAGGTCAGACGCGAAGAGATCGTTTGTTAGGAGATAATTAACGAAGAGATAGTCTACAAATATATAGTGCACAAAGATATATTGCGCGAAGAGATTGTTCAAAAAGAGATAGTACACAAAGAGATAGTACTAACTCTTGAACAAATTGCTTGAATATTGCCTGAGATAATTGTAGATGTAAATGTGTTGAGGAAATGAAATAGGTTATCGTTTAAAAAATTTCAGTTTTAGCATTTCAAGTCAACAACCCTTTAGAAGAATATCCACATAACCTACTAAAGCCTTTTCTACAGGCCTTTGTTTATGAGGCCTACTTTCCTATCATGAGCCAAAAAAAAAGAGAAACTTATATCTACCAAAAAAAAAAGAGAAACTTATATCTACCCATTTCTAGAGATAGATGTAGTAGATCGAAATAGGAACAAGGTATGAGCTCAAAACAAAAGCATAAGCTAAAAAAAATCTAAATAGTAAACTAGGATGAACATAATAGATAATAAAAATAACCCGTGCAAGAACTTTAAGTTTGTGGGTGTTTATCGAAAAATCATGAAGTATAGGATGGCTTGATACTTGCGAAGAAAATGAATATGCAATTGAAAAGATGACAAAAAGAGCCTAAATTGTATGGCCAAATGAAGAAGGCACAAACAAGGGAGGAAAGAGTAATACATGGGTGGTTTACTGCATACATCTCTAGAACTCATATGTGATTTTTTCCATTATAGCCCATACCCGAGCCTAACATTACAACCTTACAAAGTCCTAAATGATCCTCAACATATGAAATCTGCTTGAGTCAATGGCAATGGAAGTGAAGAGTGAAAAGTGAAGTGATTATATGTTAAGAGCTATGCTTTTAGAAGTTCGCAATATGAAAATAACTCTTATTCTATTATCGATAGTATCACATGCTATTAGAGCATTTGCAACGGATGTGAAGATGATTGTATTAGACTTGATGTGGTCGTGTTCATGTATTTCATCATATCTCTTGTTCTGACCATAGGTTGCATTACATGTTGGCATGTCAATGATTATATTCTAATTTAGATTGAGTTAGTTAAATAGGTTTACTTGAGGAAAAGAAAAGGTTTAAGTTCGGGGTATTTGATAAGCATCTCTTTAAAATTATTTAAATATCTATTTACTTTTGAATACTTATGATGACATATTTACTTGTTTTACTATTGTTTTATGTTTTTTTAGGAATTTATGTAGTCGAAAATTAGTCAAGATGCTATTTCGGGATGTTCGGGCAGAACGGGAGTGCTATGGCACTACAAAAAGGTGAAATACAGAACATAGCTCGACTGAAGAGAAAACACAAGGAGAGCGCAGAAGAAAATCAGAATGTCGTTGCGACCAGCATTGCATCGCGCGGTGATGCACGATTAGAAGGAATTTGGGCCGATTGTCTAAAACCCTAAAACAAAGCCCACAATAGAGAAAAACAAACTATAAATATAAGGCTACATTCAGTAGTAGGGCAACACATTCACAACCATTTGTAGACACTTTCAACCACTTTCCGACAGAGAAACCCTGAGAGTTTGTCACCAGAGAGAAAACACCAAAGTTTTTTTCTAGTTTAGTTGAGTCATTGTTTGAGAGAAACTAGTTTATGAAGAATTTATCCCTACCATAAACCCTATTAAAGACTCATAGGTCCATGGTAGGGATAACTCCTGTCATATGTCATGGATCCATTAGTTTAACTGTTTGTTTGCTTTCATTAGTTAATTAGATTAATTATTTTTATTACTTTAATTGTTTTCTTGCATTGAAAACCAAAAATACAAAAAGATATTTAATCATTGTTTTTGCATTCTTAGATTAATTTTCATCGCATTCTAGATTAAGCATTCTTAGCATAACAAGTATTCAAAGCATCTTTAGTATAGAAAACACTCATATCATTCATAAGCATTCATCATGCACAAGAGAAAAGATCGTGACAATTTTTAGTGTTTTGCATTTAAGTGATTTGTCCATCACTCCCTTGGGATACGATACTTGGTTCGTAACTATACTTACCATTTTATTATTACTTGATTCCTAAACTTACAAAAAAGTGGGATTTAGGTGTAACATTCATGCGTTGACTTATATTCTATTTTATTACATCCTACACGCCCATCAGTAGGTAATTTCTTTGCATCTCTTCCATGAGTAACTGCACGGAACCCTCGAGAGTACCAGGACGAGGTTGGCGTGGCTCGGTTCGAGGACAATTTTTGCCATATTCTCGTCCTCTGCCATCGTTTCTTCTCTGGGCATACCATTGAGGGAGTCCACCTTTTTAAGGGGCATCGTCGGTGGCGATGAAGTATTAGGGTCTTGGCCTTATCCCATGATGGGGAGGATGAGACCCTCGGATTTCACTGTAGTTAGCACTTCCTGATCTTACATCTTTGTATGGCAGGGTAGGGTCTTTCGAGGCTCCAACATACTCCTCATTTCTGCTCTCTTGCCTTGACTGAGGGCGGTGTTCACCAAATTGTCGTACTTGACCCTCAGGATGTGAACATACTCTACTCCTGGTTTCTCTTCATGGGTCGGGGGAATGTTAGGATGATTGGAACGATTCTACAATTTTTGAGGGACTCTATGGGGCAGAGCGCGATTCTCCACACATTTAAAAAGCTTAAACAGTAGCTCTCCTCTTTTCTTCTAACTCTCTCAATCAATCTTAGGGACGCTAATCGCGAACTTGAGAGAGGGAGCATTATTTTAATTATGTCTTGGATGATAGAGGGCTACAAGTGGGAGAACTTGCCAAAAGTACTAAGGCTAATGTACAAAGTTGCTCATAACAAGTATGCTTTTCTTCTAAAATCTAGTACAAAAGCATTGTCAAAAGTTGTTGTGGTGGGAGTGCTAACAGTACCCCTTTTTCATAGGAGTTTCATGGAGTTGGTGGCCAATCGCATTCGGTCTTCTGCAATGAGTTATTGCCCGGGTTGGGGTAACCAATAGGGAGAGATTCCTTCTGTGACAATGGAGCCTCTGATGAGGGTGACTAATAGTTAGGCTTCTTTTACACCAATAGTTATCTTGAGTTAGTAGAACCAATCGCGGGTGACTCTTCCTACCCAATAATTGTTTTTTACACACTAAACCAATTGGAGTCGTTTCTTTAAGTCCAATAGCTTACCTTTTGCGGGGGTGACCAATCAGTTTTAGAATTCTCTTTATTTATAGTAGATAGTTGGGGGTTGGTCCTCTCGGGGTTTGTACATGCGTGATTTCCTCTTGCAGCCTCTCTATAGTTAGTACTACTTCCCTTCTCATACCTGTTAAAAGTCAAGAAAACACACTTGTGCAAGTATAAGAGTTAGTGATATATTTCTTGTAGTATTGGAGTGATGTCTGTTTGGGGAGGATCGGAGACCCTCAGAACTTTATCCGAATGGATCGTTCTGTAAGAGAATTATATAGAATCATTCAGAGTCACTCGAGTGAGACCCGTAGGATGCCTGTCTGGAGTCGCTCGGTTGGGACTCATTAAATAACTGGTGATGGGTCCAGGAATATGACGGAGTTGGGTGTGACCTTATGGGTCGTGACTCTACTGAAGTGAGCATAACGTGCATTTTCTGCGAAGGGGGTGTAGGTCTTAGAGGGTGAAACTCTGCAGCTAACTTAGATACATCCTTCGAGTGAGGAGGACCAATTGGGCATCACCGAGGGAAGTGGCCTCTTTAACGCTGTCATATTTGAGTGGATCAGGTGTGGTCGGCGGGCGCGTTTCAAGAGTATGCTCTCTGGCCCTAGGATTTCTCACGTTCTTTCTTGGATTTCCTATCGTGGGAGGATTTAGTTGTAATTTTAGGATATGCATCATTAATGACCTTTCATGTGTTGGGCCCCCAAATATGTTGATCATGGGAAAAGAGATTGATCGCTCCTAAAGTGATTTTTCATGGGGAAAAAGAATGTTTACGCCAAAGAGATTGTTCTTGGATAAAAGAGATCGTTCATGGACTAGTTTATGGACCCAACTGACATGACAGATTTGGGTCACTTAATCTTGTTGCGTTGTTTGTTTCATCGTGTTTGCCACTTTTCACGTTGTAAGTGGACATTACATTAGTACCAAATTATGGAACACCACAAGTCCCCCAGTTTGTAAGGTGGTCATAGCAGACGGGCTCTTTAACCTTATACAACTGAAAGACCATAATTTTTGTTTCCAAAATTGTTCTAAAATAAGTTAAAACCAAAATAGGAGAACTCTATTGTCAACCTTGATGCCGAAAAATATGTCGTAGAGGCAAAGCATCTTGCATAAGTGGCCTTGAGGAGCAAAATGAGGTCTGCTTAGATGTTGGGTAAGAGGGCAGTAGAAGATAACATGAGGACAGATCCAAATCGTGAAACACGATCAGGTGACCATGTAGCATGTTAAGAATTGTGATGCCACACTTAAAAAATGACGCGATAGCCATCAAGTGTTTAATGTTGATTGTGCATTTCTGCTTGTTGCTTGTTTCGTTTGTCAAGCACTTGTGGCTTCTATTTATAGGAATTTCACCTAATGGCTTGTCGCCTACGTATTTTTAAAGCACTGGTGACTCTAATTAATGGGAATTTCATCTAAAGGCACATCACATGTGTATTTGCCCATCACCGACTACTCTAAATCATCATTTCTCTTTGTTGTTGGTTATTGGTGTGTCTTGTTGAGTTTTGATGCCATAACCTTTCTCGACGTGTTGCTTGTATGCTTTATAAAGGTCATCAGTCTTTGATTGATCAATATGGTCTCTACATTTAGAAATAATTATGTTTCGCTTAAGTCTTGTAGATATTGATAACCTGAATTGACGTTAATTTGGTCCTCTTGCGGCTCTTTAGATAGAGTGTACTGACAAGTGTCTTTTGTGCCCTGTATGAAATGACACTCTTTTACATATATCCATTTCTTGGTTAAAGGTTGAGCGTTGGTTGGATTTCATTAGATCATAAAAATTGTTGTTTTTGAATAGTTATTGTGATAGCGGTATGGTTGTTGTATGCTTTATCGTTTACTTGCATAGTAGAAACAGTTTTCATAAGTTATTTTGGCCATATGGTAAGTCACCCAGTTATGTATTGTAGTTAAGCTAAGAATGATGGAAGTGCCATGATATCAACATCTTGATGACCTCATAGTCTCTAAAGGAGATTCTTACCAGTCATCCCTTTGCAAAGTTTGGATGATAAGTGGTGTGTCTTGTATTATGCGTGCAAATGTGTTCTATCAGGTTTTATTAGTGACGAGGTAGCGAGACACCTCTTGACTGCTTTCAAACTGTGTGTTATGAGCTTGAGGTTTTTTTCTTCCTAGTTTGATTGATTGAGCAACAAGTACTGTTGTTCTTGAATTTGTTGTTCTCTAGCCATTGTATTGGAGGTTAACATGTTCAGTCTTTGAGAGGATCCTTAACGTTGTTGACTAGTTATGGTGGAGTTGGCCTTTTCAGTTGCTCTTGACTATTGTGAGATCGTGTGTATGAGCTTGAGCTTCTGTTCTTTATAGGTTGACTGATTGTACAACATGTGATATTGTTCCTCTTGAATTTGTTATTCTACTATTTTTGTAAGGGGTTCAGCAAGTTTCGTCCTTGGAGAAGATCCTTGATATTGTTGAGTAGTTGTGGTGACGTAAGCCTTTTCAGTTGCTCAACTTTACCAAAGTAATGAACACGAATGTTTCTTCTGAACTGAACTTATTGGTTTCCCATAGACAACGTCGTTGATGCGTGGTAATTTGGCCACTGACTAACCATTACACGTCAGACTAACCCTAGCTTTTATTGGTCCTAAGGGCTGCATAAGGACCTAAACCAAGCCAACATAGTTATTTACCTCGCTCATAGCCTGCATGCTCGGCAACAACCACATCCCCAACATATTTTGCTTTCATGACAAAAATCTTAGCATTAAGCACTTGATAGCTATTGCACCACTTGTTAAACGTGGCATCACGACTCTTAACATACTTAGTCACGGCCGCCTGGTTCTGTTTCACATTTTGGATCTCTGCTCATGCTATTGTGACATCCTCTACTACCCTCTTGGCCTCCTACCCAGCCTATACGCATAGCTTATTTTCCTCCTCAAGCGCCACGTACGTAAGACGCTTTGCCTCTTCGACATACTTGTTGGCATCAAAACAAAAAAATGAGTTTTCACCCATTGGGTTACAAGAGCTTTCATTGCGTGAATAACATGTATGATTACAACGCTTACTTTCAACTTTGAACTCTTTTCTCCCTACATGTATTACAACATATTCGCTAATCCCGTCCCCAACAGATGTTACAAATCTACTAATAACTTGGACAAGCCACATACATCCTCTACTACGACTAGATCTTCAGTCTTCGTCTTGTATAGTCCATGCGTCGTGTCCTAATGTTTGGCCCATGAAGGGTCTTCAAAATAGTGTCATGGGCATGGCACAAAAAGAGGTTGTGCGTCGTCCGCCATTGCGGTTGGGTGCCAACCAGGCGTCATTCACCCTTGCGGCTGAGCGTAAATGCAGGGCGCCGTCCGTCTAAATGGTGCGACACCCTTGCCTATGATATTCTCCCTCACATAAGGTAACAACGTCCCCGGTGCTGTAGAAGCTTCGTATGAATCAATGAGCTTCTACAATGCTTTTATGGTTGTCGCTCATTCCCAGGTGTTCTCCTCGTTGCTCCGACCATCCCACTTCACCAAGTATTCGTCAAATTTACCTTTCTTGGTTGTTGCCACTCGGTGATTTAGGATTTCTACCGGTACTTGTTGTTTGTCATTCTTCAATTGGAGTTCGGGCTAGATTGGTTTATTGCTTGAGTCATCCTCCATGTCGGCAAAGTAAGGTTTCAGGAGCCTGACATGGAGGAAAGTGTGTGCCTTACACCATGATAGGCTACTTTCCCAATGCGCTAAGTGATTGGTAAAGGTCCGATATATTTTTGCATCAATCATGGATCTTTACCTCTTGATGCCTTTGATAACCGTGGGTCACGGACCTTAGCTATCACTAATCTCTCAGTTGAGATTTAACAAACCGCTTATGCTGATCCTCGTCCTTTTTCATGCATTGTTGAGCCCTCTCCAAATATCCTAGTGTAATCTCAATGTTGTGCTCCCACTCTTTTAAGGACTCGCGTGTGAAAGGAGACCTTACACTTAGATCAGAATCAATGGTGTGAGGGAGAAGGAGTTACTGACGGTTGATAATTTCAAAAGGGCTTCGATTAGTGGTGAACTCTTCTGACCATTGAAGCAGTATTGGGCCGCCTCCAACAGTTTTACCCATCCCGTCTAAGAACCATGAACAAAGTGTTGAAGATATTCCTCCAACATGGAGTTAAAGCGTTCCATTTAGCCGTCAGACTCTGGATGGAAACTCGAGCCCATATCTAGCGTTTAGCCTAGCAACCGAAATAACTCAATCCAAAATACACCAGTAAATCGAGAGTCACGATCAGTGACAATATCCTTAGGTAATCCCCAATATTTCATGATATGTTTGAAGAAGAGCTAAGCCATCTCTTCTGCCGAAACATACTTGGGTAAACCCGAAATAAAGTCCATCGGCACACTTTTCCATGATCTGGTTGGCACCACTAGGGGTTGCAACATACATGTTTTCTTGTGACAGTCGGGTTTACCCTTTTGGCATACCAAACAGGTGCGCACATACGCGTCGATATCTTCCCCCATTTAGGCGAATAATACGCATTGGATAAGTGTCATATCGTATCATGACATTCTGTCATTAAAAACTTTCTAAGGTCACCATCCTTGGGAACATAGAGCTGGTTACCCTTGGTCTTTAACAGACCATCATCCATCTAAAATTGTCGAGCCTTCCCTTGCTCGACCAGTTTGATCAAAACCTTAGCTTGCAGATCTCTCGCAAGTAAATCCCGAATACGATCCTTCACCAATGTCATCACATCACTCACAGCTATCGCCGCTATCTTCCCCAAGTTGGTTATTCGAGCCCACCCTATGCTCAAGGTTAAAATTGAACTCAGACAAGAGCTCTGACCATCTTGCCTGCTTACCTGTTATATTGGGTTGCGTCAAGAAATGACTCACCACCATGTTATCCTTCTTTACGACAAATGGACAGCCCAACAAATAATACCACCATGGTCGTAAACAATGGGCCACCACCAATAGTTGTTTCTCGTGCACTGAGTAATGTGTCTCCACGTCCTTTAGTTTCCTACTCTCGGAAGCGACGGGGTGCCCATCCTCCACCAAGACTCCCCCTAGTACAAAGTCAGACGCGTGTGTCTACACTTCGAATGGTTTCTTCATGTCGGGGAGGGCCAAGATCGGGTATGTAGTAATCGCTCCCTTTCATTTTTCAAACGTGGCTTGGCACAAGGCCGTCCACTACCTGATACAAACATGGACACGGTGACAAAAGAAGAAGATTACAAGAATTCAAATGAAGAAGATGTCACAAGAATGGACCAAATTCACACTTTAAATGGGCCAATCACAAGAGGGCTTGCTAAGAAGATGGGAGCATCTCTTTTTGGGCTAATTAACCAAGTTTGGGTCCATAATGATAAAGGAGACCCAAATGAGCAACAAAGATGGTCAAATTTGATCCAAGTGACCTTTTGAATAATGGTCAAAAGTCAAAGACGAGTTTTGACTTTTCTTTCATCATTTTCTAGTCTGGTTAATGTATTTTCCTTTTCTAGAAGACTCTTTCATCATTTCCTAGTCTAGTTAATGTATTTTTCTTTTCCTAAAAGTTGTTGGAAGGTCATAAGTTGATTTCTTAATGACCAAGTTTGTCTCTCCTATAAATTAGGATGACCATTTTCATTGTAAAACAACACTGATCATATTTATAAACTTTGTGAGATTTTATTCTCTTTGGTTCTTTGAAGAACTATTTCCGAACTTATCAAACGGGTTCATCACCCTCGTTTGTGGCGTTCAAATCCGACTTATCAAACGGCACCCTCCATAACCGTTTGTGGCGTCTTCATTATACCAAGGTTCGTGTTTTGTATCAAGTAGTGGGTCGCGGTCTCCATACCAAGGTTCCTATTTGTACTAAGGCAACGGGTCGAGGTTCCATCCAAACAACCTGAAGATAGCGATCCTACGTTTAGCATACGAATACCATTCATCATTGGTGGATATCGTATCATTTGGTATCTAGAGCAAAGGTTTTATCTTTCAGGTCCTTTTAGTTCTTGGTTTAATCTTCGGATTACCAAAAACATCTATCTTTAGTTTGTGTTTTTTTTTTTATTTCTAAAGAAAAAAAAACGTACAAAAAAAGAAAAGAAAAGAGTACCAAAAAAAAAGGAAAAAAAATATAGTGGTACCAAAAAAAAACAAAAAAACAAAAAAAAAAGAGAAGTGTCAACTTTATTTCTTTTGTTGTTGATTTCCTTCTAGAAGCAATGTTGAATGGATGTTAAGTCAATTGCTGGTCAACATTGAAACCAGAATCCTGACTCTCGTCACAATAGTTGAAAAAAAAAAGTTCTGGAAGCAATGTTGGATGGATGTTAAGCCAATCGCGGGTCAACATTGAAACCAGAATCGTGTCTCTCGCCACCTTTGTTTGATTTTGTTCGATTTAGTTCGAAAAGAACCTATATAGAATATAAGAGTGGAAAAAGGCAGTGAGTGTGAGATTATTAGAGGGTAAAGGCCGATATATTTGAGTGATACACGAGTGACATATTTTGAGTGGAAAAAAAAACCTTGAGAGTAAACACATAAGGGAGTGTTGTGAGGTTTCTTTCTTTCTAACAATTTTTTTTGCAGGTTATTATGTCTCAAGAAAACACCAACGAAGGAGCACCACCAATAATGAGTGAACTTCAAGTTCAAGCATTGATGGGTTATTTGGGAAATTTGATGAAAGATCAATTGGAGCCATTAAATGAGAGATTGGATAGGGTCGAAAGAGAGTCTCTACAAAGGCAGCCACGTAATGAAAGTACTCGACGTAGAAGGGGAGAAGATGAAGAGTTATATGATGATGATTCCGATGATAGATTGTCAACGGTGGTGACTAGAAGGCGTGAAAGGCGAGTTAGAGAAGATAACAACTTGGGAAGTATAAAGATGAATATTCCATCTTTCCAAGGTAAGAATGATCCCGAAGCCTATCTTGAGTGGGAAAAGAAAGTTGAACTAGTTTTTGATTGCCACAACTATTCTGAAATGAAGAAGGTTAAGCTTGCGGCTATTGAATTTTCTGATTATGCTATTGTGTGGTGGGATCAACCAACCTTGAATAGGAGACGTAATGGTGAACGTCCAATAAGAACATGGGAAGAAATGAAAGTTGTTATGAGAAGGCGGTTTGTTCCTAGTCATTATTGTAGGGACTTGTACCAAAAGTTGCAGCGGCTTAAACAAGGCAATCGAAATGTGGAGGACTATTATCAAGAAATGGAGATTTCTATGATCCGGGAAAATATTGAAGAAGATAGAGAAGCTACAATGGCAAGGTTCTTGAATGGGTTGAATCCAGAAATTCAAGATAGAGTAGAAATGCAACATTATGTGGAGCTAGAAGACATGGTGCATATGGCTATCAAGGTTGAGCAACAACTTAAAAGAAGAGGCACTCGTGCATCTCAAGGCTCAAATTCATCTGCTTGGAAACCAAACTACCCGAGAAAAGAAGAAAAGCCCATGGTTAAGTCAAAGACTGATGTCAAACAAGAACCGACCAGCCAAGAAATGCAAGGTAAATTTGACCCTTCAAGTTCTAGAAATCGTGACATTAAATGTTTTAAATGTCAATGCAGGGGTCATGTTGCCAACCAATGTCCAAATAAAAGAGTCATGTTGATTAAAGAAGATGGTGGGTTTGAAACCGATGATGAGGCTGATCATGAATCGATACAATCCTGGGGGGATGATAATGATGAAGAAGGGGCTGTTCATGGAGAATCTTGAATGTGCAAGCAAAGAACGAGGAAAGTGAGCAGCGAGAAAACATCTTTTGTACTAGATGTCATGTTCTTAACAAGGTGTGTAGTGTGATAATTGATGGGGGTAGTTGTACCAACGTTGCAAGTACCACCTTGGTCGAGAAACTTGATTTGCCCACGATAAAACACCCTCGACCATACAAGTTGCAATGGTTCAATGATTGTGCCGAAGTGAAAGTCAACAAGCAAGTGCTGATTTCTTTTAGTATTGGGAAGTACAAGGATGAAGTTTTGTGTGATGTAGTTCCAATGCAAGCTGGACATATACTCTTGGGGCGTCCATGGCAATTTGATCGTAAAGTTAACCACAATGGCTTTACGAACAAGTATTCTTTTGCCCACAATGAGAGGAAAATCACTCTTGTTCCTTTATCTCCGAAAGAAATATTTGAGGATCAAGTGAGGTTCCAAAAGAAAGAAAATGAGCAAAAAAAAGAGAGTATACAAAAAGAAATGAGTGAAAAACAGAAAATTGCCAATAAAAAAGAAATTGAAGCTTTGGCAAATGAGAGAAAAAAAGAGAGCTTTTTTGCAAAAACAAGTGAGTTGAAGAGAGCAATGTTCTTGAAACAACCAATGATTGCACTCTTTTACAATGGGACATTTTTGAGCACTAACGAACTAACTCCTTCCTTGCCAAGCTCTATTGCATCTGTTTTGCAGGATTATGATGATGTGTTTCCCGAAGATATACCACCGGGATTGCCACTTATTCGAGGGATTGAACATCAAATTGATTTTGTACCGGGAGCTGCGATTCCTAACCGCCCACCATATAGGACGAATCCGGAGGAGACGAAGGAGTTGCAAAAGCAAGTTGAGGAACTCATGGAAAAAGGGTACGTGAGGGAAAGCATGAGTCCTTGTGCCGTACCTGTACTTTTGGTCCCAAAGAAGGATGGTTCGTGGAGAATGTGCACTGATTGTCGAGCAATCAACAATATTACGGTAAAATACCGCCACCCCATACCTCGTTTAGATGATATGCTTGATGAATTGCATGGATCTTGCATTTTTTTCTAAAATTGATTTGAAAAGTGGTTATCATCAAATAAGAATGAGAGAGGGAGATGAATGGAAAACTGCTTTCAAGACAAAATATGGTTTGTATGAATGGTTAGTGATGCCTTTTGGTTTAATTAATACACCTAGCACTTTTATGAGATTGATGAACCATGTTTTGCGAGCTTTTATTGGAAAATTTGTAGTTGTCTATTTTGATGATATTCTGATTTATAGCAAGAACTTGGGTGATCATGTTGAACACTTGAAGCTTGTTTTGGATGTTCTAAGAAAACAAGAGTTGTTTGCTAACTTGAAAAAGTGTACTTTTTGCACGGATAATCTTGTATTTCTAGGATTTGTTGTGAGTGCACAGGGTATACGTGTTGATGAAGAGAAAGTCAAGGCAATACAAGATTGGCCAAGTCCAACAAGTGTGGGAAATGTTCGAAGTTTTCATGGATTGGCAAGTTTTTACCGACGGTTTGTGAAGGATTTTAGCACCATAGCTGCACCAATCACCGAAGTGATAAAGAAAAACGTTGGATTCAAGTGGGAAGAGGAACAAGAAAAGGCTTTTCAATTACTCAAAGAAAAGTTAACCAATGCTCCTTTACTTACCTTGCCTAACTTTTCTAAAACTTTTGAAATTGAGTGTGATGCTTCAGGAATTGGAATAGGTGTTGTTCTTATGCAAGATGGAAAGCCCATAGCTTACTTTAGTGAAAAGCTAAGAGGAGCAGCCTTGAATTATCCAACTTATGACAAGGAGTTGTATGCTTTGGTTCGGGCCTTAAACACATGGCAGCACTACCTTTGGCCTAAGGAGTTTGTGATTCACACGGATCATGAATCTTTGAAGCATTTGAAGGGCCAACACAAGCTCAATAAGAGGCATGCACGATGGGTAGAATTCATTGAAACATTTCCTTATGTCATTCGATACAAGCAAGGTAAGGAGAATGTGGTTGCTGATGCCCTTTATCGAAGGTATGCTTTACTTACTACTCTTGATTCAAAGTTGCTTGGTTTTGAGTACATCAAGGATTTGTATAAGGATGATTCTGATTTTCAAGTTGAGTATCAAGATTGTGAAAAGCATGCTAGCGGTAAGTTCTTTAGGCAAGATGGATTTTTGTTTAGAGAAAATAAACTTTGTGTGCCTAATTGTTCTTTGAGGGAATTACTTGTGCAGGAAGCTCATGGAGGAGGACTAATGGGACACTTTGGCATTGCAAAGTCCTTAACAATTCTGCAAGAACATTTCTTTTGGCCACACATGAAAAGGGATGTTGAGAGAACATGCGGCAGATGCATCACTTGTAAACAAGCTAAGTCCAAAGTGCAAAATCACGGTTTGTATACTCCTTTACCAATTCCTACTACACCTTGGATTGATATTTCTATGGATTTTGTGTTGGGATTGCCAAGAACAAAACATGGTAGGGATTCTGTTTTTGTGGTTGTGGATAGATTTTCTAAAATGGCACATTTTATTCCATGTCACAAAACTAATGATGCTTCTCACATTGCTGATTTGTTCTTTAAAGAAATTGTGAGATTACATGGTATGCCAAGAACCATTGTTTCGGATAGAGATGCAAAGTTTTTGAGTTACTTTTGGAAGACCCTGTGGTGTAAGTTAGGTACAAAGTTGTTGTTTTCTACTACTTGTCACCCACAAAGTGATGGTCAAACGGAAGTAGTAAATAGGACCTTGTCTATGCTATTGAGGGCAATCATAAAGAAGAATATTAAGACTTGGGAAGATTGTCTACCACATGTTGAATTTGCTTACAATAGAACTGTACATTCTGCTTCTAAATTCTCACCATTTGAAATTGTATATGGTTTTAATCCTTTGACACCATTGGACTTAACTCCATTACCTACTTCTGAGTATGTGAATTTAGATGGCAAGAAAAAGGCTGATTTTGTTAAGCAGATACATGAGAAAACAAGGCTCAATATTGAAAAGAGAACTCAACAATATGCCAAGCAAGCAAACAAGGGGCGTCGAAAGATGATCTTTGAACCGGGAGATTGGGTTTGGTTGCACATGAGAAAGGAAAGGTTTCCCGAAAAGAGACTTTCCAAATTATTGCCAAGAGGAGATGGACCTTTTCAAGTGATTGAGCGCATCAATGACAATGCTTACAAGTTGGATATTCCTGGTGAGTATAATGTTAGTGCTACTTTCAACGTGTCTGATTTGAGTCCTTTTAATGCAGGTGATACAGATTTGAGGACAAATCCTTTTCAAGAGGAGGGGAATGATGCAAACATGGACACGGTGACAAAAGAAGAAGATGTCACAAAAATGGACCAAATTCACACTTTAAATGGGCCAATCACAAGAGGGCTTGCTAAGAAGATGGGAGCATCTCTTTATGGGCTAATTAACTAAGTTTGGGTCCATAATGATAAAGGAGACCCAAATGAGCAATAAAGATGGTCAAATTTAATCCAAGTGACCTTTTGAATAATGGTCAAAAGTCAAAGACGAGTTTTGACTTTTCTTTCATCATTTTCTAGTCTGGTTAATGTATTTTCCTTTTCTAGAAGACTATTTCATCATTTCCTAGTCTAGTTAATGTATTTTTCTTTTCCTAGAAGTTGTTGGAAGGTCATAAGTTGATTTCTTAGTGACCAAGTTTGTCTCTCCTATAAATTAGGATGACCATTTTCATTATAAAACAACAATGATCATATTTATAAACTTTGTGAGATTTTATTCTCTTTGGTTCTTTGAAGAACTATTTCCGAACTTATCAAACGGGTTCATCACCTTCGTTTGTGGCGTTCAAATCCGACTTATCAAACGGCACCCTTCATAACCGTTTCTGGCGTCTTCATTATACCAAGGTTCGTGTTTTGTATCAAGTAGTGGGTCGCGGTCTCCATACCAAGGTTCCTATTTGTACTAAGGCAACGGGTCGAGGTTCCATCCAAACACCTGAAGATAGCGATCCTACGTTTAGCATACGAATACCATTCATCATTGGTGGATATCGTATCACTACCACTTTTCGACTTCTTCAACAAGTATGTGAGCGGCTTGCCAATAGCCGAATAGCCCTCGACAAACTTGCGATAATAGTTGGCCAACTCGAGAAGTGATCGTAGTTCATGGGTATCTTTTGGAGTTTGCTGATATTTTATCGCATGCATCTGCTTGGGATCCATATGAATCCTCCCCCGTTTAACAATGTGGCCTAGAAAGTGAATTAGTACTTGAGCGAAAGAGCACTTCAATAACTCCATATACAGTTTGTTTTCTCTCAAGCGCAAGAATAACTTTCTCAAGTGATCCACGTGTTGCCCCAATGTTTCACTATAGATCACGATGTCATCTAGATAAACGACCACAAACTCGTCAATGAACCCTTGCAACACCTGGTTCATTAGGGTACTAAACGAAGCGGAGGCATTGGTGAGACCAAAGGGCATGACCAAATACTCAAAAGCTCCATATCTCTTGACGACTATTGTCTTTGGTTCATCCATGTCCTTGATCCGCACCTACCAATACCCCAACCGCAAATCCATCTCGTAAAATATTTTGCCCGACTCAACCTATCGAAGTAATCTGCTATGAGCAGAATGGGGTACTAATTTTTCACGGTAAGTTTGTTTAGTGTCCGGTGGTCGCGGTACATCCTTAGGGACCCATCAGCCGTCTTCTGAACAAGACAAGCACTGCGTAAGGCGACTTTGCTAGTTGGATCAACCCACCTTCTAGCTAGTCCCTCAATTGTTTCCTTAGTTCTTCAAGCTCCGGCTGATACATATGGTACGATGTTTGAGCCGGTGGCTTCGTGCCCTAAACGAGTTCAATCTCATAAATTATTGCATGCTAGGCAACAATATTTTTTGCAACTCATCCGACATCATATCCTCGAATTCTTCCAACGCATTTTTCATGGTTGATTCTTCGATTTCTTCCAACCTAAGGGTGCAAAGGAACGAAGGTTCACTCCGCTCTTCACCCCTTTTCAAACTGGAATGCTAAAAGACTCTTCCTATTGGTTTTCTCAAAGACTGTTAGGATGACACATGGGGTATCGCCCATCATCATCAAGCAATCGGCATGCGGCATCGACACGATGTTCGTGTCTATCATAAAATCTAGCCCAAGAATGAGCTTAAAGTCACCCATGATGACTACCGCAAAATCGATCTTTCCTTCATCAGGCCCCACTTTTAAGCTCATGGCCTTGCATACTTCTACGACCGGTTGGGCCAGCGAGTTGATAGTCTTCACCCTTCTAATCGCCTTTTCCGTGACTAACCTGAGTTGTCCCACTTCTCATCTTACAATATAATTATGGGTGGCACATGAATCAATCATTGCTCGAAGTTGTATGTTGTTATTGTTTACATCCAGATACATCAGTACCTTTTGCTTGGTACATTTGGGGCTTCCCTATTTTTAACGACAGCAGAGCTCTACCCCACGTGGTGTGAAATAGAATTGCACCATTGCGTGAGAGCTCCGAGGTTGTCTTCCTCTTCTAAAGGCTCCTCACCCACTTCTGACTCACTTTCGTGACTACCCCCCATCTTAGACGCATATGATTCGCTTTGCGAAGGTCACAAAGCATTCAATAGTTGCTTTTGAGGATAATCTCTAATTAGGTTCGGGTCATCACATAAGAAGAACCCTATTTTGGATTGAGATGTTCTGATGTTTGAGATTTACCTCGAAAGACACTACCTTGGGTGTTCGTAGAGCGCTCTTCCCCACATTTCCATGTGTTTGGTTGGAACAGTTTTCCCACTAGCCGTGAAGGGGCCGTTGTTGGTACGACCCGAGTGTCCCTTATTGGTTCCCGTTCAAGCCATAGGAAGTCGATAAGGCACTCGGCCAAACTCTATACTGACGAGAAATCTGCCACTCGTTGTCTCGAATGTCCAACATGTGTTCCACAAAGGTTTTCACATTGTCTCTTATTGAACCTATGTGCTTAAGTTTTTGTAAGGCCCTATGTGCATTATACTTAACATTTTAAAGAAAGAATTGTTGCATAATAGCTTCCCTTAAACATTCCCACGTATCCAATTGAACCCGTCCCGCCAGAACGTCATTAAATTTCATTATCCACCACGACTTAGCATCCTCGACCAAGTACATGGTGGTAGTGTTCACTTTCTCTTATTTGTTCTTGACATGAGTGACCTCAAAATATTGCTCCACGTCGAAGATCCAATTCTTACTTCTTAGGCATCCCTCAAGCCCCCATAGTTCTGTGGCTCCAGAACGTGAGAAGTTTGGCTAGGGGCTGGTTCGGGCACCCTCGATGGTGCATTACTAAACACTTTCTGTAGCGTTCCCACTTGATAGGTCAGTCCCTCTACCGTTTGCCACAAATCACTTAACCCACCAGCACCGAGTGCTTTCGTGAGAGCTTTGCATGCCTCCCTGCATTCTTGCATTTGGGAGTGGAGCTCAACTATCTCAGCCGCGGAGAGCTCAATATTTTCCTCCGCTTGGTCACAAAACGCTTCCAATGCTTCGAGTCGTGCTAGGTTCATAGGCCCTGCCCATTTCACGGGCTCTAGGGATGGCCCACTTGAAACTGACGTATTTGACATCCGCCTTAACTCGATGGATCATGAGTCGAAGCTTTGATACCACCTGTTACGGGACAACTTTAAATTATACGATTAAAGGGGCACCGTGCAACTGGTAACTTGCTTCACAAACTGCTTCTGTCTTCTCTTTCGTTGATCGTCGCATTTGCGTCTCTACAGACGTTTTAGAGGAACAAATTAAATTCAATTCAATTCATAATTGTGGCAATCATTTATCTAACATATAAATAGGAAATGTTGGATAGGTTACAATAGCTTTTATTGCTTGAATAACAAATATGATTTCGTTAACTTTCAACTCTTTTCTCTCTACATGTATTACACTATATTCGCTAATCCCGTCCCAAACAGATTTTATGGATCTACTAATAACTTGGACAAGACACATGCATCCTATACTACGACTAGATATTCATTCTTCGTCTTTTATAGTCCATGTGTCTTGTCCGAAGGTTTGGCCCACGAAGGGTATTCAAAATAGTGTCATGGGAGTGGCACAAAAAGAGGATGCGCATCGTCCGCCCTTGCAGTTGGGCGTCAATGTAGAGCGTTGTCCGCCCTTGTAGCTGGGCGCCAACGCAGGGCGATGTCCGTCTAAGCGGTGTGACATCCTTTCCCATGACACAACGTCGGGTTAGAGTTGGCCTAGTTCACGTGCCTTATTTTTTAGTGCAGGTTTCTCGAACTCAACCAAACTTACGACCAATTAAGATCTTCAGTTAGTTTGACGTGGAGTGATTAGTCAGCACACAAAATCACTAGCGGTTTCGTATGTGAAAACCCACTAAGTGCACTTTAGAAAAACGTTCGTGCTCATTACTACGGTAAGGTCTAAAAGAGGAACCAAAAAGGTCAATGCCACCACAACTACCTAACAGCCTTAAGGATCCTTTACAAATACTTAACATATTGACCCAATACAACAACATCATAACAACTAATTCAAAATGAACAACATCACTTGTTGTGCAATCAATCAACCAAGAAAGAAAAAAAGCTCAAGCTCATAACACACGAACTTACAACAATCAAGAGCAACAGAAAAGCCCAACGCCACCACAACTACTCAACAACCTCAAGGATCCACTAAAAATGTTGACTCCCAATACAACGGCAACTATGGACAATCAATGAACCTGATAGAATGTATTCACATGCATACCATAAGACACAACACATATACTCCAACCTTCAACCTTCATAGAGAATCAAGCCTTTGAGATGTTGATATCCCTGCGCTTCCATCATTATCAACTTAACTACAATACAAAACTGGGGGACTAGACATATGGCCTAGATATCTTATGCAAATTGTTGTTACTATGCAAGTAACGACGATAACACATACAACAACCATGCCACCATCACAACAACTATTCAAAAACTACCATTTGAGTGATCTAAAAGAGCACAATTTCATACAAGGCACAAGAGACACTTGCCACTACACTTAAAGAGATCAGCAAACCAAATTATTTGAATTGAGGCAACCGCTATCTACAAGACTTAATCGAAAAGCATCCAAGTGTAGTCTTAAAACATATAAAATGATGACACAATACTAACTAGGTTGTTAAATTCACTAATTATTGGAAATATGTGGATCATAATGTAATTCTCGTGATTCGTAAAGAGGATGTGTATGAATATTAGAGCTTACATGAGGAAGGATTTATGAATTACGAAGATCATTTATGTATTAGAAGAGAGAGATGATATGTGTGTAAAACATCCATACTTGGCCTTTGATTACGAACGATATGATGCTCGATCCTTCATATTTATATACGTCTTAGTTACGTTTTATTTTATTTCAGGTTTATAGTTAGTGGAGTCAAAACGTTGCAATTTAAGTAAAATTACACGGTTTTGGAGAATTCGAGGAAAACAAAGAACGAAGAAGTGCACCATAGTGCTATAGCACAACAAAAACCCAAGAGTAGCGCAAGCAAGCAGCAGTCACAGAAGGTCATCGCAATAAGAATACAGAAGGTGGTGCGATGTGGAACGCAATGAGATTTGTTCGTGCGTGATTATTCGCGCATGAGGCATGATCTGGGCGCGATATATGTCTGATCACGCGTGCTGAAATTTGACAAAGGGCTTCTTTAGACGGTCGTTAACCTAATGGCCAAGTAAAAAATTATAAAAGGAGAAAAACTGTGCCGCAGCCAAAAGAGACGACTTTTGCACAACAAGTACATTATTCATCACGATATTCATAATGAGAAAGAATAAAAAAGAATCACAATGTGCAGCAAAGAAGAAGAATCAATTAGAGAATAAGTAATCGTCGTTCAAGAAAAGAGGAATGGTCATTCGTATCTGAAGGAGTGGAAACAAGATCAAGAAGAATACGCAACTATCCTAGAGAGTTCTTCAACGTGATATTTCTTCTCCTTCTTATATTTATTTCAATTGTTATTCATGATGTGGAATCTGTTACTTTAACTGATGAGTGGCTAGTACTTTATACTTAGAGTTAGAAAGTAATTGGATTCGAAACTCTGTGTAGACTAATGAGGTTATTTCTACTGATTGTTTGATTTATGTTTATTTATTTATCTTTGTGCCCAATGTTTTATAATGTCTGATCAACAAAATATTGATATGAAGTTATTGGAGGTAACTAACGTAGCCAAATAGCATGTTTTGAGGATAAGTGAACCCGTGAGTGTGTGAAAAGTCGAACCATGTCCACTTGTAGCATTGAAAGAAGCCACAAACACAATAGACAATTAAAGAAGTCAACACATTAGTAAGAACATAGTGGATATCCATTGAGCTCAAACTTCAAAGCTATTTAATTATTATTGTTTACAATCCAAACCAATCAAATCAATTAAATTAAGTGTAGTAGTTAGAAGTGGTTTAAAGTTGTTAGATAAGTTAAGTTAGTTATTCAGTATTTCATTTAATTAAAGCAAGACACTTCAATCGTGACTAAATTGGTTAAGAAATTAGTGAAACAATTAGGTGTGCAATTTAATTATAGCCGGGGTGTGCAATTTAATTATAATCCTCCAGAGATTCGATACTTGGGCAGTAATCTTTACTTTCTATTTTATATTACTTGAGCTCGTATACTTGCGATAGAGTGTGTACTGAGATAAAATAAGAACACATATATAATACACATCAAGTTTTTGGCGTCGTTGTCGGGGACACAACAATTAGACGCATATCTGTTTTGATTGTTTTGCAACTTTTACCAAGTGTTTAACTTCTATTCATGAAATTTCTAGGTGGTTGCTTAAAAATATTGGAGAGGTCATTTTTACCGTGAAGAACAGAGACATCAAGGTACATAAGATTCGAGAAGTGTGTGGACAATTCAGCAGAAGAATTACTCACACAAGTTATGCGTGGCCTAGAATCTTCGGTAACTATTTTCAAATTTGAAGGAAGAATGAGGACGTTGTCTACCATTTAGTGAATTTTGACAAGGCATGCAAGTTTTATATATCAGCGCATCTCACAGAGAATTGCTTGAAGCGGTAGGCATTCCATCTAACGCTAGTCGGAGCAGCTAATGATTGGGATATGGGTCTTGATCCATTAAGTGTTAGCACGTGGGAACATATGGCACAATTATTTATGGGATATTACTATCCGCCAATTTTAGAAGTGCCACGTCGTAGAGAAATTATTAGCTTTTCACCGAAGCCAGGCCAACAAGTACATGATGCATGAGCAAGATTTAGTCTACTGATCAAAAATGTCCAGATCATGGAGAAACTTTAGTGCGACTACTAGAATCATTCTATGTTGGATTAGATTACAATAGCAAAAACATGTTGAACTCAAGAGCTGGAGGATGTTTTATGAAACTGACAGACGAAGCAGCAAAGGAAATTCTAGCAGACATTACTCTAAACCTTGTTTATTAGGGAGATCATCACTTACATTCAGAAGTAGAAACAACCCAACACTGGGAGGCAAAGGAATGTGAACACCATTTCATGTAAGGAATAATTAAAAGACAACCAATTCATAGAATATCCAATACATCAACGAGGATATATCGAGGAGCCAGTGCATGCAGTTTACATTGAGAAGTGGAAGAGGAACATAGTCTCCTCCACTATCCAATCAGGACGAAGAAGAAACACAGACATCAGCAAATGCTCAACATACAGCTGAGGAAATCGAAGATAGATCGACAAGAAAACCTTATGGAATAATAGAAGATGTTATATTAAAGTCAAATGAAGGGCACATACTTGTCGATTTTCTTATACTAGATACACACGATGAGGAATGACCTGTCATATTAGGAAGACCGTTTTTAGCTACGAGTAATGCTATTATAAATCATGTTGACAGTTTATTAAAATTTATAGTTAATAATAGAGATATGAGTTATGATATGTCGCAGGCAATTAAACAACCGAAGAAACATGAGTATTGCTACATGATGGATGTCATAGAAAAAGTTAGAAGAACACAAGGAGGACATCATTATCAACAACCCATTGAACATATGTTTGGTAAGATCTATAGACGGGGAACAAGATAATGCATAAATTAAATAAGAAGTAAATTACTTAGAGAGAACACCACAACGGTTTAGTAGATCTTATAGGCAATAACCACTAGAAAGGGGAATCGAGGAAATATTAGAATCATTGATTAAAAGCCCCCTAAGTTAGATTGGACAAAATTCCCTGGCCAAAGTCAACATGGTGCATTTCTCACAAATTTAATAGTGAATAGTTTAGGCGGTCTTTGCCTAATCACCCGATAGTATAGGGGCTATGATGCATTTATCCCTAAACAGAAATAATATTCACTCTAAATACGTATACACTCTAAAACCCACAAAACGTTCTTCATTCTCCCTATTCTTCTTCTTCGGTTTAAATTTCCCTGTTATTCGTTTTTTCTTCCAATTCATACAGTCTAATAGCCAATAATATATCTCATTGAATATGACGTCATTTTGCCGACTTTCCAGAGGGATCTCTCCTCTTTTATTCAGGTATATCTTTTTTTTTTTTTTTCTGTTCACTCAATCAATGAATCAATGTATACTAATTTAAATAGACTAGTGTTTGTAATTGATCTTTCTTTATTGATCAAAAAGGTGGTCGAAGGATGGTGTGGGTAATCTTGTTGCAAGTAATTATAATGGGAAATATTATTATGGGTTTCGAGGGTTTGTGTCTAATCCTGGAGGAGGAGGAGGAGGAGGATGTAAGTTGTTAATAAGGAATTACAATTTCGATAAGTTGACGTTTCTTCATCGCCAATTTTCTTCTACTAATCATCATTATGCCATTGCCTCCGCGGAAAAGAAATCTAAGAAGATGCTTTTTTACTTAACGGGACTCGTTTTCGCAATGGTCGGGTGTAGTTATGCTGCAGTTCCTCTCTATAGGAGGTTTTGTCAAGCTACTGGTTACGGAGGTACTGTTCAACGTCGAGAGGTGGGTGGGTTAATAATAATAATAATAAGTTTCTTCTATGCATGGATTTATTTATTTATGTTGTTCATTCACTTAGTCCTGATGCAATGTCTGTCTTTTTTCTTTCTCAGAGCGTTGAGGAAAAGATTGCCCGTCATTCAAAGGATGGCACTGTTACAGCGAGGCGAGTCCAAATATCTTTCTTCTTTAAATGCTTAAATGTATTTGTTAGTTAGTTGATGCGTAATGTTGAATATATAGGAACCGTGCTTCAAGTTATGTTGCTTGGCTACTTTTTATTGTGAATCTTTCCATAGCTGAATATCTTTGTCAAGTTAGAACAAGAAGGAGGGAACGGCATGTTTTTAACTTGTACTATCACCACCATATTTGACGCAAGATTTACAATCTGACTTTATGAAGTTTATGTTACTATGACATACAGGGAGATTACTGTGCAGTTCAATGCTGACGTTGCTGATGGGATGCCCTGGAAGTTTATTCCTACTCAGCGAGAGGTGCTTTAGTAATAGGCATGTTTGTCATGTGCTAATGATGTTAAACGTTTCTTGTTAGTTTTAGAGGATGTTACATGAAATCTTTGTACAGATTTACTGGCAGTTTACATGAATTTGATATCATTCTCTATCAAACTGTAGGTAAGAGTCAAGCCAGGGGAGAGTGCCCTTGCCTTCTACACCGCTGAGAACAAAAGTTCAACCCCGATTACAGGTGTATCTACTTATAACGTTACTCCGATGAAGGTACAGAAATTGGACGCTTAAGATTTCATATGAGTTTTTTGTTTTTTTTTTGTTTTCATTAGAGATGCTATTCTTTCTGAAAGCTAATTCATTTCCATTTCATTTTGTTCAATTTTGTCGGGAGTTTGAGCATTGGGTGTAAGTTTTCTTTCTGATTGAAATAATTTGTTGAACTATGGTCAATAACCAAATCTCTTGGACTATGACATCAGTGTTAGCTGATGGGTGTTCACTGCTTAAGTGCAGATGCGTCTGCTTCTCTTGGTGCATGTGTGTTTTTCAATGTTCTAAGCCACGAGAAATTGCACAGTTGTCTCTGATTACAAAAATTATTTTGGTTTCATTGAAGAGAGCAAAAACCTTGCCTTGTAATGTTGCCAAGCTTAAATTTTATGTAACTTTCTCTTCACTAAGTCCTGTTATGAGGATCTTAATCTGCTTCCGAGAGATTAGCCTGAGTCATGTATTCTGCTAGACCACTATCGTATTTTATCCCTTTCATCAACTGTAACATTCTACCGTGTGTCATAATAAATTTATGGACCAGCTAGTCTCGACTGTCATTCGTGCTCCCGTACCTGTTTTTGCCACATAGTAAGGAGGTTGTCTCCACAATATTGTTTCTTCTAACGAATCAACAACCTTCTTTGGTTTTTCCGTTGATGCTTCTTTGCTGTTTCTCTCTGAAAAGCTTCTATATAGTTCACTTCGTTATTAAACATTTACGTGTATGTTGCTCACTGCACTCGAAGCTCATATAATCAAGTAATTCCTGGAAATATGTGCTGCTACCACTTTGTTATTGGCATGTAAGAGCTGTTATATTAATTTATTATTTAAGCTTGAAAATTCAGTTGTTACGTGCAACTTAAGTCTTTTACAGTGGACTCTGAGTGTGAGTTGACACTCTAATGATGCTGCCTCATTAATTATTATTTCTAAGTCCCCTGGCCACGGCATAAACAAAGTATTGAAATTTATTGTGGGTCTCTAATATTCTTTTTATTTAGGAGGTTTTGCTATTTTACACCTCTAGAGCATCTAATTAAGCTTGGTGATGTCACCAAGAGAGCCAATATCTTTTATCCCTATTTCCATCCCATCACATTGGTTGTTTTTTTTTTTTTCCTGGTACAAGGCCAGTTTTTAACCTCACTTATTATGCATTTAGTCATCTGCTGCTGGAATTTGGTGATTTTTAATCAGAACAACTAGAATTAACAAACAACATAAATGTTTTTGAAGAAAAGAGCCAGGTTGTGGTCATGACTGGACGGCTACCTGATGCTTGTGGTTGTGAGCAAGATCTTCCAACCTCTGCAATTGCTGTATCATTTTTAGCACGCATTAGTCAACCACATTCACTTCCCTCGATCGTCACTCTCAGATATGCCAACTCACACCAACACTGTAAGAGTTGCTGCTGGAGCTCCTCGTTGCTTCTCACACTCTCTCACCCACTATGCAGAAAGTAGTATATATGTGTATCTGCATGCTATGCTATTCATATATTCATTATATTGGTACATATCTATATGTATATGTACACATCATGCACTGCATGAAGCCACTTATATTTGGAAGCCGTTGCTTTCTTATCAGTAATCAATCATTTGTTCATTCTCTAAAATGTTTGGTGTCCGGAATACTTAACTAGAACTAGTGAGAAGTTAATCTTACATAGAGAAGTTAGCTGAAATGAAAGGTCACATTCCACTAGTTTGAAGGGTATTAGTACCATGTCAGCTGAAACTGAACAGTTTGTTATTTCTCATTCGGTTTGTTGTCATGTGGAAGCCATAGTTTTACTATTAGTTTTACTATTACAGATAGCTCGAAAAAGTGACCTTTTATAGAAGAATTGGTGATACAGCC